>PVKU01002521.1:67084-200827 GCA_004027475.1 Anoura caudifer
TTTTTTTTTTTTTTTTTTTTTTTTTTTTTTTTTTTTTTTAATTTTTATTTTTTAGAGAGGGTGTAAGGGAGGGAGAAAGAGGGATAGAAACATCAATGTTGAGAGAGACATCAGTTTGTTGCCTCTCACATACATCCCCAACCAGGGACCAGGCTTACAGCCCAGGTGTGTAACCTGACTGGGAATCAAACCAATGACCTTTCGCTTTGGGAGATGATGCTCAACCAACTGAGCCACACCAGTCAGGGCTGACTTAATGTTTTTAAGGTTTATCCATGATGTAACATATGTCAGGATTTCCTCCCCTTTTAAAACTAAATAACATTCCAGTGTGTGGATCAACCACATTTTGTCCATTCATCCGTCATTGGACACTTGGGTTGTTTCTACTTTTTGGTCATTGTGAACAGTGCTGCACTGAGCTTGGGGGTACAAATATCTGTTTGAGTCCCTTCCCTGTTTTTAGTACTTTGGGGTATATACTTAGGTGTGCTATTGGCTACATCGTGAGGTACTTCTGTTTAACTTTTGAGGAATTGACAAGTGTTTTCCACAGTAGCTGCCACATTTTACATTCCTACCAGCAACATAAGAAGTTTCTAATTTCTCCACATCCTCACTAACATGAGTTGTTATTCATGTTTTTGTTTGTTTTGTTAGTCATCTAGTAGATGTGAGGTAGTATCTTGTGGTTTGTTTTTTGTTGTTGTTTGTTTTAATTAAATTTATTGGGATGACATTGGTTAATAAGATTATATAGGTTTTAAGTGTGCATTTCTATGATACTAAATCAGTATATTGCACTGTGTGGTCACCACCTAAAGTCAAACCATCTTCTATCACCATATATTAGGCCCCCCACCCCAAACCCCTTAACTCTTGCAACTACCACATTGTCTGTGTCCATGAATTTCAGTCTTATATCCCACATATGAGTGAAATCACATGGTTCTTAGGGTTTTCTGACTGACTTATTTCACTTAGCATAATATTCTCAAGGTCCATCCATGTTGTCACAAATGGCACTATTTCATCTTTTCTTATAGCTGAGGAATATTCCATTGTGTATATATATCACATCTTCTTTATCCAATACCCTTTCAAAAGACACTTTGGTTGTCTCCATGTTTTGGCCACCATGAATAATCCTGCAGTGAACATAGGGGTGCATATATTTTGCAAATAGTGGTTTTGAGTTTTTTGAGTATATACACAGAAGAGGGATTGCTGGGTCATATGGTACTCTATTAATTTTTTGAGGAACCAAGAGATGTTTTCATAGTGGCTGTACCAGTCTACATTCCCACCAGCAGTGAATGAGGGTTCCCTTTTCCCTACAACCTCTCCAACTCATGTTATCACTTATTGATAATAGACGTTCTAACAGGTGTGAGGTGATATCTTATGGTAGTTTTCATTAGCATCTCCCTAATAGTTAAGTTGAATATTTTTTCATATATTTGTTTGCCATTTGTATGTCCTTTTGGGACAGGTGTCTGTTCAGATCTGCTGCCCATATTTCAATTGAATTGTTTGTTTGTTTGTTTGTTTGTTGTTAAGTTTTACAAGTTCTTCATATACTTTGGATATTAAGCCTTTGTTGGTGGTGCTGTTTGCAACTATCATTTCTCATTTGGTTGGTTGTCTTTTTGTTTTGTTGTCAGTTTCTTTTGCCATGCTGAAGCCTTTTAGTTTAATATAGTCCCATTCATTTATTTTTGCCTTTACTTCCCTTGCCTTAGGGGTCAAACTCATAAAGTGTTCTCCATGACCAAGGTTCGTAAGTTTAGTACCTATGTTTTCTTCTATGTGATGTATTGTTTCAGATTTTATATTGAAGTATTTGATCCACTTTGAATTAATTTTTGTGCATGGGGACAAACTATAATATAGCTTCATTCTTTTGCATGTGGCTTTCCAATTTTCTCAACACTTATTGAAGAGGCTTTTTTTCTCTTTTATGTGTTTCTGGCTCCTTCATTGAAAATTATCTACCAATATACATGTTATTTTATACCTAGGTTCTCAATTCTGTTCCATTGTTTGTGCGACTGTTTATTCTGCCAATACTGTGCTGTTTTAATTATTGTCACTTTGTGGTATAATTTTATGTTAAGTACTGTGCGGTACCTCCAACTTTCTTCTTGTTTTATCGGAATTGTTTTGGCTAAAGGTGGGGGCACAGGTAGATAAACTTTGCTTCCTCACACAACCAAAAGGAGGACAACAACCAATTTAAAAACAAAAGACAACCAGAGCTGCCAGAAAAATTGAACTGCGTAGATCTGACAACCAAAGAGTTAAACAAGAAACATTCATCTAAACTGGTAGGGGGAGGGGAGAGAGATGGGGAGCCAGGACAGAGAGGACAAGCAGCAAGATGGTGGCTGGCAGACCAGGCGTGCGAGGTGACTGCGGTGGCTGGTGGACAGTGTGGTCCCACATTCAAGTTCAGATAAACTGGGAGGAGCAGCTGGGGAGTGAGACAGACCATGCAACCCAGCTAACAGCGCACACAAAATAAACCATGTGCAAGTTGTGGCAGTGGGAGAAATTGCCAGTGTCTTGAAGTGGGGCGAGAACCGAAAAGGCAGCATTGTTCTCTCTCTGACTCTTCCCCTATAGTATCGCAAACAGCAAAGTGGGTTACCCAGCCCTGGCAAGTACCTAAGGTTCTGCCCTATATAAAGTAGCAGGTGCATCAAGAAAAAGACATACAGCCCAAATGAAAGAACAGATCAAAACTCCAGAAAAAGAACTAAGCCACAAGGAGATAGCCAACCCATCAGATGGAAAGTTCAAAATACTGGTCATTAGGATGCTCACAGAAACAATTGATTAAAGAAGCAAAATAAAGGAATTATTGAAGGCTATACAAAGTGAAAGAAAGAAAAATATACAGGGAACCAACAGTGAAGGAAAGGAAACTGAGACTCAAATCAACAATTTGGAACAGAAGGAAGAAATAAATATCCAACCAGAACTGCATGAAGAAACAAGAATTCAAAACAATACAGAGAGGCTTAGGAACCTCCAAGACAACGTTAATCCTTCCAACATCCAAATCATAGAAGTGCCAGAATGAAAAGGGGAAGAGCAAGAAATTGAAAACTTATTGGAACAAATAATGAAAGAAAACTTCCCTAATCTGGCAAAGGAAATAGACATGCAAGTCCAAGAAGCTCGGAGAGTCCCGAAGAAGTTGAACCCAAGGAGGAACACACCAAGACACATCATAACTTAAATTACCCAAGATTAAAAATAAGGAGAAAATCTTAAAAGCAACAAGAGAAAAGAAGGGTATCTACAAAGGAGTTCCCGTAAGACTATAAACTGATTTCTCAAAAGAAACCTTACAGGCGAGAAGGGGTTGGAAAGAAGTATTCCAAGTCATGAAAGGCAAGGACCTACATCCAAGATCACTCTATCCAGCAAAGCTATCGTTTAGAATGGAAAGGTATATAAAGTGCTTCCCAGATACAGTCATGTTAAAGGAGTTCTTCATCACCACTTCCTTATTATATGAAATGTTAAAGGGACTTATCTAAGAAGAAGATGATCAAAACTATGAAAGTAAAATGACAACAAACTCACAGCTATCAACAACTGAACCTAAAAAAAACAAACTAAGCAAACATCTAGAATAGGAACAGAATTATAGAAATGGAGATCACATAGAGGGATATCAATAGGAGAGAATGGGGGAAAAGGTACAGGGAATAAGCATAATTGGTAGGTACAAAATAGGGGAGGTTAAGAGCAGTATAGGAAATGTAGAAGCCAAAGAACTTAATATGTGCAATCCAGGGACATGAACTAAAGGTGGGGAGTGCTGGAGGGAGGGGCAGAGCAGAGGGGGATAAAGGGGAAGAAAAAGAGGGAGTGGGACAACTCTAATAGGATAATCAATAAAATGCACTTTAAAAATTTTGTAAAAGAATTGCTGTGTGTATTCAGGACATTTTGGGGGTTCCGTATGAATCATGATTTTTTTGTTCTATTTCTTTAAAAAATGACATTGGGATTTTGATGGGGATTGCATTAAATCTGTGTATTGTTTCAGGTAATATGGCCATTTTAACTATGTTGATTCTTTCATTCCCTGAACACATAGTGTCTTTCCATTTTTTGTACCTTTTTCTGTTTTTTAATAATGCTTTGTAATTTTCAGTATATAGGTCTTTCACATCCTTCATTAAGTTTATTCCTAATTATTTTATTCTTTTGGTTCCATTGAGAAAGGAATTTTTTTTTCTTCATTTCTTTTTCTGCGGTTTCCTTGTTAGTATACAGGAAAACAGTGGATTTTTCTACATTGATTTTGTATCCTGCAACTTTACTGTATTTGTTTACTGTTTCAAAGTTTTCTGATGAAATCATTGCATCCTACATACGGAATCATTTCATTCACAAAAAGTTAACACTTTATTTCTTCTTTCCCAATTTGGATGCCTTTTACTTCTTTCTTTGCCTATTGCTCTGGCTAGAACTTCCAGAACTATGTTGAGTAAGAGTGGTGAGTGGGCATCCTTGTCTTGTTTCTGATTTTAGAGAAATAGCTGTCGGTTTTTCACCATTGAGTACGATATTGGGTGAGGATTTGTCGTACATGGCCGTTATTATGTTTAGGTACTTTCTTTCTATTCCTATTTTGAGTGTTTTAACCATAAATGAATGTTGTATCTTACTAAGTGGTTTTTCCTGGAATAAACCCCACTTGATTATGATGTAGTACTTTTTAGATGTATTATTGTATTTGATTTGCTAGTATTTTGTTTAGGATTATTACATCTGTATTCATCAGAGATAGTGGTCTGTAGGTGTGTGTGTGTGTGTGTGTGTGTGTTTATCCTTGCCAGGTTTGGGTATTGGGGTTATGTTGGCTTCATAAAATGTGTTAAGAAGTATTGCTTCTTCAATTTTTGGAAGAGTTGAAAGGGATAGGTTTTAAAACTTTGAATGTTTGGTGGAATTTACTGGTGAAGCTGTCTGGTCCTGGACTTCTGATTTTTGGAAGGTTTTTGATGGTTGCTTCAATATTCTCACTGCTGATTGGTCTTTTTAGATTGTACAGTTCTTCATGATTTAATCTAGGAAGGTTATATATTTCTAGGAACTTATCCATTTCTTTTGGTTATTGAATTTGGTGGTGTATAGTGTTTCATAGTATTCTAGTATGATCCTATGTATCTCTGTGGTGTCTGTGCTAACTTCTCTTTCATTTCTGATTTTATTTATATAGGTCTTTTCTTTAGCAAGTCTGCCCAGGGATTTGCCAATTTTATTAATGTTTTCAAAGAACCGGCTCTTTGTTGTATTAACTTTTTGTATAGTCTTTTTTTTTTTCTCTCTATTTCGTTCAGTTCTGCTATAATTTTTATTATTTGCTTTCTTCTGCCGACTTTGGGTTGCTTTTGTTCTTCTTTTTCTAGGTCTTTAAAATGTAATGTTAGGTTGTTTACTTGGGATTTCTCTTGTTTTTTCAGGTAGGCCTGTAATGATAGAAACTTCTCTCTTATTACTACTTTCACTGCATCCCAGTTTTTATATGTCATTGTCATTTCTCATTCTCATATCTTTTGGTCTCACCTTTTATTTCTTCTTTGACCCAGTCATTTTTTTCAGTATGTTGTTTAACCTCCACATATTTGTGAGTTACTTTACTTCTTTTTTGCAGTTGATTTCTAATTTCAAAGCATTGTGGACAGAGAATATAGTTGGTATAATTTCAGACTTCTTGAATTTGTTGCGGCTAGTTTTGTGAGACAGCATATGGTCTGTCCTTGAGAATATTCCATGTGCATTGGAGAATAATGTATAATCTCATGTTTTGGGCTCTGTAGATGTCATTTATGTCCCCTTGATATGTGTCATTTAAGGCCAATATTTCTTTATTGATTATTTGTTTGGATGATGTACTTAGAATTGTCAATGGAGTATTAAGGTCCCCAACTATGATTGTGTTTTGGTCTGTTTTTCCCTTTCTTTTTTAGGATTTTATTTATTTATTTTTAGACAGGGAGGGAGAAAGAGAAGGAGAGAAACATCAATGTGTGGTTGCCTCTTGCGCTCCCCTCACTGGGGAACCCAGCCTGCAACTGAGGCATGTGCCCTGACTGAGAATCAAACCCACGACCCTTTGCTTCACAGGCCTGCACTCAATGCACTGAACTACACCAGCCAGGGCTGTTTCTCCCTTTAGTTCTGTGAGTAATTGCTTTATATATTTCTATGTTCCCTGATTGGGTGCATATATATTAAGAAATGTTATGTCTTCTTGATATAGTGTCCCCTTTATCATTATAAAATGTCCATCTTCATCTCTTGTTATCTTTGTTATTTTGAAATCTATTTTGTCAGATATAAGTATGGCTACACATGCTTTTCTGTGGGTGTTATTTGCTTGGAGAATTATCTTCCACCCTTTCACTTTGAATCTACCTTCGTCTTTGCAGCTTAGATGTGACTCTTGAAGGCAGAATATGGTTGGGTTTTGTTTTTTGATCCAGTCTGCTACTCTGTGCCTCTTTATTGGTGAATTCAGTCCATTTACATTTAGGGTAATTATTGATGTATGAGGATTTCGTATAGTCACTTTGTCCTTTGTTTTCTGGTAGTGCTCTGGCTCCATTGTTGGTTTTTTTTCCTTAGTGTTTCTGTCAGTTTGTTTTGTTTGGTGATTTTCCATGCTTTCCTTTTCCTTTTTTTTTTTTTTCCTTTTTTTTTTTAAGTTAACATGTCTCAGTTTTGGGATTTTTGTGTGTGGCTGCCATTAGGTTTATGTAAAAAATTTGCTTATATACAGTAGTTTTTTTTTCTTTTGAGTGTACCTGATCTCTATCTTCCTTTGCCATTTCAAACCTTTGCCCCTCCCTTTTATGTTTTTGTCATCACACATTTTTCCTGTTCATGCTGTTTTTTTGGTGATCTTACTTATAGTGGTGTGACCTTTTTTTGCTCTTTGTTTCAGGTAGAATAACCCCCTTAAGTATTTCCTACAGTGGAGGTCTTCTGGTGACAAATTCCCTCAGCTTCTGTATACCTGGAAAGGTCTTTATTTCTCCTTTATATTTAAAAGATAATTTTGCTGGATATATTACTCTTGGCTGGTAAATTGTCTTTCAGTACTTTGAATATTCGGTTCTACTCTCTTCTGGCTTGTACAGCTTCTGCTGAGAATTCTGATGATAACCTAGTGAGCTTTCCTTTGCATGTTACTTTTTTTCCCCTAGCTCCTTTATGAATTTTTTCTTTGTCAAAACTGACTTTTGACCGTTTTAATACAATGTTTCTTGGGGAGGACCTCTTTTGGATTAAGGTAACTGCGTGCTCTGTTTGCATCTTGGATTCAAGATCTAGTTCTTTCTATAGGTTTGGGAGGAACTCATCCACTATTTGAATAGGTTCCTCGTTCCCTTCTCTTTTTTTTTCTTCTGGAATACCTGTCATTTTTATATTGCTTTTTCTGAGGGAGTCAGATATTTCTTGTAGAGCTCTTTTTTTTATTTTTTTTAATATTTAGGTTTCTTCTTCCCTCTGCATCATTTCTAGATTCCTATCTTATATATCACTAACTCTTGCCTCCATTTTGTAGGCTCTGTTTCCGCTGCTCAATAGTTCATTCCTGATCACCTTTATGGAATGCTCCATCTCTAGGATTTCTGTTTGGTTCTTTTTTAAAGTTTCAGTCTCTTTGGTAAAGTACTTGTTTTGTTCTTTAACTTGTTTTCTCAGTGCATCAAGTACTCCATGCCTCAGTACTTTATCACATCTCGTTGAATATTTTAAGAATTGCAATCTTGAATTCTCTTTCATTTATATCACATATTTTCAAGTGTTTTGGTTTCCTTTCTGGAGATTTTTTTCATTTTATTAGCTGCCTAGCTTTCTTGGTTATTCATGGCATTTCATGGGCTCCCTCCTTTGACTAGGCATCTATTGTATTTATTGCATTTCACTAACAAATTTGTATGAAGAGGTCTTTCTGCTATTTTCCAGTGGGTGGCAGTGAATCACAAGGTTTTAAGCTCTGTGAAGTCCTAAAACTTACCTCTGCAGCTTGTGTCCCTGTAGCTGTGTATAGCAGCGATGTTTGAGGGTGGGGTTTGTTTTGCCCTCTCAGTGAGGTGACCTCAGACTTCTGCAGGGTCTCCCACCACATGCCACAACTGAAGATCAGTCACAGAGGGAAATAGTGATTCCAATGTTAAAGTTCTCAGGTTTGGAGATAATGTACCCCAAAACCAAGGGCCACCAAAGGCATGTTTTGGGAGTCTAAAAGGCGTCAGGGCTGTGTGGCTCTATTTCTTTGTTTGGAACATTGACCACTGGACATCTGACAGTTGCTGCAGAACCTCTGTGCTGTGTCCTTGCCCAGACCTCTGGGCTGGCTCAGCTGCAGTTAGCATCATTCACTCCTACAGGAGTACCCAACAACACTTTCCACTCCTCCTGCCTGAAGGAAACTCCAGCTACAGCCAGCTGTCTCCCCTCTCTCTGAGCCAAGCTGAACTCTGGGCTGCAGGGCTGCGACTACAGTCCGTCTGACCTCTTCTCCCTTCTCGTCTTTCCTGGTTGTTCCATTTGTCCACCTTTAGTTGCTTCAGTGCGAGGATCTCTCAGGCATGTGTTTATGTTGAGCTGGGAATTATTTATTGAGTTATAGCTGATAAACTTTTTGAAATTTCAGGAGGAGAGACAAAGGACAATCTCTTATGTCACCATTCCTTTGTTGTCACTCGTATCTTAAGGTTTTGATGTGCATTTTCCTAAGGACTAATGATGTTAAACATGGTTTCATGTGCTTCCTGGCCACTTGTATGTCCTCTGTGGATATATGTCCAATCAAGTCCTTTGTCCATTTTAAAGTGGGTTTGTCTTACTGTTTTTGAGTTGTAGGAGTTGTGCATGTATTTTGGATATCGATCCCTTATCAGATGTGGTTTGCAAATATTTTCTTCAGTCCTATAGGTTCTCGTTTCAATATGTTGGTAATGTCCTTTGTTACACAAAAGTTTAACTTTGATAAAGTTCTTTTACATATTTTTTGTTTCTTTGTGCTTTTGGTATTGTCAAATCCAAAGTCCTGAAAATTTACACTTATGTATTCTTCTAAGAATTTTATGGTTTTAGCTCTTAATTTAGTTTTTGCTCCACTTTGGGTTAATTTTTGTATGTAGTGCAAGGTAGGGGTCCAACCTGAAGCCAAACCAAACAAGTGGGTTTGGTGACCATCCCACAACAGAAAGACCAAATTCCCAGGCAATGGTCTTCAAAGAAAAGGAATTTATTCTAAGGCAGCTAAACAAGGAGACAGGAGATGAAGCTCAAACCTGTCTCCCTGAACAAAACCTTGAGACACATTTTGAAAGGTATGGGTAAGTAGAGGTTATATAGAGTCATAAATTCTGATTTGGGAGGGTTTGATTGGATAATTTTGGAATTTAGCCATTTAAGGTAAGGTCTGAGGAAGAAAATGCACAAAGCAATTATAATGTGGCAGGGTCTGGTTGGTTGAAGCCACACATTCCTAGTGGTGTCTGGTTTTCTTTCCTGCTGGGTAACAGTTTTATTACGTACCTCTCACTTTCAGAAGTGGGTCTGTTTATTTTTATTTTACTTTTAAAAACTTTTTTATTGATTGATTTTGAGAGAGATAGAGGAAGGAATTGAGAGAGAAACATCAACTTGTTGTTCTACTCATTTATGCATTCATAGGCCTGAGGACCAGGTCTTTACATTTTAGTTTGGTGGTAGCATGAACTTTGGTTCTGCTGAGCTCTCAAGGTCACCTTGGATCATTTGGCTGCTAACTGTGCAGACTCAGGTTAGCTGGACTCTTCTCAGGAGCTGTTAGCTGATTTGGCTGGCTCTTGTGGATGGACTGAGAACAGCCTCCTGTGGTTTTCTGCAAGATACTGTAAAAATTTGGTTACTATTGAGTTTCTTTTTTTATTTCACATATTTTTTAAAGATTTTATTTATTTATTTTTAGAGAGGGGAAATGGAGGAAGACAGAGGGAGAGAAACATCAGTGTGTGGTTGCCTCTCACACGCCCCCCACTGGGGATCTGGCCTGCAACCCAGGCATGTGCCCTGACTGGGAATCAAACCAACAAAGCCTAGGTTCACAGACCAGCATTCAGTCCACTGAGCCACACCAGCCAGGGCTTAGTGTCCAGTTTCTTTCTTTCTTTCTTTCTTTTTTTTTTAAATATTTTATTGATTATGCTATTACAATTGTCCCATTTCCCCCATGCATTACCCTCCACACTGCACACCCTCTCCCACCCACATTCCCCCCCTTTAGTTCATGTCCATGTGTCATAAGTTCTTTAGCTTCTACATTTCCCATTCTATTCTTGCCTTCCCCCTATTTTCTACCTACCGTCTATGCTACTTATTCTCTGTACCTTCTCCCCCCTCTCCTTCTCCTACTCTCCTATTGTTAACCCTCCATGTGATCTCCATTTCTGTGGATCTGTTTCTGTTCTAGTTGTTTACTTTGTTTTTGTTTTAGGTATGGTAATAATTGTGAGTTTGCTGTCATTTTACTATATATGTTTTTATATCTTCTTTTTCTTAGATAAGTCCCTTTATCATTTCATATAATAATAGCTTGGTGATGATGAACTCTTTAACTTGACCTTGTCTGAGAAGCACTTTATCTGCCATTCTTTTCTAAATGAAAGCTTTGCTGGATAGAGCAATCTTGGATGTAGGTCCTTGCCTTTCATGACTTGGAATACTTCTTTCCAGCCCCTTCTTGCCTGCAAGGTCTCTTTTGAGAAATCAGCTAACAGTCTGATGGGAACTCCTTTGTAGGTAACTCTCTGCTTATCTCTTGCTGCTTCTAGGATTTTCTCTCCTTCATTTTAATGTTGGCTTATGTAATTATGATGTGCCTTGGTGTGTTCCTCCTTGGGTCCACCTTCTTTGGGACTCTGTGATGTTCCTGGACTTCCTGGAAGTTTATTTCCTTTGTCAGATTGGGGAAGTTCTCCTTTATTATTTGTTCAAATAAGTTTTCCACTTGTTGCTCTTCTTCTTCCCCTCTGGTACCCCTATAATTTGGACGTTGGGACATTTAAAGATGTCCTGGAGGTTCCTAAGCCTCTCTTCATTTTTTTGAATTCTTATTTCTTCATTCTTTTCCGTTTGGTTGTTTCTTCCTTCTGATCCACTCCATTGATTTGAGTCCCAATTTTCCTCCCATCACTATTGGTTCCCTGTGTGTTTTCCTTCATTTCACTTAGTGTAGCCTTCATTTGTTCATCTAATTTGTGACCAAAATCAACCAATTCTGTGAGCATCCTGATCACCAGAGCTTTGAACTGTGCATCTGATAGGTTGGCCATCTCTTGGTTGCTTACATGAATTGGCTCTGGGGCTTTGATTTGTTCTCCCGTTTGAGCCATTTTTTGGGGTTTTTGTTTTTGTTTTTGATTTGGTTGCAGCTGTTACGTAGTGAGGGGTGTAGCCTTAGGTGTTCACCAGGGTGAAGCAGCCCAGTTGCTGGGTAGTGACACTGTAAGAGGGGGGTGGGGTCCTAGAAGGAAAAATGGTGCATGCTCTGCTCTCTCTAGGATTCCAGTCCCTTCCACCACTTCCTCTTCACCTGGATTATCTGTGTGCAAATGTGGGGCCACCTGATCAGCCAGTCGCCTTGTGTGGCCTTATTGGGCCTGCACCGTTGCCACCCTGTGCCCAGGGTCTGCTAGCTGCTGCCCACATGCCTGGGATCTGCTGTCCGCTGCTGCCTGTGCACATGGATCTGCCAACTCCACTTTTTCCTGCCAGGACTCCACCACTCTTACCAATCTGGATGAATGGTTGTTGCACTTCTGTACAGTTCATTTTTCTATCAGTTCTTGTTGTTTTCTTGTTTCTAAATCTTTGTTGTCCTTAATTTTGGTTGTGCAAGGAGGCACAGTGTGTCCACCTATGCCTCCATCTTGGCCAGAAATCTGAGTGGTTTTTTTTCCTACCATGTCTTCTAGCTTGCTGATTCGATCCTGTGCTTCATCTAATCTGCTTTTGATTACTTTTACTGTGTATTCAATTTAGAAATTGTATTCTTTATTTCCTCTAGTCTATTGTTGAGAGTTTCTATATCCTTTTTCATGTTGATATAGTTTGCAATGAGTTCATTGTAGTTTCCCTGTGGTTTTTGGTAATTCTCGGTGAGCTCATTGAGCTTCCTTATAACCATTGTTTTGAACTCAATATCTGATAGTTGCCTTGCCTCTATTTCATTTAGTATTCTTTCTGAGTCTTACTCCTTTCCTTTCTTTTGGGGTTTGTTTCTTTGTCTTCCCATTGTTTGTGAGATTCTTCTTGTTAGCCTCTGCTGCTTGAATTGATCTGTTCTGACTTCCTCAGTTTGTGGTGTGAACTTCTGTGGTAGGAGACCTGTGAGTTTCAGTAGTGCAGTCTCCTTGGTCTCTTGAACTTACTGCTCTTGGGCTGTCATTTATGTTGGCTCTCTGTATGCCTTTGGGTTTTGACTGTTGTTGGGTCATTCTTTAGTGGTTCCTTCCCTCCAGCTCGTTGACTGAGGGTACTCTGCCCACCACATCTTATATGCTGTTTTGGAGGTGCAGGCAGGTTCTGTCTTGTCTGAGGTTATGAAGCTACTCTCATGCTCTTGTTCATTTGTTTATTCTGGGTAATTTCTCTACCGTTTAGTTGTAATTCCATATTGGTTCTGGGTGGAGGTTAGTGTGGCTTTCACTCACTCCCCCACCGTCTTCCTTTATCATTTGTTGGTGGTTCCTTTTTTGTGGGTTTTCTCTTCCAGCAGGTATGTTGGTGTTCACAGCTCCCACCTACTCTTTTATGTGATCAGTTGGAGTGGGAAGGCAAAATGAAGGCAGCAGGAGTATATTCTGTGAGATTTAAAGTACCAACATGTATAGAAGAGATAGGAGGTCCTTTGGATAAGTATAGTGTTAAAACTCTGATATTTTGCCCAACTTGCCATTTTTTGCAAAGGATGAAAGAGAAAGGAGACTCTTGTTAGAGCGGGGAAGGATTGTGAGCTGAATCCAAAATACTGAGGGCTTGTGGGAGGTGAGATTATGAAATACAGTGAGAATACAGGATAGAAAGTAGGTATAGTATGTGAGAGAATAGAGTTGCTGTAACCACAACAATAATAAAGCTCTCAATGATAATTAAATGGGCTAAGATCCAGGAGGCGTGCTGTGTAGTATTTATAATTATATGAAACAACAATTATTTACAATAATAATGGAACAACATAACAGGAACCTAATCAACAGAACAAACAAAGAAGCACAGTATAACCAAAGACACTGAAATTGAGAAGGGGTTGATAGTCACCAGAGGGGAGAGGGGAGGGAATTTCAGGGGTAAAGGGGAAGAATTTGGAGCAACAAGTATAAAGGTCACATGGACAAAACTAGCGGGGGTGGAAATGGGAGGGGGGAGGGGAGGGCTGGGGCGGTGGGCTGGAATGGGAGCAAAAGACAGAAAACTGTACAAGAACAACTAAAATAAAAAAATTAAAAAAATAATGGAACAACAAAAATATGACAGGAACTATATGATTTGAATAACAAGAATAGGAAGTACATGACCTGGAGTAGTGTGTTTTTGGAACACAAGTAAAGTGAAAGAAGGAAATTAAAATACAGTATGAAAGAGAACAAGGAAAACCAGTCAAAAAATGCAATTAAAGAAATAAAATGAAGAAAGCTAAACAGAAAGAAGAGAAACTAAAAAAATACTAATAAAATAAAAGTAAAATAATGAAAAAATAATAATACAAATAATAACATGTAAGTTCTCCGGAACAGCAAAGTAAAATTGTCTGTTTCTCAGTTATTGGGGTTAGCCTTGTGTTCCCTCTTTGGTTCTGTCTCTGGACCTTTCACAGCTCCATGTCCTTCTGTCTCACTTGGGGCAAAAAAAGAAAAACAATGCTTCCTGCTGACTTTAAACCTGCCAGGCAAGTTCTGCTGGTCTTCCTGTATGCCGCAGGCTGAGAGGGGTTGGGCTTCACTTTTCTCCCTTCCTATGGTTTTTTGAGGATGGGGGCCAGGTCTGGGTCACAATTTTCACAGTTGCCCAGCCTCCAGCACAGGTCCTCCTTCTCTGCAGTGTCCCCACTGCCCATCTGTATCAGGACCGCACCTTCAATCCACCAGTTGTGCCATCCTTGAGGTGCACTAATTAGGGGCAACTCGCATGCCACCGTTTCCCTCTTTGCTTTCCTAGGTGCTAGGCACTCTCAGAGTCTCTTCAGGGTAGTTCAGGTCCCCCACTGAGTTAGGTCTTTCTGGGGACTGCTAAGTCCCCTAGCCCTGCTGCTCTCCTCTGCTGGTGTGAGGGCATCTCCTCCTTCCTCTTAGCCCACCCCTGGCAGCCGTGGTTGTGTCTGCTGTGGGGGCGTGGGGGGCGGGGCAGCCACTACAGAAGACTTACCTAAACAGCGACCAAGAGCCTTTTTTGAATAAATCCTCCTGTTCAAGCCTCCTTTAACAACCGCACAGCGTCTCACACAGCCCAACTTTCCAACCAGACCAGAGACTATCTGGGTCAGGGTCCATCACTTCCCAACTCTTAATCTTTTCTCCAGGCATCACCCGGCTCCCCAGTTTCTCTGGTAATGACCCAGCCAGCATCCATGATCTCTGGGTGATTACTGCCCCTGCGCATCTCCCACTTTGTTTTTATTCCCCCACAGCAACTTCAAGCATCCAGGTCTATCTTGGTGCTGCTCTGTCCTCCCTACTTGGCAAGGGAAGGAGCGGTTGATTCGGCTCTCGTCCAAGGATACTCTAGCAGGCACGACAGGCCTAGTAGGTGCTGGGCCAGGGGCTGCAGCAGCCCCTGGTCCCCTCGCTGGTCCTAGGGACCTTAATGTCCCATCGCAATCTCCTTACCATCTGTTTTTCAATGTCCTCTACAATTTTGGCCTCCAACTTTCATATATGCTGGGTTTTTTTTGGCTGTTACTCAGAAGATCAGCTAGGTGTTCTACCTGTGCACACACCTACCTCGCTGTCATCTTCCAACTCTCTAAGTTAATATTTTTATCTTTTTGAAACAAATACCCAGAAGTGGGATTGCTAGATCAATGTTAGCTCTATTTTTAACTTTTTGAGGAACCTCCATACCCTTTTCCATAGTGGGTACACCAATTGCCATTCCAACCAACAGTGCACAGGGTTTTCTTTTTTTCTAACATTCTCATCAATACTTTTTATATTTTTGTCCTTATTGATAGCAGCCATTCTAACGGATATAAGGTGATATCTCTGTGGTTATTATTTGCGTTTCCCTGATGACTAGTGATGTTGAACACCTTTTCATGTACCTGTGGCCATTTAATATCTTCTTTGAAAAATGTCTGCTTAGATCCTCTGCTCATTTTTTAATCAGATTGTTTGGGTTTTTGCTATTGAGTTGTATTAGTTCTTTATATATTTTGTATGTGAGCCCTTTACATGATTTGTTTCTATTCAGTAGGCAGCATTTTCATTTTGTTGATTATTTCCTTTGCTGTACAGAAGCTTCTTAGTTTGATGTAGTCCCACCTGTTTGTTTTTGGTTTTTGTGTGCTCCTATATTTTTTAACCATGGCAGGTTTATGAACATACTTTATAATGATATTAATCTCCATTTCAAGTTTGTTCCTGTATTCTCAGCAATTGTATTGTTTTGGAAATTTGACCAAGTCAGTAATGTCCTTTATTTGCCTGTTTTTAATTTATATAACAGGGTAAAATCCTTTACAAAGTTCGATGGAAAGGATATGCATCAGATGATGATACCTGGGAGCCTGAGGTTCATCTTGAGGACTGTAAAGAAGTTCTTCTTGAATTTAGGAAGAAAGTTGTGGATAACAAAGCGAAACCAGTCAAGAAAGATATTCAGGTATCATGTTTTATCTCATACTGTTTTTAGTATAATGAGTTTATAAATTTTACTTAGTATAGAGAATGTAGAAAAGAATTTACAAATAATAGTAAAATGTATACTACTCTTACTGCCAATTCTATGTAGCCAGTTAGTTCTCACAAAATGCTTTCACTTAGTTTTGCAAAACTCTTCTTTCTGTAGCCAGCCTGTGGTTGCAGTTCATGAAAAAGTATAATTTAGATGTGTTAATTTTTTCCTTTAACTTAAGAGTAAGATAAATATAGAGGAAAAGGCATGATAAACTGTCCACGATGTGAGCATCTTGTTTCTGTGTACCTCAGGAGTATTTTGTGTGCCGTTCACATTACTGCTACAGATAAAGTGCAGACTTTTGTATTTAATCTGCATTATTAATATATTTCTTATGTGTACTTTTCCTGCTAATTAAAATAAAACAATGTTTAGATCATGTTATTAAATGATAAATTTTAATCTATTTTAGATTATCCACAGGTCTGGTTATCCAGGTCTTTTGTTTTTCTCTTCTGTTTCCAGTTTAATTTTTAGCTACTCGCTTGCTCTTTGTAGTTCTTCCTGATGATAAGGAAGGATAACAAAATTGAAGGAACTCAGAGAAGTTAAATTTTCTCATCAGCAATTTGGAAAAAGGTTTAATGGTGGGCTAGAGAGGGATAATGGTAAAACTACCACACAGATTTGGTTTAAGGGTTTTCTTCTATTGATCTGTCCACTGTTTTATCCTTGATTCTCTTATTCCACAAATAATTGAATTGGCTTTATTTATCAATCTTGGAAGAAATTCCTAATTTACTTTACAGTGTAAATTTCATTTATAGCTTCTATTTATAAACTGAATCAATTCTGACTCAACTTCTTGCTTTTGAGTTTTTGTTTTTATTGAAATATTTTTTTTTTAATCCTAGCAGAAGTTCTTGAACTTAGAACTATATACTGAAAATTGGTACAAGAAACAGATTCTTATTGAAGTTATTAAGGACTGGATAGTCATTCCTTCTCTCTCTACAATTTGAGTTTTCAGCCACGTTTTAAAAAATACTTAGTATTTTTTTAAATGACTAAAACAATGTTAGGACCCAGTTTTAACTGTGTTTAGTGTTAATAATAATAACAGCAACATCAGAGGCAGATTTTATTTACTGAACACTTGTACTGTGTATGTACAAATACTGGGTTAGCACTTTATATGGATTCAGATGAGAAACTGAGGCTTAGATAAGAAACTAGCCCAAGTTCACAGGTTAGTAATGATAGAGCCAGGCAACTGCACTCTTAACCACTGTAGTTGCCTTTTGGTTTGGGCTATAGCTTGAAATCCATTTAGAGGAGTGGAATATTAGTGTTTTAAAATTATGCTTTTGTGGCAGGGCCTTTAATAAAAATGGCTTTAAGTTACTAAGCAAAATGCTCAGTATTTTAAAAATGTTTGCAAAGGAGAAACCCCTTACAAAATGAGTTGAGGTTAAAGGAGAAACCTTTTTCCCCAAATTTTTTGCTATAGTTATACTTCACTTTTCTAGAAGGGGTGCCTCCTTTCTCCTTCCCTACTTCTTTCCCTCAAAACTCACACAAACACAGATACATGTTCTAATAAGTGATTTGGTTCATATTACTTCTAAAATTTAGACTTTGTGACTGAAGTCTTCCTAAGGTGTATTTCTCAGTGTCTTGCCTTATTAGCAATACATTGCTGAAACTTCTCCCATGAAGTGTTGTCTTTTAGAAATCTGGCTTTCTTATCCCTTTATTTCCCTTTACCCAAGCCTTAAGTGAAACCCAACAGCAACTCTCTTTCTTGATTTAAAATGATTTATGATGACTGGTGTGTTTGAGGTATAGTTTTAAGCTTAAAAAATCCTTGTCCTAATTTTAGAAAGATGCTTCTCTATCATTTTGTAAGCGGTCCTTCCTATTTCCAAAATAATTTTAAATTCTGGACACTACTAACATTTTGAATCTTTTTAAGACTAAAGCCTCAACTCCTGTCTGAGGTCTACCTTCTCATGGATTGTCGTTCATAAAGTATTCCCATGTTTACATTGCTAATGACTTTTTGGCCTAATCGTTGAGGTGGTATCAGTGAACAAGCATATGGCAAAAATGTATCTGGTTCCTAACCTGCTAGTTTTGCCATTTATAAGCTTCTGTGATTCTTTGACTGTAGATAGAGAAATAGATTGTTAGTAGGAGAAAACTGTTTTGTTCATCTCTTTGTGTTCATACAAGCAGCATATTTGCTGCCTATGATAATCATGACATTTCTCAGTCCTCAAAATTTTTGTCTTGTGAGGTTTTACCACAGTAACCTCTATAAGAATATTTGATTTGCTGCTTTTTCTCCTTAATTCTAGGAGCACTATTTGCTTAAAACTTAGAAAACATACGAGTAGTTAGAAGTGTTTTCTGAAAATAACTCAGAAGTGGTTGTTAATGCTATTTACCAGAAAATACACATGATGCAGAAATGGTATTTGTTTATTAAAATATTTTATCATTTAGTATTTGAATAGCGAATTATCTTTTGCTGATTAAAAAAAATTTTTTAATCCTAATCCGAGGAAGTTTTTTATTGATTTGAGAGAGGGGAAAGGACAAGGGGGGATGGAGAGATGTGAGAAAGAAATATCGATCAGTTGTTGTTGGCATGCACCTCAACAGGGGATCAAACCTGTAACTTTCTGGTATATGGGACAATGCTCCAACCAACTCAGCCACCCAGCTAGGGCTTGAGGTACGTAACATTCATGTGTGATGCAGCCCTTCATTTTTAATGGCCTGAAAGTGTACAAATTAGATAGTTGCTGGCTTGCCTCACACTTCGATGGCTAATGTTGTGTCTACTATCACAGCAACATTGTACTGTTCTTACCATTTTGAGGGTTTTTTTAGACATAGCTTTTTTTTAGTATACATAGAGTATCTTATATGAGCCAGACCTTTAAATGGTCATAGTTACACAAAGATAAGTAAATCCAGCTTTTATTTTTGAGGTGCCTTGCAGGTTGTACACATGTTTTTAAGGATAGTACCATATACTGAGGATTTTGCTTTCTGCTTTTCTTTGAAAATAATTTTTATCAACATATTCTAACTAGCAAACAAGTATGTTTTTATTATGAAATAATCACCTGCATACTTACTTCTCAGCTAAGAGATTAGTTTTGCCTTTAATTTTAAAATTTGAGAATAGGTTCTTTGTTTATTTGTTTGATTTAGGGGTAGCTTTCTGAAATACTTCTGTTTTGTTTGTTAAAGTGTGGCTGTAGAATAATATATATACCCTTCTAATGTAAAATGAATTAGAATTTGCACATCCAAATAAGCATTATTTTGAGGAGTGTACAGTTTGTGAAGTAAACATTTGTTCCAATAGTGCCATAGCCCAAAATGGTTTTAAATTTTTTCTTTTAGAATTATCTTTAATAGAATGTACAATGTTGTGTAAGAAAACAATTTCTAGTGACACCTCCTTTTTTACTCAAAATAGTTCTCAAAAAAGGTGGTAATGGTTCTAAGAGTGTGAGAGTGTACTTCCAGAGGCTTGTGGTTTCCGGAGGAGACAACCCTGGGCATGTCTGTGTTGTGCATTTCACAAATGTGTCATCAGGCACTCCATTACCACACTTTTGTATACTGTATCACTGAACACCTCCATAGACCAAGGTGTCATGTAAACACATTGGCGTGAATTGCCAGGTCAGCCCCAGTCTGTGTCTGCTGATTTGGTATGATTATTGGTAGAGCCCCATTTTATTTTCAGAGTTGTCTTCATTTGGATAATAACAAATAGGTTTATTTTACTGGTGAGACTATTAAAATGAGTAATTAGGCAGGTTGCAAGTATACTAAAAGTGCTCAGGCTTGTGATTTTAAAATTTTTGTTGCGATTATTTTATAGTTTTCATTTGTTATTTTTTATCTTTATCCTTACCCGGGGACATTTTTTTCATTGCTTTTAGAGAGAGAGAAGAAGAGGGGGATAGAGAGAAACATTGACATGAGAGAGAATCATCAATCAGTTGCCTCTCATACACGCTAAGACCAGGGATCATAAGCACTTGGACCAGGATTGAACCTGCAGCCTAGGCATGTGCAGTGACTGGGACTCAAACCTGCAACCAAAGGACAATGGACAAAGGACAGTGCTCCATACAGCTGAGCCACATCAGCCAGGACTATAGTTACTTTAAAGTGAACACTAATAGATCAATATTTCTATCATCTAGTAATGTTGTATGATAGCAGACAATAATGCTATGAGGTAGATGGCAGCAAATCTTTATGTCCTAATTTCAGTGAATCTGGCTAAGGATTCCAGGGCTGGATCACCCAGGGAGGATACCTACCAATTCATCTAAAATACAGCTAACTGATTCTTTCAAATAGAGTATTTTGGTGCCTAAAATCTAACTGCTACATTTATAAACTAGTTAAATCAACCTGTTTTATATTTAAAACCTTCAGGTTGTAACTCTCTTGGAATAGACTAATGACTAAAGAAAAGTCCTTTTTCAGAGATACTTGCTAAGGAACCAGCATTCAAGCTTCTCCCAGATGACTGAGGAAGAGTTAGAAGGACCAGGAGCTTACAAGTGACCCTGCCACCCTATTGTGTGACAGCTACAGCAGACACCAAATGGGGCAGGAAACACTGCCAGGTGACGGACAAGGCTGAGAGAGTAGATATGGTGCAGAATGGCTGTGGCAGCAAGGAGACTGATCTAGTTTCTGTGGAGGCTCCATTTTAAAGTTGGTGAATGGAAACTGCCCAGAGGACTTTCTTTATACAGTTTAGGATTTTCAGGATTTTAGAATTCTTTTAAGTTGTTTACACAATAAAAGGGATAACACCAGCCTCTTTTGCTAATCATTTCATGTTCATTCATCTAGAAGTCCAGCTGTAATGTGTGTCAGAAAAAGGTATGATGTATGTCTTCACAGAACTCAGGACAGGATGGGGAGGTGTTGAAGCAGGGACACATGTTCTCAGGTAACTGTGTGCTGTGGAGAATCAAACAGGAAGGACTGACCAACTTTCTGAGATGAACATGAAAGTTACAGAGGATTCATCATGTGTCCTGAGCCCTTAAAAATGAGGAATTTGCCCTGACTGGTGTAGTTCAGTTGGTTGGGCATCATCCCACAAACTGAAAGGTCGCTGGTTCGATTGATGGTCAGGTACATGCCTGGGTTGCCGGTTGGGATGTTTCTCTCATAGATGTTTCTCTCCCTCTCTTTGTCTCTCCATTCCCCTCTCTCTAAAAATAAATAAATAAAATCTTTTTTAAAATTGATGAATTCAAGGGACCTTAGGAGGTAAGGCAGGGACAAACCAACAGAGTTTGTGCAAAAGCACCTGCCTTGGAAATGGTGGGAAAAGCTAAAGGTTTACATGTGAATGAAGCAGAAGGGAGGCTGGGGAGGTTGATGTGCAGCTGAGGTCCAGCTTGATCATTTGAGCATTAGAAAGACCAGCAGAAATTTGAGGGAAGTCATATCATGAGATTGATGTTCCAGAAAGGTAATTTTTAAAGAATTTTATTAAGGAAAGTTTGAACATTTAAAAATTGACAGGGTAGTATCATGAGGCTATAATATCATCACCGCATCTATCAGTACTTTGACATTCTTCTTTTTCCTCTGTGCTTCTCCCCCTCCCTTTTGATTTGCTAGAGTATTGTAAAGGAAATTCCAGATGTCATATCACTGCCTGTTGACATACTTTAGTATATAAAAGGAATTGTTAAAACACCCACTATATTATAATCATACCAGGAAGTTCATACTTATTCCTTAGTACCTTCTGATATCTAATAATATGTTCAGTTTCCCCCTGTTGTTTCAAAACAAAAACATTTTTTGTTAATTTGACTGAATTGGGATTTGAAAAAGGCCTACAACATTGTATATTATTGATAAACTCTAAAATCTCTCCTAATGTGTAACTATTTCTACCACTAACGCTCCCCCCTTTTTTCCCCATGCTGTTTATTTGATGAAGAAACCACATTTTTCTGTAGAATTTCCTATATTCTGGGTTTGACTGAGTGTGTTGTGTTTTAACATGTTTCTCTATCTCCCCTATTTCTATAAGCTGGTAGCTAGATACAGAAGGATGACTGTGTTCAGGTTTAATTAGTTTTTTCAGGGAAAGTCATACTTGGTGTCATGCACCCCCATCACAACCCATCAGAAAGCACATAATGTCTAGTTAACTGTCACAGTGAGGTTGAGGTGATCATTGAGACTAGGTGTTTTCCGTCCGCTCCATTATTGGGGTGCTCCTAACATTTGATGTGTAGGTTTTAGGAGCCGTTGATGATCATTGCCTAGTACGATTAATTCATTAGAGGTTGGAAAGTAGTAATTTCCTAATTCCTCATCCCTTCTGCCTTTATTAGCAGGGATATAATTGATTCTGGAGTGGGGAGAGACTGCCAAAAGGGAGAGGTAAGGAACTGAATTCAGGTAGTGTAGGTTGGAGTACTGATTCCATATTCCACAGGGTTTCATGACTGATCTGACTTAGGGGGGAAAATGGAGTCAAAGGTGACTAAGATTGCATGTTTGGGAACCTGGATAAATGATGGTATATTTAGGGAATGGCTCCAGTTTTTAACATGTTACTTACTTGTCATCCTATGAAGATGTCAAGTCTCCAACTAGAAATACAGGCCTGAGTTAAAGAAAAAGGTATGGGCTGGGAATTGGTATAGGATGCAGGATAGTGTTTGTTATTATTATGTTCCAAGTAATAATCTGATGGGGACTGTATTTTGAAAAAATCAGTTTTATAATTCTTGTTTAAAAAATATTTTTGAAGTCATATTAATCATACACCTGGCAAGATTAAAATTTAGTCCTCCTTTTTTCCCTTCCTTTTCCCTATATCATTGCAGAAAATGTAAGTAAAACCAGGATCTTTAATTCTTCAAGTTTGGAAATAAGATCAACACCAGTCCTTAGCAGCATGATTTTCAAGGGAATGGACAGCAGTGGTAAACTCTTTAGGACAGAGGGAAAATGAGAAAGTAGAAATCATTCAGTACTCTTATAGAAATTACTTACAGCAGAGGGGTAGCTGTAGGTGAGGAGACGATAACTTCAGAGCACATTGCAGACTTTCTTGAATTCCTCAGCGTGTGTCTCTCAACTGCAGAGACATCCTCAGGGAAATTCAGATTCCTCACTGTGATACATCAGTAGTGTTATGTCGGCTATGCTGTTGTCTGGTGTCCAGCTGACACATCGCTGCGTTCAGTAGGGCTTCCCCCTTGTTCCTGAAGGTCCTTTATTGCTTTCTGTCATGCAGGGCGCTTCATCTCATGTCTTTGTAGTTTCCTGTTTTCTAGATATTCATAACCTTTTGTCTTTCATGACATGTTTTTATGAGTCTGGGCCAGTTGTTTTATAGAAAGTTGTTCAAATTGGAATTACATGAATGCTTATTAATGTTAAATCACAAATAATAAACTATTTTTCAAAAATTGGAATTAGATGATTTGTTTCCTCATGATTAGATTCAGTATCATGTGCATTAATTACACCAAGATATGTTAGTTTCTAATTTATTGCTGATTATAAGTTATATGATAGTGAGGCCCATTTTTCTCCCTTTTTAAAAATACCTTTTTTACTTTTAAAATAATAAGTAACCTGATAATAAATAATCTAATAACAAGTAATCTTTGAAACTGTGAGAATCTCTTGTTCCCCAATAAACCTCTCACCCCTTGATTTTAAAATACTTGTATGATTCGTGCCTCAATTAGTTACTAATGTGGTAGTTGTAAAATATTGATTTTTCTAATTCTTTTATTCTGCATTTTTCAGTCTGTGTCTATAAATGGCCATTCCTCCCTCTCCCTTAGTGTCAGTATACTCATGGACCCCTTTGTCAATGCATTATGTCCATTACTGTTGTTATTCGCCTTAATGCTAAAATGCTTCCAAATTTGTCTAGTGGGTTCCAAAGTGGTTCCAAATTTACCTTCAGGCAGCCTCCTGCATCCTTTTGATATTCTCTTGTCAGTTTTGAGGACATCGTTGCTTTCTGGCAGAGGTGTTTCAGTATTGCCATGAACTTCTCTGCTCTGGCCCTGGTTCTCTTTGGGAGGGAGGAGGTTTTAGAAACAAAGATGTACTAACTGCTACTAGGGTACCATTATTTCTAAGCCCAAAGTAGAACTAAAGGAAAAAGTACATGTTTGTCCAGTCCATCACTACAGGGGCTTCCTGTCATTCTCACTGGTCATCATATTAGCTTCCTTTTTATATCCTGAGAACACTGGTTCCCATCAACTCTGTACTGACTTCTCTGTACTACAATGATTAGAAGTTAGCTTCAGATTTGCTACACCACTTTTTGTAAAATTCCAAATTTATATGCAGGTTTGCTATACTTACAAGATTCACTGGGGGTGTTTAGTATTAAAGTTACTTGGATTAATTCTTTTGTTTTTCTTCTCCATGGTTATATTATCAATTTGATAAATAGGGGCATTTATTTGTTAATTAGTATCTGTTTTCTCCCTGCCTCCCAGTCCCTCCATATCTAACTTGAAGTAAGTTTATCCTTGGACAGTATGGGATTGAACTGCACAAGTCCACCTACATGCGGATTTTTTCCGTAAATATACCATCAGCACAGCCCTCCACATTCTCACGTTCCTCGTTTGCGGATTCAACCATGAGAGAGTGTGGATGTGAGAACCTACTATGTTTATAATGTAGCTATGCCATTTTTATATAAGGGAGTTGAGCATGCATAGAGGTTTGTATCTGCAGCTGATGGGGGTCCTGAAACCAGTCCCCCACAGCTATAAAATTTTGGGGAATTCAAAGTTATACTCATATTTTCAAGAGTGCAGGGCTTGTTACCCCTAACTCCTGCATTGTTCAAGGATCAACTGTATATAATAAATCATTTGCAGAGGTGAGATTTGGGTGCCATCTTTACTCATTCTGTACACAATAGTGAAATTTAACAGCAAGTTTATGGATATTTTGGGACCCAAAAACTTTAAAAAAAAAAAAAAAAAACCTTTGTGTTTGGATTGGTAACTACTTTTTTTGTTTTTTAAATGATAACCATGAAAGTCTATATAAATTAGTTACTTAGTGATTTGGGGAATTTTGTAATTCAAATCATTTATAACCCTATCACCACCACCACCACCACCATGCATTAAGACAGTTATTATTGTTCACATCTGCTTTCTTAAATTGAGGCCCTTCATCAGTAACACCTATTTGCTAAATCAGAGTTACAGGTAATATTAAACAACTTCTGTTTAGGTAATAATTTTAAGGAGTTGAGAAACTTCTAGGGAGGAAAAAAACATTTCTACCAGATATTATCAGTACTACTTTTCAAAACCTTTAAAATACTATGTTAATAAGTATTTACATTTTTTCTGTTTTATAGAGACTATCCTTAAATAATGACATATTTGAGGCTAACTCTGATAGCGATCAGCAGAGTGAGACAAAAGAAGATACTTCTCCAAAAAAGAAAAAGAAAAAATTAAGGCAGAGAGAAGAGAAAAGCCCTGATGATCTGAAGAAGAAAAAAGCAAAGACTGGTAAACTAAAAGAGAAATCGAAGCCAGACCCGGAGAGCTTTGAAATTTCAGTTTTTGATTCAAGGACAAAGAAAAGAATTTCCGAAGCCAAAGAAGAATTAAAGGAATCCAAAAAGCCCAAAAAGGATGATATAAAAGAAACTAAGGAATTAAAGAAAGTTAAAAAGGGTGAAATAAGAGATTTTAAAAGTAAAATAAAAGAAGATTCCAGAGAAAACAGAAAAACAAAAAAAGACAAATGTGTTGAATTTCTGTTGGAATCTGAATCAGGTGTACTCAGTGACCCTCCCTTTCATGAAGGGGATAGTGAAGATTTACAGTCTGACAATAGAGAAGAGAAACTGAAGATTAAAAGTGGAAAAGACAAAGCAGGGCCAGATGGAGCTCAAGACGCTGTTCTAGATAAACAGCTGGATGGCTCCGGGAGTGCCGATGAGGATGCTGATGTCAGAGGAAAGAGAAACAAAAAGAAACCCAGAAAGGCTGAGGAACTTAAAGAGAGCAAAAAGCTAGAACACAAGAACCTTTCTTTAGAGAAGAAAAATGTCCATAAAAAGCAAAGGAATCAAGACAAAAGCAGAAATACCACAGAGTCAGATAATCTTACACATGCATCTTCCCATACACAGAAGAGCTCAAGGCTGGGTGAGGAAGAGAGGGGCCTCCTCTCCACTGACTTGGCCAGGGAAGTGAGTACTAGGGGGGTTGTTTGAAGGACTGTGTGTTAAAATCTTATAAGATAAGGAATGTTCCTATCCAACTAGCTCTCCTTTGACTAGTCAGAGTTGCACAAATAAAGAGAAAACAGTAGAACTATAAGAACAGTTTTTCTCCCGTTAAGTCTTTTCTTGTAAAAATATATTTACTAGCTTATCCCCTTATTGCAAAAATTGTTTTATATGGGTTTTCAAAGTGGAAACATTTTCCACATTATGAAAATATTCAAATATGTATGATACATGCAATATTTATTAAGGGCTATAAAAACAGTACCTTTTTATCCATTATTTTCAGTTTCGTAGATTTATCTTAAGGAAATCATTTTCAAGGGAGAAAGAGCTCTGTAGATGAAGATATTTATGGCAGTATTATCATCACTAAAACTAACCACCAGTCTAACTGTTTAGCCATGAGGGAAATGGTAAGAAAATGTTTCATCAACTTGAGACCTATTATATATCCATGGAAATATTAATTATGAGGTCTGTGTAGCCAAAATGAAAGAGTTTACAAAATTTTATGAACACATTCATATAAAAATGTCTATGCAATGTAAATTTTAAAAAAGAATTTTAAACAACAAAACTATCAGCAAAGTTAGCTGAGAAGGCAGAATGCATAAATAAAAGATCATGTTTGGTTAATAGGACTGTAGGATAATATTTTTGGGAATTTTCTTTATTTTTAAAGATTTTATTTATTATTTATGTTTTAGAGGGAGAAGAGGAGGGAGAAAGAGAAGGAGAGAAACATTAGTCAGTTGCCTCTCCTGCTCCCACAGTCGGGGGCCTAGCCCACACCCAAGCATGTGTCCTGACCAGGAATCGAACTGGCAAACTTTAAGTTTGTGGAGTGATGCCCAACCCACTGAGCCATACCAGTCAGAGCTGGAGTTTTCTTTATTTTTAGTAATAAATTCTTAACAGAGAGTTCTGGAAATTGATATTGGGTTTTAATTTGATGTTTTATAAATTATGTTTTTTCCTAAGATTTTATTTATTTTTTAAAGAGAGGGGACTGGAAGGAGAAAGAAAGGGAGAGAAACATCAATGTGTGGTTTCCTCTCGCATACCCCTCACCCAGCATGCAACCCAGGCATGTGCCCTAACTGGGAATTGAACCGCAACCCTTTGGATTGCAGGCTGGCGCTCAATCCACTGAGCCACACCAGCCAGGGCTGTAAATTATGGTTGAGTAATAACCTCAATTGAGGAAGCAGTTGATGTGTAAAAGATTTAATCATCAGTGGTCAGGTGCCATGGCACACAAAGGTGTCAGGTGGTAGCAGACACCTGTTTTGGGGTCTTACATGTGTTTCTTTCAGGAAAAAGAGATGAAAAAAAATGAACCCAAAGAAAAATACCAGAAAAGGCATGATTTAGACAAAGAAGAAAAAGGCCGCAAAGAACCAAAAGGATTAAAGTGTGAGTGTTAATACCATTTACCATTGCCATCTTTTCTTCAAGGAATTTAACCTACTGTGAAACAGTCTCTCTTCTAACCTGCAATGTCACTGAATTGGAAAATTTCTGTCTTTTATTAATATTTTCTTTTTTTGTTTTTTAAAATTTTATTTACTTATTTTTAGAGGGACGGAAGGAGAAAGAGAGGAAGAGAGACATTGATGCACGAGAGAAAATCAGTTGCTTCTTACACACCCCGAACCGGGTACATGGCCTACAACCTAGGCATGTGCCCTGACTGGGAACCTAACCAGCTACCTTTCAGTTTATAGGACGACACCTACCTACTGAGCCATGCCAGTCAGGATTAATTACTATTTTCTTTAGTCATTTATTATTTTTTAATTAAAGTTGACATATAGTATTAGTGTCAGGTGTAGTGATTAGACCTTATATAACCCACTAAGTGATCATCCCAATAAATCTTGTACCCATGTTACACCATATATAGTTATTAGAATATTATTACTCCCTATGCTATACTTTATATCCCTATGGCTATGTAACAACTAATTTGTACTTCTTAATGCCTTTACCTTTTTCACCCATTCCCCCCATCTGGCAACTTTCAAAATGTTCTCTATATCTATGAGTCTGTTTCTGTTCTGCTTTTTCATTTATTTTGTTGTTTATAATCAGTTGTTGATAGATATGTATGTATTATCATTTTATTGTTTGTATTTTTTATCTTTTATTTATCTTCCCTTGAAGAAGACCCTTTAAAATTTTATGTAGTAGTTTGGTGGTAACAAACTCCTTTAATTTTTTCTTGTCTGGGAAGCTCTTTGTCTTTCCATTTTAAATGATAGCTCTGCTAGGTAGAGTAGTCTTGGTTTTAGGTCCTAGCTTTTTATCACTTTGAATATTTCTTGCCACTCCCTTGTGTCCTACAAAGTTTCTGTTAAGAATCTAGCTGACAGTCTTATGGGAGCTCCCTTGTAGATAACCAACTGCTATTCCTTTGATGCATTAAAGGATTCTCTCTTTGTCTTTAACCTTTAGTGTTTTAATTACAGTGTTTCTTGGCTTGGGCCTCTTTGTATTCATCTTATCTGGGATTGTCTACACCTCCTGGACTTGTTGATTTCCTTACCAACTTAGGAAATTTTCCATCACTATTTCTTCAGATAGATTTTCAATTTCTTGTTCACTCTTTTCTTCTTCCAGCAACCCTATGATGCAAATGTTGATACACTTAAAGTTGTCCCAGATCTTCATATTTTTGGATTTTTTTTCTTTTTACTGTTTGGATTGGGTGTTTTTTTGTTTTCTTATATTCCAAATCACTGATTTGATTCTTGGCTTCATCCACTCTACTATTGATTCCCTGTAAATTGTTCTTTATTTCAACTAGTGTAACCTACTTTTCTCACTGTATTTTTTAAAGTATATTTTATTGATTATGCTATTACAGTTGTCCCATTTCTTTCTCTCTCTTATTCCCCTCCGCCCTGCACCCTCCTCCCACCAGCATCCCCCCACCTCCACCCCCTTAGTTCATGTCCATGTGTTGTACATACAAGTTCTTTGGCTTTTCCATTTCCTATACTATTCTTAACCTCCCCCTAATTTTTGCATACTATTTATGCTGCTTATTCCCTGTACCTTTTTCCCCATTCTCTCCTACCCCTTTCCTAGCTGATAACCTTCTATGTGATCCCCGTTTCTGTGATTCTGTTCCTGTTCTGATTGCTTAGTTTGTTTTTGTTTTTTTCTAGATTCACTTGTTGAAAGTTGTGAGTTTATTGTAATTTTACTGTCCATATGTTTTTTTTTACTGCTCATATTTTTTATCTTCTTCTTAGATAAGTCCCTCTAACGTTAAATATAATAAGGGCCAAGTGATGATGAACTCCTTTAACTTTACCGTGTCTTGGAAGCACATTATCTGCCCTTCTGTTCCAAACGATAGCTTTGCTAGATAGAGTAATCCTGGATGTGGGTCCTTGCCTTTCATAACTTGGAATACTTCTTTCCAGCCTGTTCTTGCCTGCAAGGTTTCTTTTGAGAAATCAGCTGGTAGTCTTATGAGAACTCCTTTGTAGATGACCCTCTCCTTTCTTCTTGCTGCTTTTAAGATTCTCTCCTTATCTTTAATCTTGGGTAATTTAATTATGATGTGTCTTGGTGTGTTCTTCCTTGGGTCCAACTTCTTTGGAACTCTCTGAGCTTCCTAGATTTCCTGGAAATCTATGTTCTTTGCCAGATTGGGGAAGTTTTCCTTCATTATTTGTTCCAATAAGTTTTCAGTTTCTTGCTCTTCCTCTTGTCCTTCTGACTCCCCTGTGATTCAGATGTTGGAATGTTTAAAGTTGTCCCAGAGGTTTGTAAGCCTCTCCTCATTTTTTGGAATTCTTGTTTCTTCATTCTGTTCTGGTGAATGTTTATTTCTTCCTTATGCTCCAAATTGTTGATTTGAGTCCCAGTTTCCTTCCCTTCACTGTTGTTTCCCTGTATATTTTTCTTTATTTTACTTACAATAGCCTTCACTTGTTCCTCTATTTTGAGTCCATACTCAGTTATTTCTGTGAGCATCCTGATTACCACTGTTTTGAACTCTGCATCTAATAACTTGTCCGTCTCACGCCACTTAGTTGTATTTTTGGGAGTTTTACCTCTACTTTTTTTTTTTTTTAAGATTTTATTTATTTTAGATGGAGGGTAAGGAAAGGAGAAAGAAAAGGGGAGAGACATCAATGTGTGGTTGTCTCTCACATGTCCTCTACTGGAGGACCTTGCCCGCAACCCAGGCATGTGCCCTGACTAGGAATCGAACTGGTGACCCTTTGGTTCGCAGGCTAGCACTCAGTCCACTGTACGACACCATCGAGGGCTTATTTTTGGAGTTTTGATTTGTTCTTTCATTTGGGACGTATTTCTTTGTCTCAGTGTACCTTTTACGTTGTCAGGGCCAGAACCTTAGGTATTCACCAGGGCAGGTCAACACACGTTACTGCATTATGGCGCTGTCTGTGGGGGAGAGGTCAGAGAGGAACAGTCCTGCACTTTGCCCACCTTGCCCACCTGATCCTCCAACCAATACCCTGCCGCACGCTCTTTCAATCCTTGCTGCCCATCTCCGCCCCTCTACTAGTCTGAGTGAATGTTTCTCCTTTAAGTCCTTGGTTGTTGGACAGTTCGATTTTCTGTCAGTTATGGATGTTTTTTGTTTTTATGTTTGTTGTCCTTTTTGCTCTGTGAGGAGGCACAGTATGTTACCTATACCTCCATCTTGGCTGGAAGTCGGTTACTGGAATTTTTTTTTTAATGTTCTTGAGGTCCTCACTAAGTTCCTTGAGCATCCTTATAACCAGTGTTTTGAACTCTGCATCTAGTAGATTGCTTGTCTCCATTTCATTTAGTTGTTTTTCTGGAGATTTCTCCTGTACTTTAATTGGGACCTGTTTCTTTGTTTCTGTGTTTTGGTTGTTTTTTGTGTTTGTTCCTATGTATTATTTAGAGCTGCTGTGTCTCCCAGTCTTGGAAGAGTGGCCTTGTGTATGCAATATGTGTCCTGTAAAGCTAATTGCACATCCAGCTCGGATGTTGGCATCCAGCTGGTGTGCCAGTCACCTGAGCTGGATGCTACAGGTGTGCCCCTGTGTGGGCTGTGTGCACTGTCTATTGTAGTTGAGCCTTGATCGCTATTGGAGTCACTGGGAGGGATTGACCCCCAGGCTGATTTGCTGTGAGAACCACCTGCAACTACAGGGAGGAGTTGCTATGCCAGAGTCGACCCTATGGAGCCGGACTTGCATCAGTGGGGCTTTGGTGCACACTGAGTCTGTTCCTTGAGTGTGTCATTCATGGAAGTGGTAGGGTTGTAATGCAGTGTCATCTGAAGCTGTCCACTGGGTGCACTGACTCTGGGGCTTCCCAGGAGATGCAAGGTAAGCCACTTCCTATGATCTGCCTTGGGCTACCTGGCTTGAGCTACAGAGTGATCTTCATATGGTTGCTACTTTTACTGGGCTTGGACGTACCCAGGAAAGGCCAAGCTGTGAACCATGGCCTGCTGATAACAGTGCCAGACCTAGAGCCACTTAGCAAGAGGTATGGGGTTCGCAGAGGCCAGGTGGTGCTTGTTTGAGAGATTTTAGGGAAGTCTAAAGAATGAGGCAAGAGAGACCATTTGTATGGAAAGTCACTAGTAATAGCTTGGGCAGATCCTGCAAGTTGGGTGGAGAGGGGTCTCAGGGAATCACCAGGGCAGAGTGAGTGGTGCCAGGTTAATGAAGACTCAGGGATGGTGCCTACCTACCATCTCTGGGAGCAGGGCTCAGAACAGGAGCAGTGGCCTCTGCCAGCACTTCTCTGTCAGAAAGCTGCCCCCCTCAGCTCTCACTCTGATGCCAGACAATGCAGTTCCTCCCCATATGTCCCTAGTGCCTTTCAAGCTGCTCCCCCAGTGCCAGAGCTCAAAGCAAGTGACTCCATGTAAGTCCATGCGCAGGCCCAGTAAAAGGAAAACCTGGGACTCCAGAAGTCCTCCATCTCACTCAGCCACAGTCCCTGCTGGTTTTTACAACCAGAACTTGTGAAGACTTCTCTTCCTGACCGTAGAACCCTGGACTGAGAGGCCTGGTATGGGGCTGGTACCCCTTCCTCTTCAAGTGGTGGCCTCTGCAGCCGAGATAATTCCTCTCAATTTTTATCCACTCATGTGGGTGTGGGATCAGTCGGTTCTGCATCTCCTCCCCTCCTAGCAATCTTGATGTGGCTTCTTCTTTAAATCCCTACTTGTTGGACTTCCATTTAGCTAGATTTCAGGCAGTTCTGAATGATGGTTGTTCTGTAGTGTAGCTGTAATTTTGATGTGGTTATGGGAGGATTCAAGTACCATGTTACCTATGTCACCCTGTTGATTAGAAGTTCCAGGAATGCCTCAAAACTTCATTCACTGGGCAGTTTAAAACCATGGGCTGCTTTTGTTTCACCAGTTATCTTTTTTATTTTTATTTTTTTAAAGAAAAGTTTTATGTATTTATTTTTAGAGAGAGGAGAAGGGAGAAAGAGAGAGAAACATTGATCCATTGCCAGTCACACGCCCCCTCCTGGGGACCTGGCCTGCAACCCACGCGTGTGCCGTGACTGGGAATAGAACCGGCAACTGTTCTGTTCACAGGCCAACACTCAGTCCACTGAGCCACACCAGCCAGGGCTGTCTTAGTTTATTGTATTTGTAACATTTTTCTCCTCCTGCTCACCTTGTTTTCTCTTCTTTTGTTTATGAAAGTGCAATAATTAGAAACAGGAAGTTAACTGTGGCAAGTAAATGTCTCTTTCATGGTGAATACCAGATGAGACAAACTACTGTTTATTATTTTTAGCTCTGTGTCAGTTACACAAACATAATATTGAATATTCATTTTGGATTTTGTTAATATATACCATAACACATGCCCTACTGGGACAAGTAATTTATAGAACATCCCCCATCACAGTGTTTGAATAAGCTGCAGAGGGTATTTTAGTTTATGAACCAGCAGTACTTGGAAAATATGTTTACATGGAAGCAGTAATTCCTAAAGATGGATTGTTCCTCCAACTTTTCTCCCAAAAGCTGTATGTAACTGAGGTAGCATTAAAAGTAGATTCTGATTCTATGCCTTGTCTAGGACTTTAGACTAAGTAGCAGCGGAGTGGAAGCTATTAAGGATCAATTATTGTTTTGATGGATCATGCATTAAGTGACTATAACTACTTCCTTTGAAGAGTAATTGAAGATTTCAAAATACTGTATAATTGGAGTAGTTAATTAATTCTTTGTTCCCCTACTATCTTATACATCACTGTCAGGTACATTTATTTTATTTTATTTTTTTAACATATTTTATTGATTATACTATTACAGTTGTCCCATTTCTCCCCCATCATTCCCCTCCACCCTGCACATCCCCTCCCACCCACATTCCCCCCCTTTAGTTCATGTCCATGTGTCATAAGTTCTTTAGCTTCTACATTTCCCACACTATTCTTGCCCTCCCCCTGTCTATTTTCTACCCACCGTCTGTGCTACTTATTCTCTCTACCTTTTCTCCCTCTCTCCTCCTCTCACTCCCCTGTTGCTAACCCTCCATGTGATCTCCATTTCTATGTTTGTTTCTGTTTAGTTGTTTGCTTATTTGCTTTTGTTTTAGGTGTGGTTGTTAATATCTGAGTTTGCTGTCTTTTTACTGTCATATTTTTTATCTTCTTTTTCTTAGATAAGTCCCTTTAACATTTCATATAATAAGGGCTTGGTGGTGATGAACTCCTTTAACTTGACCTTATCTGAGAAGCGCTTTATCTTCCATTCTAAATGAAAGCTTTGCTGGATAGAGCAGTCTTGGATGTAGGTCCTTGCCTTTCATGACTTGGAATACTTCTTTCCAGCCCCTTCTTGCCTGTAAGGTCTCTTTTGAGAAATCAGCTGACAGTCTGATGGGAACTCCTTTGTAGGTGACTGTGCCTTTATCCCTTCCTGCTTCTAGAATTCTCTCCTTCATTTTAATCTTGGCTAATGTAATTATAATGTGCCTTGGTGTGTTCCTCCTTGGGTCCACCTTCTTTGGGACTCTCTGAGCTTCCTGGACTTCCTGGAAGTCTATTTCCTTTGCCAGAATGGGGAAGTTCTCCTTTATTATTTGTTCAAATAAGTTTTCCACTTGTTTGGAAACTAAGTTTGGAAACTTTGGCCTTTGTGGAAACTAAGTGGTTCCCAACACTGGGAGCAGCCATTCCTGTTAGATAGAAACCCTTTCTAAATATAGAGCAGCCTGTAGAAAGGCCAGTTGAAATCTCTTGATGGCTTTGATCTGGTCATGCTTTACAACCACGGCAGATATTAGTAAAAAACTTAAGAATATGTCTGTTTGGGGCTCTAGCCAGGTAGCTCAACTGGTTAAAGTGTCATCCCATTACACTAAGGTTGTGCACTCAATGCCAGGCCAGTATACATAGAAGAATCAACCAACGAATGCATAAGTAAGTGAATAATAAATCGATCTCTCTCTCTTCCCCCCTTCTTCCCCCATCGCTCCCCCTCTTTCCCCTTACCTCCTACTTTCCCTCACTCACCCTTAAAAAAGAAATCAAAATTTTTTTTTAGAAAACGATGCCCTGGCTGGGCAGCTCAGTTGGTTAGAATATCATCCTATACACCAAAAGGCTGTGGGTTCAGTCCCCAGTTGGGGCACATACAGAAGGCAGCCAATCGATGTTTTTCTCTCACATTGATGTTTCTGTTTTCTCTCTATGTTCCTCTCTCTCTAAAATCAATAAAAACATACCCTTGGGTGAGAATTAAGAAAAGAAAATACTTCTTTAATACAAACCCAGATTTTCTTTTGATTACAACAGAAATTTGTGGCTCCTAGTCCTTATCAATTTTATTTTTTTCACCAGCATTTAAGGAAATTAGAAATGCATTTGATTTCTTTAAATTAACTCCAGAAGAAAAAAATGATTTTCCTGAGAATAATCAGAAAAGAGAAGAAATACCACTGGATTGTAATTTCACAGAAGATCATAAAGCCAAGGAAAACAAACAGGTACTTAAAGAAAGGAGAAACACAAGAGATGAGACTGACACATGGGCATATATAGCTGCGGAAGGAGATCAAGAAGTCCTTGATGGTGCATGCCAAACCAATGAGAATTCTGGTGAGTGTGTTTGCAGTCAGTTTGCATATGTTTCAGAGCAATATGATTTCACTCGCCTCATTTTTTTCCACTGTAACTCCAGACCAGAAAATAATGATGTAGACAGTTTTGCTTGAATCTCCTAGATAAACAGCTTTTTATATTGAAGACTTAGGTCATTCTGTGGTTTCTAAATTGACCACACAAATATTTTGAGTCCCTGTGATATTCTCAGCACATTTAAAAATTTTTAAGATTTTGAGTATTCTACTTTTTCCACTCTTGCCAAGTAGCCTGATTATATATCTTAACTGCGTCTTTCAGGAAATTATCAAGTGCATACTTACTTGTATTCTGTCCTTTTAACTTTGTGGAAAATGACATTTCCTAAATAAGATGATTATAAATATCCTCCCAAGGTTATTGGGATCAATTGCAGAAGGAGAGCCATGTGTGGGATATTGGGCACACTGGGTATGAGAGGCTAGAAGAAAGGGTGCATATATACATATTTATAATAGGACAGAATAAACACAGTGTGATAATACTATGTAATTCAAATCTTAAAACAGTTAAAGAGAATTATTTATAATAATTGTAAAGCTTCACATGTTTCTGAATATATGGTAGAATGGATTGTCTGGGTGACCCTGTTAATACCAAACCACTAGCATCAGGTAAATCATGCTTTCTGATGCACTGCTGAGCTTGCAGGAAACTGGGGCATTTGCTAGGACCAAGAGACAATGGGGAAGAGGAAGTGGGTTGCCTAGTGGCCAGGTGTCAAATAGCAACTCTGCTGTTTGGGATGCCAGACAATGAGGACACTTGCAGTAGATGTTGGTGTGCACTCTTGGGTGTCCCTGGTGATATATGAACCACCTGTTACACAGAGGGCAAGGAGAGACTGTGAAAACACAGCGTCCGCAGATTGGCAGGGCAAGTGGAATAAGTAAGGGAACTTACATATGAGGTTCATCTTGGGTAACCATTAGACAAGTTTGATCTCCACACTGCCTGCCAAGTATTAAAACTTTATAGGAAACACTTAACGGGGTTCAGTCCAGGTGGTCTCCCAGTTCCTTCCTCTCTTAAGGCTGCATCCTTGAAGTGATTCCTGCTGTGGGAATGGTGGTCAGGACGTACAGAAAGGGGTGAGGAGCCTCTAGTTGCCTGCATCTGGCTCACTGCTCAACTGGTGATCAGGTCCTCTGGATGACCTTCTCCAGCACTCCAGTCCTTATGACTGACCCTTACAATGTCACATGCCTCCTCTTCCATGATGTGTCCCCAGTGGTCAGCATGGGGGTTTTACTAGCATGGAGGTAGCTTATTTGGTGGCTCTAGCTGCATTCAAGGCAAACACCACAACATCAGTACAGGCACACACAAGAGGAAACAGGTTAAGGTAATGATTCCCAAAGTAAGAAATAACTTTTTCTACCAAGTGCCCCAAAATCAGAACCAATGATTTATTATGTCCACTAGGCTGGGGGTCAGATCATTGAGGGCATTCACATGTGTCTTCATGTGAATTAATGAAGATGATACATTAGCAGACTCATGGTATGAACACATTCTCTTTGGACAAAGATACAGGTCCCCCGCTGTGAGGCAGTAATCATGTCCAGGGCCATCCTGTTTTGGAGGACAACTTTCTCCCTAGGGACACCTCAGTGTTCAGTGGAGACAGGCTTTGTCAGCTGACATTCAAGGCTTGCTGGGTGACTTTATTAAAGGCTTCCTTATGTGTCGTAATGTCCTGCAGGGCAATAGAGGGAGCAAAGATGGTGGCCAAATGATCACACCAGCAGAGAGGAGAGGGGCGTTGGCAGCTTTAGGAACGTGAGCAGGACATGCATACCATCCATGTGGTCAGGGACACTGCATGAGAGGGACTAGAAGTGGGGCATGCCAAACCAGGATCCCCTAGCTCACACTTTCTCTCAGTGATGTGTGTTTCATTCCAGGTATTTTTCCACTGGTCCAGCCAGCAGGACAGCTGGTCCAGTGGAGATTGTGTAGTTCCCCTCACCCGGGCGTGCTAAGCCATGCTTATCCTGGTGAGACATCCCATTGCAAATTCCTGTAGATGACCCCTCTCCCAGGCATGAGGAGCTCCTGTTCTCAGCAGCACAGCACTTTGCTCCACTGTGGGAGTCAGGGCAATGGCTGCCTCTCATGATTTACATCCCTTTATGGCATTAGGTGCCTCAACATGGGTCCTTAGTCTGGTATATGAAAGCCTGGGACAGTACTTTAGTCTACCTGACCAACATGGCTAACCTGTTAATAATGTAATCTGTGGCTTTAATACTCCTTCCTTTCTGTCATCCCCCATAGGGAATATGGGCCTCCACTCAGTGTCACATTCTTTCACCCAGGCTCCACATCAAGGCCTCTGAAATGTGACCCTGATTACTGTCTGCTCAACAAGGGTATCTATAGATGGCGTTCAGTTTCTCTGATAGTGTCATTCTGGTTTGTGTAGCAACAGGGGATAGATTGGGTTTGGCCATACATTGTGTCACGTTATTTAGACCCTTTGCTTGGAGGAAGGGGCTGATACAGTGAATGTGCCAGTCCCTTACCAGTTCTGATGGGTGGGCATTGTTTAATGCTGTCACTACATTAACAAGTCACGGTATATTAGGGGCAATACTTTGTTTACCCAGGCACTATGGTGACTGCCTCTGTGCATCCATCCGCTGTATCTACTGAAGGGTCAACTGCTTGGACTTCTGCCTGGCCTGGGCCTCACCTTCCAGGGAGTTTCAACACCTCATGAGCTGGGATGCAGAAAAGTGAGGAGCCTCAGACTCTTGCAGGCAGACCCAAATGTCTTTATACTTGTCCTGACCTCACAAGGGCTCTCTCATGATCATTCCCCCTGTGGCTTCCTGCTGTACAAGCCAAAGGATCAGTCCCTTTAGAACAGTCCACCTGTCAGTGCAAAGGGTTCATTGTCAGGGCTCCTAAGTGATCATCAGCCAAATACTGAGTAGCCCACTGGCTACTGCAGGCCCTCCCTGTTTCTGTGCAGACAGTGTCATGTTAGGTTGAATGACAGCTGTAGCCCTTGTAGACAGGTTGCCCAACTAGACCATCTGTGGACCAGGCATCAGCAAGAATCCTGTTTCCTATGTAGGAAACTGTATAGAACTATAGCAGGAGATACAGCACTTAACTGGGCGTGGAGAAGGTACATTAGCGGTTTAGACACCTCAAAGTGAGGCCCTTGCGAATCTAAAAACCACAGATTAATGGGAGGGTGAGCACTTCATTTGTAGCTGTGTGTTCTCTTACTTAATAGTCCTGTAAATGAGATGGCATGTCTCATTTTATATGGCCTCTCTTCTTTCCTGCCCCCCGTGCTTCCTGTGGTCTGTGATGTCCCACAGTTGTGGAAGGAGGTCCCACTGTGGACTCAGATACAGCTTAGTACAAATGTGGCTCCTCACTTTCCTCATCAGTGACCTGTATCTCCTCATAGGTCATTGTATGCTGGTCATTGTAGTTCTAAATGCATTAATTCATGGAAATAGCTGCACACTATTTAGGGAATGTTAGCTAGTTTTTCTGTTTAGAGAGGGAGGTAGCATGAGTTCTGATATTTACTCCAAGTCACACAGCTAACAGGAAGCTGGTGTCCAGATCCAGGTGTGTCACTCAAAGGCCATGCTGTCAGGTCTCCATGCTCAGAGGTGACAAAAGAGCAGTGCTTGCCCCAACAAGGTTAAACTGCCTAACATCCTTTTGTTTGTGCAGTTGGTTTTAGGTGAAAATTCTTTAGTTCTTACCATCAAACATTTGTACTTTTCAGTCATACTTAATTACTCCCACATGAGTTATGCTCAAGGCTCACTTACTACACTGTCCATAGGGGATGAGCCATCCATCCTAATGTCGATGAGTACATGGATTAGACAGCTGAGACCAGTATTTGCTTCACAGTGCAAGGAGAGGGGCCTGGAGGCTCTCAGCAGACAACACTTTTAGCAAGGGAAAGCAGAATCTGGAAGGATCAATGGGCAGTTACTTTTATTTACACACAGGTCTGATTTACACATTTCCAGTGACTTTACCTACATAAAGGATTGAAAGCAGTGTATGTTCAAGAAGAATGGCTAAAGAAATAAATGTTAGCAATTCCTCTAACAGAATGCCTATGGTTTCTCTTGTCCTTTTGATCTATTTAATCTTGTACTTAAAATTCATATTTTACTAGTTTATAGTTGTAGGTTACCAATTTATCTTTATGCCTTTCAAACACTGTGACTTCTAAGTGTAAAACACTGTAACTTCATGTTACTTCCCAAAGAAAATCAGAAATTTCATTCAAGACTCACTGACATATTGACATATGTTAAAGGGGTATATAACATTTTGGTTAAGACACTACCAATTTAATAAAATGGCATTGTATTTTTTTATAGTACAGAAAAAAGTATCTTAAGGCCCTTTCATGTTACAGACAGCAGACAGCAGATTTTGAGTCTGGGCATGGACCTGCAGCTGGAATGGATGAAATTAGAAGATTTTCAAAAGCATCTAGATGGGGAAGATGAGAACTTTTCTGAAACAGATGCTATTTCAAGTAGTAAGTAGTTTGGGAGTTACGGGGATACTTTTCATGAATCTAAATACAGAAACCTAATTTATTTTTTCTTTCATTTTAGATTTATTGAGGGATGCTGTGAAAAATGGGGATTATATTACTGTGAAGATTGCACTTAATTCAAATGAAGACTATAACCTGGACCAAGAGGTAGTAAATATATCTTTGTAAAATCTCCTGAAAGGAAGATGAAAAATAGCTCTTTTAAAATAATTATTTTACTTTATTATAACTCCAAAAGTTATGCATTTCATCGTATAAAATTCAAACATTGTAGAAGTGTAGAATGTAGATAATTTTAGCCCCAGGATTCCCACCCCTACAGTGACTGGTTTAGCTGTGGTTCTGACGTGGTCTGCGGTTTAACGCTGCTGCTGTGAGGGTGTTTTCTGTCACTGCTTTTCACTGGAGCTGCCTGTTAACAGCAACTGCCTGACTTCCTATTGTTGCTGGGAGTTTTATACTGATTCATGAAGAATTTTTTTATACAGAAGCATATTAAACCTTTCTTCCTGGATTTTAGGGTTTGATTTTTTAATCTTTTATTCCTTAGAAAAGATTTTTGTATTTTCTTCTTTGTTGTAGTTGTGAATTTTTTATATTTACTCTTTTAGGATTACACCTAAACTGCTGGGATTTTTGAATAAAATTGCATGAAATGTATAGCTCAATTTGGCTGGGAATTGACTTTTTTATGTTTTTTAGTCTTTCATTTAGAGAAATGATAACTCTTCATTTATACCCCATAGCTCTTCATTTATTCCCTTAAGCAAACTTTTTTGGGTTTTTCATAGTTACTGTATACTTATTTTAGGTGTATTCCTTAAATATGTTAAAATTTTTTAATCTTACTATGATCTTTGGAATTTTATTCCTCCCACATTTTGTTTTCTTTTTTTATAAGTATATTTTATTGGTTATGCTATTACAGTTGCCCCATTTTCTCCGCTTTATCCCCCTCCAGTCCCCTCCTATCAGCATTCCCCCCTTAGTTCATTCCATGGGCCATATAAGGTCTTTGGCTTTTCCATTTTCTATACTGTTCTTAACTTCCCCCTGTGTTTTGTACCTACCATTTATGCATCTTTTTAGATAGATATTTATTTATTTATTTATTTTCAGAGAGAGGGGAAGAGAGGAGAAAGAGAGGGAGAGAAACATCCATGTGTGGTTGTCTCTCATGCACCCCCCACAACCCAGTCATGTGCCCTGACTGGAAATCGATCCAGCAACCTTGTGGTTTAATGCCCATGCTCAATCCACTGAGCTATACCAGCGAGGGCCATTTATACATCTTATTGCCTCTGTACCTTTTCCCCATTCTCTCCCTTCCCCCTGCCTGCTGATAACCCTCCATGTGATCTCCATTTCTGTAATTCTATTTCTGTTCAGTTGTTTGCTTGGTTTGTTTGTGTTTTTTAGTTTCAGTTTTTGATAGTTGTGAGCTTATTGTCATTTTACTGTTCACAGTTTTGATCTTCTTTTTTTAGATAAGTCCCTTTAACATTAAATATAATAAGGGCCAGGTGATGATGAACTCCTTTAACTTGACCTTATCTGGGAAGCACTTTATCTGCCCTTTCATTCCGAATAATAGCTTTGCTGGATAGAGTAATCTTGGATGTGGGTCCTTGCCTTTCTTGACTTCGAATACTTTTTTCCAGCCCCTTCTTGCCTCCAAGGTTTCTTTTGAGAAATCAGCTGGTAGTCTTATGGGAACTCCTTCATAGATGACCCTCTCCTTTCTTCTTGCTGCTTTTAAGATCTCTCCTTATCTTTAATCTTGGGTAATTAAATTACGATATGTCTTGGTGTGTTCTTCCCCGGGTCCAACTTCTTTGGGACTCTGAGCTTCCTGGACTTCCTGAAAGTCTATTTCCTTTGCCAGATTGGGGAAGTTTTCCTTCATTATTTTTTCCAATAAGTTTTCAATTTCTTGCTCTTCCTCTTGTCTTTTGACACTGCTACGTTTCAGATGTTGGAACATTTAAAGTTGTCCTGGAGGTTCCTAAACTCCTCCTCATTTTTTGGAATTCCTGTTTCTTCATTCTCTTCTGGTTGAATGTTTATTTCTTCTTTGTCCTCCAAATTGTTGATTTGAGTCCCAATTTCCTTCCCTTCACTTTTGGTTCCCTGTATATTTTTCTTTATTTCACTTTGCATAGCCTTCACTTTTTCCTCTATTTTGCAACCATAATCAACCATTTCTTGTGAGCATCCTCATTACCAGTGTTCTGAACTGTGCAGCTGATAGGTTGGCTATCTCTTCATCACTTAGTTCTTTTTCTGGACTTTGGAGCTGTTATTTCATTTGGACTTTTTTTTTGGGGGGGGGGTCTCACAGTACCTGTTACTTTGTAAGGGGTGGAGTGTGTGTGTGGGGAAGGGGTCCGAGAGGGAACAATACCACTTGTTCAGCTCTTGGCTGGTTTTCAGTCATTTGCTGAGAAGCAAATTAGACCCTTGTGGTGCTGATTCCTGTGTGAGTGGGTTTGTGTACTTTCTAGGACCCCATTGTTCTCTCCAGTGAACTCTCCTGTGAGGTTGGGAGTTTCTCCCACCCCACAACCCCCAGAGATATTTACCACCAGAGGTTTTGAGGTTTTAGTTTCCCATGCTGAAACACTGGGTTGCTCGATCTGTCTTGCTCCCCAGTTGTTCCTCCCAGTTCCTCCCTGCATGTGGGACTGCCTGGTTCGCCAGCTGCTGCTCCACATTGCCACACATCCTCTCTACCCCTGCTGCCTCTCTCCACCCTTCTTGTCAGTCTGGATGAATGTTTCTTGTTTAAGTCCTTGGTTTTCGGACATTCATACAGTTTTCTGGAAGTTCTGGTTGTTTTTGTTTTTAACTTGGTTGTCCTTCTTTTGGTTGTGCAAGGAAGCAAAGCGAATTTACCTACACCTCCATCTTGGCCAGAAGTCTTGTGTTTTGTGTCTAACTTGTTATTGTATGTATGTGGTAAAGGTATTGATTTCTCTTTGTGTTGTGTATGTGTATGTCTCCAGCCACTGTTAGGAAATGCTCCTACCATGATAATTTTTAAGTTACTTGCCTTGGATATTCTAAGTAGAGAGTTTGATCATCTTCTAAAAGTAGCTATTTTATTTCCCTTTTTTTCAGTAATATTTCTTTCTCTAGTCTTGTAAAATGGGTGGCATTTTGAGCAACAGTGTTGATGGGATCTGTTCTGTTCTCTGAGTGGGATTGTCTCAGTGTCAGGTTTGATTTCTTTGTGGTAGTGTCCAATGGATAGCCTTTACCTCCTATACCCAATTTTTTTTTTAGCTGCTTAAGTTTTTATCACGGATGCGTGTTGTGGTCTTTATTAAAAGCACAGTAGCTGCAGGGAACTTTGTTTCTTTTTTTTTTATTTATGTAAGGAATAGATTTATTGAAGATTTGAAAAACAATTCCTAAAAGATTGACTTTTCCAGAAGATTGTAGCTACACAATGCATTGTGTCTATCATGTTAAAATGTGCATTAGACGTAAATACAAAAACCATAAAATAAACCACCACTCTTCAGCAATCTGAACAAAGATAAAATGCCTGAGGGACAAGTGGATGACTTACAAAGGATGGGCTCTTTAAGTACCAATTTTAAAAAAGGAGCACAAATGGATGAGTATCCTCATTTATATTCACTGAATTGAACCTTTGGAACTAGGAAGTAGCATTTTGTCATATAGCATAAATATATATTATGAAAGTACGCAATGTCAAAGAAGTAGAACCACTAGTATCCAAAGCAGCTTTGTCAAGCAGGCAGTAGAACACTCTACAGTATGTCTCTCCGTTGTCCATCAGTACACTGGTAGCCTTTTAGAGAGGAAGAAGAAAGAAGGAGCTAAAACCCCTTTCATATTCTCTATTATTAAACAGAAAACAAACATCAATTCTGTTATAACTAACAGAAAAGAAAATCAAAGTACATCATTTGTACAACAGAAGGACTAAGACTAGAAATGTTTACAGAGATCCAAACATAGTGTAAGCAGTCACCTTACGCAGTTTTCCGGTGGTACACAGGAGGAGCCACTTCGTAATTACTGGCATTAAACAAAATTGCAGTTCTTTGCAAGGTATTTTAGAAAATCATAAAAGTAACTCAGTAATTAAAGCAAGGCTCCTCTCATTCTGAGTTGTATAGGTTAACATTGCTCTAGTCTGTATAAATACTCTCAGTATGTGGGGGCTCTATACACTTGAGACATGGGTACTTCCGGGGGGACACATGATACACTGAGGAGTTCAGCATGCTGCTGTCTCAGATTTGTTTTGTAGCTGTGTGCCCAACATTACATTGAAGTATTCCCTCATCCCTGACACCTCATTAGCAGCATAATCCTTCTTATCTCTGTTGCCTTGTAATTTGCATAATCTTCCAGAATGGAATCCACATTCTTGTTGGCAGGAAAATGAAAGAGCTATTTCTGCCAAGTAATTAAGTCCCAGTCATCAACAAGCCATAGTTTTAGTTCTTCAAGAATCAGCTTTAATTTCAACTCTGTTCACAAATGCTTCCTCATATTCGAAAGTAACGTCTTGGGAAGAGGCTGATGTGTCTCACTGGTACTGCCACCATCTACAATTCCAAGTGTTTTCTTTTGGTTCTTTGTTTTCACTTAAACATTCATTCTTCTATTATAGACCAAGCTGTCTTCTTACCTGGGTCAGCCCCTCTCATTTTACCCCCTGCATATGTTCCCATCTTTTTGAACTTCTCACTATTTTTGCAGATTCTTGTCCGTGAATTTGAGTACTCTGCTTTCTAGAACTCATAGGTCCCAATTTTTGTTCTAACCACTGTAATATATAAATGTTTGTCCTTTATGGCAATCTTTACACATTTTGCCCCATAAAGAGGAGACCCCCTAAAAGCACAGCACTTGCTCACCCTTCTGGAATTTAGGCTTAGGGTACTACTACTTTGGTGCCATTTATAGGAATTCAAAGCCACTGCCTCCTCCTACCACCCTGACTACGGCCCCCTAGTCACCACCCCATCCAGCTCTTTTGCAGATACTTGCAGAGAAACTTTCTAAAGTTAGATTTTTCCAAATGAGAGAAAATGGTTACACTCTTACATCAGTTTGAGTGGTTTCTCTTGGAGTTCATCTAAAGTACCACTGCTAGAAATAATTTTTTTTTACATTTGTGTTCCCTCAGATTACTCATACCAGCAAATTCTGCTAAACTTTCAGGTTATTTAACCAGATTGACTCATAATATTGAAATTTAGTTGCATCAAATGATTTTTTATTAATGGTTTTTTATCATTTTAGGTTTGTTTCAACTAGTAATGGGATATATTTCAGCTACTAGTTACTTTTTTATTATTCATCAACTTTATATAATTGTATCTTATTTAAAGCAGTGGGTTTTTTTCTGGTTTTTTTTTTGGGGGGGGGGGGGTGTTGTTTTTTACTGAATTTTGAATACCAGCATCCTGTTTCCTACTTACAAGAGTATTCCTTATCCTGAGAGCAGTCAAACTCACTTCCCAGTAGTTAGCAATGGTTGTCTAACCTATATAGCATTCATTTCATTGTGTCCTCAATTCAGTGGGCTTAGGTGACCAGTGGTTATTTCTAGCCTTACATCTTTGGGCCATCTAGGTTAATATGATCAACATAGGGGTTTTTCGTAGAACACAAAGAAACTTTCAGACCTGAAATTTGAGATAAGTAAGTACCTTTGCCATTTAGAAAGCACCAAGATTCGTGCGCACATCCACATGGCCAAAAGACACATGAAAAGATACTCAATATCATTAATCATCAGAGAAATGCAAATTAAAACCACAATGAGATAGCACTTCACAGCTGTCAAGAATGGCTATCATCAATAAATCAAACAGCAAATGCTAGTAAGGATGTGGAGAAAGGGGAACCCTTTTGCACTGTTGGTGGGAATGCAGACTGGTGCAGCCACTGTGAAAGCGATGTGGAGATACCTCAAAAAATTAAAAATGAAATAAAAAATGGATCTGCCTTATGACCCAGCAATTTTGCTTCTGGGAATTTATCCAAATAAACCCAAAACACTAATTCATAAGAATATATACACCCCTATGGTCATTGCAGTGGTATTTACAATAGCCAACATCTGGAAGCCCCCAGGTACCCAACTATATATATATATAAGTGGATAAAACAACAGTGGTACATTTACACAGTGGAATACTACTTTTCCATAAAAAAGAAGAAAATTTTAGTCCTCACGACAGCATGGATGGACCTAGAGAACATTATGCTAAGTGAAATAAGGCAGTTAGAGAAAGACAAATACCATATGATTTCACTCATATGTAAGACTCTAATAGACAAACTGAACTAACAAGCAAAAGAGAGACAGACGTATAGAGAGCAGATGACAGCTCTGGGGGGAACTTGGAGGGGTGGGGGGGTTAGAGCAAAAGAAACAACTCATGGACACGGACAACAGTGTGGTGATTGCAGGGGGAGGGGGCGGGTGGAGGTGGAAAAGGATATTGGGAGGATAAATGCTAGTAGAAAAAGATACAATAAAAAATGAACTATGAAAAAAAAAAAAGATTCATGCTCTGGCTGATGGTAGCTTAGTTGGATGAGCCTCATCACAAGAACCAAAAGGTCACCAGTTCAATTCTCGATTAGGTCACATGCCTGGGTTGCAGGTTTGGTCCCCTGAGGTGTGTACAGGGCTGGAGGGGGACAATCAGTTGATGCTTCTCACATCAGTGTTTCTCACCCTCCTTCTCCCTCTTTTCCCTTCTCTCTAAAATAAAAAATAAATTTAAAAAAAAGATTCATGCAAAGTATTGATATACCTTTAGAACTTAATACATGGAAGTTGTAAAATTTTACGGTAGCATACAAAATACTAAAGATTATTTTTTATTGTAAGTAGATGCTTACATAAGTGCACTTTAATAATTTCACATTGAAACAGTCTAGATGGAAATAACTTAATTCTGAAGTTTTTCTTCCTAACTATTGACTTTTTTCCCTAATACAAAAACCAATAAAGGATTCAAGTGGGATGACACTGTTGATGCTGGCTGCAGCAGGAGGGCAGGATGACCTGCTGAGGCTCCTCATCAGAAAGGGAGCCAAAGTGAATGGCAGACAGAAGAATGGGACCACTGCACTCATTCACGCAGCTGAAAAGGTGGGTCACTTCATAGTCTTACAGGAATTCCTGCCCCTGGACTAAGACAGAATGTTTTTGTGGTAAAATACAATAGTTGTACAGTCAACTTAAAAATTTTCTATTTCAGTTCATCTAAGACTTGTCGTGAATGGATTTTTTTTATCAACAGTAATACCTTGCAGTTGAATTTTCAGAATGATTATTCAGTTGGAAGTGATTTGAATTGAAAACGAACCTCTGATTAATATACTAAAATCAGTTCAATCTTAAGTCTTCTTAAAAATCTTTTCCAGTTAAAAGTAATTGTTCCTTTTGGTCAGTATAATTAAAGTGTTCCCATATATGTCTTTCTAAAGGATTGCTATACGGTGGTTCTTATGTAGAAAGCAGTAGTTAAATTTCAGATTGAGGTTGCTGGCACCTCCCAGCTCTTCCAGGACCCTGCATAGTAAAGAAACAGGAAACTGCATTCACCTACATGCTTGGGGTAGAATTTCTTTCATGATCACTAAAAGTTTCAAAACATCTAAAAAATATCTTAGGTTGAAAGAATTTGGAGAACTAAATTTTTCTTTTTCTTTAATAGAACTTTTTAACTACAGTGGCTATTCTTTTGGAAGCAGGAGCTTTTGTAAATGTTCAGCAGAGCAATGGTGAGACTGCTTTAATGAAGGTAAATGCCTCACATATTCATTCATCTCCCTCCATCTCTCAGATGTGCGTGTTGGGGCCTCCAACTGCCAGGCATTGTTGGAGGCTGGGGACATGATGGGTAACAGGGCAGTCTCTAGACTGGCACATGACAGATGAGTGGGAGAGGTAAGGCCATCAGAGAACCATTTAACATTTAGTATGATGAGTGATGTGAGAGGAGTAAGCATGGAGCTAAGGAATTACATCAGAATCCAGACCAGGCAAAGTCCTGTGACTTCCGGACAGCCTTAGGGTGTCTGTGTTATGTGGCTGCCCTGTTGCTGTGAAGGGGATTGGGTTATGCCAAGGAGACCTGGAGTAGGCTATGCGCCAGAGCCTGAATGGGGAAGTGAAGGCTGTACACTGGTTTTTTATTAGTGATGCATCTCTTGAGCTTCGGATTCCTTCCTGTGTTCGGAATGGCAGTTTGTAAACAGATTTTTAATTTGTTTTATTGACTTTTTGAGAGAGAGGAAGGAGGAGAAGAGAAGGAAACATCAATCTGTTGCATATAATCACGCATTTCCTGGTTGATTCTTGTATGTACCCTGACCAGGGGTCAAATCCACAACTTTGGTACATGAGGACAATGCTCAACCAACTTAGCTACCTGGCCAGCGCCATGCAGATAATTTTGAGTGGAGGTTATTAAAGCCTGCCCTGTATTACCCCTCCACCTTTAGCGGTTTTCTGCCTATAGGTGCAGATTCAGCATGTTCTATCTAGCCTGTTCATGGGGCAGTTTTAGGTTCCTGGCCTAAAATGCGGTTATAACACAGCAGTTCCCGGTCCCTAGTAGTGGTTTAGTTCCCCAAGTGGAGGCTGTGCTATTCCTTCCTCCCTAGACACAGCTTTTTGACCTGTTGAGCTGAGTTGGCATTTGCCTGCATTTTGTTTCAGCTTCTTTCATGAGTCAGTGAAAGAGCGTTGGCCACAGCCAGGTTAACTGTGGGCTCCCAGAGTCCGCTCTCTAATCCATCGTTCCAAAGGCCCGGCCTGCCTGCCACTTCAGCATTTTTCCAGTCTTAGGGTTTGAACTCATCTCACTGCTTGTGTTTCTGTTTCATGTGTGGCTCATGGAAATGTTCATTTTGTTAAGGAGTCCTACTTTTGAAAGTCAGTTTTCTATTATATATTTGAAATACTGCCATATATTTAAAACAGACATGGCACAACTTTATCTTACTGAGAAATCACCAGGTAGGTTCTAAACAGATATTCCAGAGTGGTCTTTAAAGTACCTTGGCGCTGCTTTAGATTTCCTAAATTCAGACTTGTCTGTGCTTATTAGTTTCCTTTAGAGCAGTTACTAGAAAAATTCTAAAATTTTGTGATGCCAAGAGGTACTTTAAAATCCAGGGCTTACCCCCCTAAGAGTGAGGCAGGCTTTCTCCCCTGGGTGCCTCTGCTGAGGTATCAGCCAATAGACAGGACATGGGTGGAGAGCAGAGGTTAGAAAAGTCTGGTGTTTCTTCCAGTTTGGGATAGAAGTATCTTTTTCAAAGTTGGTCATTTCCCAAGGAATCAGTCACAGAAGGAACTGAATGTAGCACACAGATTTCTGGACTGGTCCCCTCTTGTTTATGTAACTTTCTAACACTCGGGGAGACCTAGCTCCTCCAGGGTTTTTCCAGTCTTCCTTCCTTCTCTTCACGAAGAGCTCCCAGGCTGGCTCATGTGTGGAGAAAGGGATAAACAATGAGTGGTATTTATTTTATAGTTAAGTAATTATTACTCCTTCTTTTGGATGTAGGCCTGTAAAAGAGGAAATTCAGACATTGTACGACTTGTCATTGAATGTGGAGCTGACTGCAATATTTTGTCAAAGCACCAAAATAGCGCAATGCATTTTGCGAAGCAGTGTAACAACGTATTGGTGTACGACTTGCTGAAGAATCATTTAGACACGTAAGTGTGCTGTAACCGTGCCATGGGTACGTGACAGGACTGCACATATTGAAACTGGGCTGGTCCGTATCTCTCTGCTTAGAAAAAGACTGTCAAGTGGAAGTCCCTTTGGGCTTCTGTTCTCAAAAGATCACAAAGTAAAGTGGCATATGAATTATTTCTCTTCAAGTCTTAGAAACTTTCAAACTTAACAGCGTCCTATCCAGGAGTATCTCCTTAAAATCTTGAATTTTAGTTCATTGTTGTTTTACTTAATGGACACAATTTTTAGAGCACTTTCAAGTTCACAGTGACATTGAGCAGAAACTACATTTTTCTGGAGGGCCGTTACAATCAACATCCCTGACCAGACTGGTGCAATTAATAAACCTACCTGGACAATTATCATTTGAAGTCCTTAGCTTATGTTAGGGTTCACCTTGGTGGCATATGTTCTATGGGTTTTGACAAATGTATAACAACATGCCAGCCTCAGTGCCCTAAAACTTCCTGTGCTGTACCTATTGATCTCTCCCTCCCCAGTAAACCCAGACAACCACTGATCCTTTTATTGTCTCTATAAATTTTGCCTTTTCCAGAGTGTTAGGTAGTTGGAATTGACACAGTATACATAGGTAGTCTTTCCTAAATGATCATTCCATTGTCTGGATGCATCTATTTCATTCTCTTTCAAATGAATTCTGAATCATTTATTTTGATAACACATAACAGAAGTGTCACAAAAATTAGCTAACAAAAGTTAGGCATTTATTGTTCTTATAACAGGGAGTATAGGAATATACAGTGTTGGGCAGGAAGAGCTTCTTATCCTCATCCACCATGCTTAGGATGTGACTTGGATCTTCATGTCTGTGGGGACAGATAGCAGAAAACTAAGGTAAATTTTGGACAAGAAGAAAAAAAAAAAAAAAAAGGCAAAGGTCAAAATGAAGAGATGTGACTAATGAATGTGCCCTCTTTAACAGACTCACCCAAGCAGTAATTTTTTTTCTTTTTTAAAATCTTCACCCAAGCTTATGTTTATTGATTTGGGAGAGAGGGAGAGAAACATCCATTGGTTGCCTCCCATACGTGTCCTAACTGGGGATCAAACCCACAACCTACGTATATGCCCTGGCCAAGGAATAAACCTGCAGCCTTTTGGTATATGGGACAATGTTCTAAGCAACAGAGCCACCCACTCAGGACCCAAGCAATAATTTTTGTATGACTCTGGCTAGCATTTATGGCTGCAAGGAATCCTGGGAAGCCAACATGTCTTGGTTTGTTCACATGGGTAACAAGTTCAGGTAGCCTGCAAGGTAACCGGTCTTGTTTGCATGAGATGGAGGGATTTCTGGGATGCTGGACTTACCTCCTAAAACCAGAATATTTGGGGCAAACCACATGAGTAGTTAGTTACCTTGCTGGTGAGATAATGTAAAAAAATTTACTGCCGTTCTGCAGTCATAACTGAAACACCACCCAAAACATAGTTCAGTACTTTTGCTACTTCTGACCAGATCAGGAACCATAAAAGGCATTTCAGTGCACTTTCCCACATTTGCAGGAAGATTATGTCTTCTGTTTCCAAAGAACTGAGACAGAAGTACAGTGTTTTGATCCATGCCCATCCCAAATGACAGTGAAGTTCAGGTTGTGTAAGGACAGCACAAAAGGCAGCAAACTGGCAGTGTGGTCCAGGTTTACAGAAAGAATTACTTCATTTACTCTGAACAAGTGCAGCCTGTACAAAGCTGATGGTACAACTGTTTATGTGGGCATTGACCTCAGCAAAGTAGTTATCGTGAGACTAGAGCTGAACAAACAGGAAAAGGATCCTTGTCAAATAGGAAAAAAAAAAAGAGCAAATATTTTTAAAAAGAGAGAGAAGATGCTTATATACAGCTTTTCATAATGGGACTTCCAGCCAGGATGGAGGCATAGATAGATCCACTTTTCCCCTTCACGCAACCAAAAGGAGGACAGCAAATTTAAAACAACAACAACAACAAAAGAAAACCAGAACCACCAGAAAATTGAACTGAATGGAAGTCCAACAACCAAGAAGTTATAGAAGAAACATTTATCCAGACTGGTGGGGGCAGGTGGAGATGGGCAGCTGGGGCAGAGAAGACATGGACTCGCAGCAGGGTGGTGGCTGGGAGACCAAGTGGTCCCACATTTGCATGTAGATGCACCAGGAGGACCAACTGGGGAGCAAGACAGGCTGCACAACCCAGGGTTCCAGCGCATGGAAATAAAGCATCAGAATCTGACTATAAAAATCTGATGGGGCTATGGTAGCAGGAAGAAACTCCCAGCATAACATAAGAGTTTGTTGGAGAGACCCACAGGGTCCTAAAACATACACAAATTCACCCACCTGGGAATCAGCACCAGAAGTGACCAGTTTGCTTGTGGGTAGCAGGGGAAGTTACTGGAAGCCTGCAGAGAGCCAAGCAAGTAGCAGTGTTCCCTCTCGGACCCCCTCCCCCACATACAGGACCACAACACAGTTAATGTGGGTTGCCTAGCTCTGGCTAATTCCTAAGGCTCCACCCCTTACTGTGTAACAGGTGGCAGAGACCAAAAAAATATATATATATATATGGCCCAAATGAAAAAACAGATAAAGCTCCAAAACCAGAACGAAGCAATGAAGAGACAACCTACTAGATGTAGACTTCAAAACACTGGTAATCTGGATGCTCACAGAAAGGGTTGAGTGTGGTCGCAAAATAGAAGTAGTGAAGGGCATGAAAAGTGAAATAAAGGAAAATGTACAGGGAACCAACAGTGACAGGAAGGGAACTGGGACTCAAATCAACAATTTGGAGCATAAGGAAGAAATAAACATTCATTCGGAACAAAATGAAGGAACAAGAATTTTTAAAAAATGAGAAGAGACTTAGAAACCTCAAAGACAACTTTAAACTTTCCAATATCCAAATCATAGGGGAGCCAGAAGGAGAAAACGATCTTGAAAAAATAATGAAGAACTTCCCCAATCTGGCAAGGAAACGGACTTCCAGGGACTCCAGGACAATGAGAGTCTCTCAAACAACTTGGACCCAAGGAAGCAAACACCAAGGCACATCATAACTATATTACCCAAAATTGAAGATAAGGAGAGAATCCTAAAAGCAGCAAGAGAAAAGGAGACAGTTACCTACAAAGGAGCTCCCATAAGACTATCAGCTGATTTCTCAAAAGAAACCTTGCAGGCAAGGAGTTGGAAAGTATTTGAAGTCATAAAAGGCAAGGACCTACATGCAAGATTGCTCTATCCAGCAAAGCTATCATCTGGAATGGAAGGGCAGATAAAGTGCTTCCCAGAGAAGGTCAAGCTAAAGGAGGTCATCCTCACCAAGCCTTTATGATATGAAATGTTAAAGGGACTTATCCGAGAAAAATATGGTCAAAAATACGAACAGTAAAAGAACAACCAACTATCAACAACTGAGCCTAAGAACAAAAACTAAGCAAACATCTAGAATAGGAACAGAATCACAGAAATGGAGATCACATGGAGGGTTATCAGCGGGGAGGGGGAGGGGAGACTGGAAGGGGGAAAGGTAAAGGGAATGAGAAGCATAATTGGTAGGTACAAAATAGACAGGGGAGGTTAAGAAGAGTACAGGAAATGGAGAAGCCAAGGAACTTACATGTATTACCCAAGGACAAGAACTAAGTAAGGGGGTGGGTGGGGAAATGCTGGTGGCAGAGGGGTACATGGTGGAAGGGGGTAAGGGGGAGAAAAAAATGGGACAAGTGTAATAGCATAGACAGTAAAATACATATTTTAAAAAGTGTTAAAATGAAGCCCTGACTTGTGTGGCTGAGTGAGTTGGGCGTTGTCTCAACAAAACAAAGGTCTCTGGTTCAATTCCTCGTCAGGGCACATGCCTAGATTGCAGGCCAAAACCCCCATTGTGGATATGCTAAGGGCAACCAAACAATGCTTCTCTCCCTTCCCTTCTCTCTAAAAATAAATAAACTTCTTTTTTAAAAAGTTAAAATCTAAACAAACTTTCTGGATTAGCACTAATCATTTTATTTGCTTCCTAAAGTAATCACTGTTAAGGAGTGTGTATGGCAGTTCTTGAATTTATATTTTAAATAGAAAAATTGTTTTCCATTCTCCAAATTGATCATTTATTAAAAGGATAGTATTGAGCACTGTTTATGCACCAGGCACTATGGTGGGGGGGCGGGGGGCAGGGGAGGGAAGACTTGACCTCGTGGAACTCAAATTCCCAGGAAATGACAGACAGTGAGAAAGACAAGTGGCACATTAGATGCAGGCAAGCAGGAAGAGGAAAGAGGTGGTTTTTAAGGTTGATCTGCATTCACTGGTGATAATTTTATGGGTTATGATTTTTTTCATTAACAACTCTGCATACTTTTTGATTAGACTTTCAAGGGTAGCAGAAGAGACTATAAAGGATTACTTTGAAGCACGCCTTGCTCTCCTAGAACCAGTTTTTCCAATAGCATGTCACCGTCTCTGTGAGGGGCCAGATTTTTCAATGGATTTCAATTATAAACCGCCACAGAACATACCAGAAGGTAAGCATATGTTTTCTCTGAGTCTGAAATGTGATGCTGTTAACTGCTAACCGGTTTTTAGATAGATCTCTTTCTATAAACGGTGTGGCTCAGTGGATTGAGTGCCAGCCTGTGAACCAAAGGGTCACCAGTTCAGTTTCAGTCAGGGCACATGCCTGGGTTGTGGCCAAGGTCCGTAGTAGGGGGCGTGTGAGAGGCAACCACACGTTGATGTTTCTCCCCTTCTCTTTCTCCTTCCCTTCCCCTCTCTAAAAATATATAAAATCTTTTTTAAGAAGTTGTGTTAGTATCAGTAATTATGTAAAATAGTTAACAACAGCTACTCTGGCAAGAAAAGAGACCAACTGATACCTACCATCCCATGTGACTTTGAAGGGTCCACAGAAAATGGTGTTAGAACTTGTTTAAATAGTATGGAAGTTGGGGTTAATAATTGTACTAGTTTTTTAGATTCTGAGCCCCAAATCAATGTTTTTCCTGAATTATTATTGCTAATAATCTTGCCTTTTTAAAAAGGGAACAGTAGATGTCCGCCCTTCAATAGCATGAATTATAAACTTCAGTTCTGCCTCCTGGCCTCTGCCTAGCAGCTGCCTTGCAGGTAGCATGACTGCTTTCTCTAGGACACAGGTGCCACAAGCTTTCAGAAAGCACAGTGTCTGCCTGAAAGTAGGAAACTGAGCACTGGCTGTTCTGTTTTGTTTAAATAAATAAAACCCTGCCACCCATTAAAAATCTGTATGAGGTCTGTCCAGAATGTATTCAGCCATGTAATATGAAAAGGTGACATTTATTCAAGATACAAGAAACACTACACAGGATGATGCCTCCGTCCCCTTCCAAGTAGGTACCTTGGGACCTCACATAGTTCTCCCAGTCACCATCAGCTGCCGCATCGTGTTTTCCTGAATCTCATCGATGATGTAAAATCTCTTCCCTTTCAAAAGTGCTTTTAGTTTGAGGAAAAGCCGGAAGTCACAGGGTGCCACATCTGGGCTCTACAGGGGTTGAGTCACGTGGGTGATTTGACGTTTCACCAAAAACTCTGCACAAGACGTGTGATGAAGCTGCCAGTCACTAGTTGCCCATAGCTCCGGTCTTCTGAGTCATCCAGATAGTTTCTGCAGAGGAATGTTCAAGCTTAATGCAAACTTTGAACAAGTGCCTCGGTCATTTGTTTGCAACAGCCACACAGTACACAGGCTCACTCAATGGCAGGTACCACCCCCACTGACTTTTATTTTTTAAATCTAGTCAAGACAGACATTCATAACTTTGGTGAACTTGGCATTAAGAGTCATGGTTTGTAATTTTGACTGTTGAAGCAGACATTTCACATTATAAATCTGGAGAACAGTCTTTACAGGAGAGGTATAAGGTATGCTCTTTACCCCTGGGACCAAAATTGCTCTTTTAGGAGGAAGTCTCCTCTTAATGTTAAAAATACTTTACCCATAAAAGTAAGAGCTCATATAGCTGTTCTGTTTTATTAAAAAGTATAGCTTTTCTTCAAAGTGAATCTTGCAGAATATTTTTGGACATTCAATGACAGCTTCAGTTTTCATGCTTTTTTTTCCAAAATAAGTTTTGTTGTTAATCTCAAATTTTGGAAAATACAAAACAGTATGTGGAAGAAAATGGAAAATCACTCAAACACACACCCAAACACAACCACCACAGAATGTCCAGCAGTTTGTTTCTGTGGATATTTATGCATTCAGCAAATGCCACTTTTAATATAGAAAAGCAAGTTTTGAAAAGTCTGTTCCATGAGTTGTCAGTAGAACAAAAAATTTAAAAAGTGTTGTGGTTTGGCAATTGAAGGGCTTCTCCACTGGGGAGGAGAAAGTGGGCGGGGCAAGTGCGTAGAGGCTAACTCCATGTACCATACTGTGCTACCCCCACCCATGCTTCTCCCTTTGGGGCTCTAGAAGGTGGAGTTTTAAGGATTGGGTTAAACTCTGTTTGCATCTCCCTTGCTCAGGCTCTGGCATCCTGCTGTTCATTTTCCATGCAAACTTTTTGGGTAAAGATGTTATTGCTCGGCTCTGTGGACCGTGTAGTGTACAAGCTGTAGTTTTAAATGATAAATTTCAACTACCTGTTTTTCTGGTAAGATTTTCTATGATTCATTACTCAAAAGCACATTTTTTAATTAAAAGATTATATTAAAATATAGCATTTTAAAAGTTTTAATTATAATTCCGTAAACCTGTTGTTTGAAATGAAGCAATAACCAATAATTATCCTAAATTTTGTCAAAAATCTTTCTAAATGTTTGATACCTGAACCTTAAATATTATGTTTATCATGTCTTAAAATTAACATTCAGAATATAAATTAAATTTTAAATATTATGCTTTTTCCTATCATTGTTATTATAAACAACATTCACTTAAAGGAAATTCAAAAAGGAAAGTATGCCTAGTCATGATATAATTTTGATTTTTATTCTAAACATTTAAAAATACAAATGTAATAACTGATCTATTAGTGGCTATATACATTGTTTTTTAATATAAAAAACACTCTTGGCCCTGACCATGTGCTCATTTGGTTGGGATGTCATTCAGTGCTTGAAAAGGTGGGCAGTTCAATCTTTAGGGTACATACCTCGGTTCCTGGTTCGATCTCCAGCAGGGGCATGTACAAAAGGCAATTGATTGATGTCTCTCTCTAAAATCAATGGTAACATGTCGTTGGGTGAGGATTAAAAAAAAAAAAATACTCCTGAAGAAACTTCATGCATGATTCCTTGGCCACATTTAGAACTCTTAAGCTGAATTAATAAGGAAAATTAAGAAGTTATGAGGACCTTTAACACTCAGGCTATATATGACTAACACATTCTAATCCTAAATACTTGGGTATTGTTTTGTCATCTGTATCTTTTTAATAAATCAAAGGAAAAGCAAAGAAATCACAGCGTATTGCCTTATGAATTCAAATACAAAACTTGTAAAGTCCTAAAGGGTTCTAATCTCTTTAGATAACGTACTATTAGACCTGGTGTAACTGTTTGTAAATGGATATGCTGTAAAAAATACCCTTTTTTTGGTCTTTTTCCCTAGGATAGTCATTTTGTTTACTCATTCAGCCCTGTTGCAGGCCTCAATAAATTCTTCATAAGGTTGACGGAAGCACCCACTGCTAAGGTGAGAAGCCTTTCCCCATATTCGGTGTTCCTACTTAAATTGTTGTTCTAGATGACTTTACCATGTGGTTTCCTGTTATACCTGTCCTAGAGACCAGTGCTCCCTCAGGTAGCAGTCCGTGCGACATGCCCCTTTTTGAATCTAAAACATGACAGATACATGTACACATACCTATGTACTGCATCTCTGTAGTGTCAAGCAGTCTGGATTGTCCTCTAGGCTTTGGTATTTATAACAAAGGTTCAAATTATAAGCATTTAGGTCATGACTATTTTAATTAAAACACTGAAATACCTAATTGATAACGACCTAATTTGGGAATATAAGGGGAACTACGATTGTGCTGATCCCTATGCCTTGTTTTCTTTTTATAGGTAAAACTGCTAATAGGTGCGTACAGAGTGCAGCTACAATGACCAAACAATGAATCAGGACAGACTGGCTTTCAAACCTGTGCGTTGCTAAATACTCTCTTACAAGCAGTTTGGAATTCTTGGCACTGCTAACACTTCTAGATTTAAAGTTTCATCTGTAAACCTCATGCAGTTTAAGTCTCTAAGAACAGTGTGCTCTATACATCATAAAATACAGAAACGTACGTACTTTGTGCCAGTTTTCAATCATCAGTGTTGTGTCCAAACTGCGTATTTTGGTTTTCCACAACGTGGAATGGTACGTAATGAGGGTTAAGAAAATTTTTACCTCGAAATTTTCTACTACCCCAGGTGAATCTGTGTCCCCAAGCATGAATTTGCTACCCTTGAAGTTCAAGGGAAGAGGTCTGATCTATTTCTAATTTGCCACACATTCCAAGTTGGAGGTGACAACTTTGTATGTTTCTAGTTATCCCTTATTTGAAGAGAAAAGAACCTAACAAATAGAAGAAAGTGTCCACCAAAACAAAGTAAGGATATTCCCTTTTAGTGGCCTAAAAGGGAATATCCTTATTCCCAAAGTAAGTGGCCTTACTTTGAACAGTGGGATGGTCAACTGAGCTATGCCAATGAGGCTCATGTGGGGTGATTGTTCCTATGGACTTTTCCATAGGTCTGACTTTCACATTCTCTTAAGAAATATTTGGCAAACTAATAAATCAAACTCAGTATGAACTATGGAAATGTATAAAATTTATTTCTTGCTTAGTTTTATAATTGAGTTCTAATTTTAATGAAAAAGTTTCAGACTATTATGTATTAGAACCTATACGTTGTTTACAAATTAGAGAGCCATTTTTACTTTACATACTAACCCTAACCCTTCTTTAGAGTTTCCTCAAGAAAACACCACAATGTTCGTCTTTCTATTTTCTTTTGGTACCCACCTTCTTGTTTTGAGATACAATGTGTATTATAGTTTTTTAGCTAAATGGTGGCTGCGGTTGGACTCCTTCAACTACATTGAATTTTTGTACTAGTACTATATGCAAATTCATAGCTTTCTAGAAAAAAGTTAATGAGATTTGGGTTAGCAACAGTGAACAGAAAAGGAACATTAAAGGGGACAGCAGTACATATAAGAGAAATGGGTTTAAGAAAATTTCCAGTATGTCCAAATCCTACCCTAGGATAACCCTACAACCTTACAAGAACATATTAAATGAGCATACACTATTTTTCAGGAGGCATGGCTATCTAGGGTGGTAGAAAGCAAATAGAGAATCTGAGCACAGTTCCTTTAGGAGTTGAGGCAGAGAAATAAGAAAGCTCTGTAAAGTCAGCAAGGGAAGAAGGTGAAAATGGGAGAGTTACTTTGACAAACCGGGAACATAAAGGGAACACTAAAACCTTGTCTGTCCGCTTCTATCCACCTTGTGACAGGTATGCTAGTAAACTGTGAACAGTTTGTCTATTAGGAACATGAGTCACACAGTTTAATACAGTTGTTTTGCTCAGAACTATAGCTTCTCTATAGCAGCTGAAATACTTGTCCCTGGGAAATGCTGAAAGTTCTGGTTTCTTATATGTACAAAGTGTGGACAGTGATTTCTCTGGAAATCAAAGCAATCTCCTTGTATAAAATGTGTATGATACAGAACACATACCTGAACTTAATCTTCTTGGACACAAGTGAGCTCACGACTAAGCCAGTCATCACAAATGGGAGGCACTGTGGCGTGGCTCCCTGAAAAGCAGTTAGTTCACAGCTTTTTGCTTCTGTTTTATCTTGAAGAAGAAAAAGAAAAATCACTCCTCAGCCATTACTCCTTTCCAGTACATCATACATGAGGACATATACTCATTCAATATTAGATTAACTTCCTGACTGCACCATTCAGACTGAGTGTGGCTACAAATAGGACATTACATTCTTTCGTTTGCAGTACCTCATGCCAAAAAGAAGTACCTCATAACACTCACGAATGAACTACAATTAGATGGGGGTTTGGTTTCAGTCCAGGAATGTGAGATTTTTCAATTTCATACAGTATCTTCTCTAAATTTGTAGAATTTATTTAGTGGATTGTCGGGAGGTGGCAATTTGAAACTCAGGTGCTGCTTTGAGAACTTCCTGTAACAGGGGACTCAGAAAGCATTTATCATGAAAGGCCAGTCTTTGAGTAAAATCTGAGAGAAACAGAAAAGTACAAGGAGACTGCTCAGCACAGAGCAGAGAAGCAGAACATATAAGGTAGGGCAAAAGTAGGTTTATCACTAGTGGTTCATAGTGGAAATGATACAGTAAGTAATAACTAGTAAAAGAAGAACAAAATAGCAACTGAAACGTGCTTTTGCCCAGCTCTGTATACACCAAAATAGCAGAAAGTGACTTAGGAAATGAGAACTTTGAGAATTTCAATTTTCATACAGTTAATATTGCACAGCATAAAACTGGTAAAACCCTGGGATTAAAGTTCTAAAACTTTAAGTTTAGAGAATTTTAGAGAATGAGTGATGGAATTCACCCTGCTACTTCCATCCTGTGCTGACCCGAACATACAATGCACTTTTCCCACCCAGTCTGGGATCTCTAGGCCTGGCTCTTTGCTCTCCATACACAGGAGCCCTACTAGTAACTAGAATTGTAATGACAGTGAGGGTTCACAATTCACTCCGGAACAAATTAAAACAAAACTGGAAAATAGTTATCTGTCCATAACCCAGAGCTCCCACAGGACACCCCCAGTTGGAATCTAAAGCTAATATCTGGCATCATTTCAACTTGTAAGAATGTAATTTCCATTACTCTGCAACATGTTATCTCTGCCTTACTCATATGACCCATTATTTACTTTCCTTGGGCCAAGATATATGCTTTACAGTAAAAATACAGTTTTTCTCACAACAGTGCCAAATTTCATGAGTGGTCCATTATCTTGGGGACTAACCAAAATTAGAGATTATATGGGATGGTGACAGTCCCTCCAATGGTTCACTCTTATTTGTAGGCCGGTACCCTAATATTTTCCAAGATTAACCAGCAAGACCACACAAAGAGTAGGTACACATCTTTAAAATAAAACGAACTGGAATAAAGCATACTGAGTGAAAATGTAAAGTTTGCACTATTCCAGATAGCTTTTTTAAGTGTCAAGTGTTACTGCTCATATATCCATACATTGCTTATATGGAGTAATAAACTCACAAATGAAATACAGTTGGTTATCTGGCTTTTTTCCTCCTGTGTCGTTACAAGCATTTTGTTAATAAAATAATCCACTGAGTTAAGAGCAGCAGATCCAAAAATATTCATGAACTGAATTAGTCTGTTGAACTATAAAAAATGTCCTTTAGTAATTCACTACTAGAACTGGCATTTTGTTGTGAGCTTATAGAGATTAAGTACCTGAAGGGGTAAATATGTTACTAATAATAAAGAGGAGTGGTTCCCAAACACAGCTGCCCCCCTAAGTAGAAATGATGAGAACACTCAGGCAGAAATCACACACAGGCCGGCAGGTGTCTGCTCTTACAAGCCCTCCAGTGGCCTATCCTGCACCTCCAAGTGTGAGAACCACTGTTTCAAAGGATAACCTGAAAATGAAGTGATTATTTTAATAAGACTTGAAGGAGGATAGTACCATGTCACTTCCTTCTATGAGAATTAAATGTATATTTGGTGTTTCATTAAATTAATGTTCACAAGATTAATAAAACTTACTATCTTCCTGGAGTGAATTATCATTTCACTAATAAAAATGTATAATGAAAAGCAGTTACTGTAAATTACCAGTATTCACTTTTTTTTAAACAAAAATAACTTCAAAATCCTAAAGTTCCAATGACATTCATTTGACAAGCTAACAAAGCTCTCTCTGATGGCCACACAATGCCACAGCTTTGGGCTGTGGCACATTCAGATTTTTTTTCTTCTGTACACATAGGTCAGTGGTTCTAGTAGAAAACCAGATTTATTAGAGGACTTTAAAACATTTTTTTAAAAAATATTGCTTGATCCCACCCTAATGGTTTGTTTTCTTAAGTTACCAGATGATAATGACACTAGGAATTAGCTTTGAAAATCACTGCCAGATGTTAATTTACCAGAACTGGACAGTAGTATGCAAAAGAGCTGTCACATTTCAGGGCTTCATGAGGTGTTGGATACTTTAAAGGTCAAACTTCTCAAAGGTAATGTATGCATACATCAATGGTCCTTAGTCTCATGCCAATCCCCTTAGTCTTGTTGAAAGAGGCAGTCTAACTCACTGTGCTGTGTGTCCTGGGATTCATCACTTCTGAGAGGCTCAGGTATGTTCACACTCCTGGTCTGAGGCCACACCTGTAGTAGCAAGAAGAGAATGGAATGGGTCATCAACCAATAAGGAATACACTTAATACTTTGTGGATCTATCAGGATGACAATACACCGTCATCCAAATTCTGTCAAAAAGACCCACAGAATAAATGTTACCATAACATTTTGTGTCTACTAACTTAGCAAAATGATACAAAAATTGCTATTCTCTACAAAGGCTACAAAGCATCAAGGAAGTTTACCTACTATCCCCCTAACATTGATTAGATTTTATGATATTAAACCATTTTAAGATTACAGTCTCTCCAAATAAATGTAAGACTAAAATTTTAGGCTTCAGATCACCGAACACAAGGATTTTTTTCCTTTAGTAAATAACAAGTTTAATATATCAATTCTGTTCTCAAAACAGTTTTACCTAAAGACAAAACACATGATTACCAGTAAGAAAAGACAAGGGCAATTTAGATCTAAAATTAACTTCCAACCTTGTTCAAACAATGTTCATCACTAAGTCCACAGTCAGCACCAGGAAAAGTGACTAAAGAAAGGAGGAAGGATCCCTGGCTTCTATAGTTCAGTGGACTGAGTGCTGGCCTATGAACCCGAGAGGTCATCGGTTCGATTCCCAGTCAGGTCACAAGCCCAGATTGCAGTCCGAGTCCCCAGCTGGTGGCATGCAAGAAGCAACCAGTTACTGTATCTCCTGCGCATCAATGTTTCTTTCTCCCTCCCTTACCCTCTCTAAAAATAAATAAGTAGAATCTTAAAGGAGTAAGGAAAGGATGAGCCATTACAACACACATCTACCTGAAAGGAAACAACTCCAGGACATCTTCATCTCAAAACTTGATTTGTGCTTGGACGCCAGATTTCAGGTAGCTTTATCCACGTGTTTTTATCCTCCTAGGATACAATAAAGTCAGATTTAGACTTTAATAAACTAGATTCAGTAACAATTTCTTAAAAGTCTTAACAGTAATCATTTTCCCTTAGGATGCTATTTAAAGTCTTTACCACATCTGGTTCTTTCCATTCACTAAGATTTTCCTTTAATCCATTGCCTCAAAGAACATCAAATGACACAACATTCAGCTTACTTTTATGTTTTAGCATTAAGTAATACTAAACACTAAATCTTCTCGACTTTAAAATATTGGCTCTATTTTGCTAAATCTGTTTTTATCTCCATAGCTAGGTCCTCTTGAAAGCTTAGAACCTTATAATCTAATATCCTACACAGGGTCTGCATTTCCTACTGTAGCTACAAAATTATATTCTACTTGTACCAAGACAGGGCACACCAGCATCTGTGGTGCTCCACAAGACAGACTCTTACCTACCCAAATAATAGCTTGGAACCATGTTTTTTTAAGAGAGAGTGCACCCCAGATTTTTTATTGGGGCACAGCTTTACATTTATCTTTACAAAATGTGTCGTACCTGAAATAGTAGTACGGTACTACATAATTACAATTTAGATATGCACAGATTTGTGCTTAATTTCTTTTTAACTGTTGGGGGCAATGTCCCCAAAATAAAGAAAATTACTACCCTAGATGAGTACTGTTTTCAAAATCCCTGTCGGATCTCAAATTCACTTGAGGATTGGATGAAGTATGACCATCCCCAAGAAATATGGTTGCAAAAATATGTATACAAAATTCTCCATGTAGGATGTGAGGGCGATCTGGCCATGACATCTGTCACCCCTCTGATCACCAGGGTTGATTCGGCTGATCTGGCCAGCTAGGTGGGTGTCCCCTTCCTCCCTCACCGATCCATGTGTGTCCCTCCCAAAGCCGCATGCTCAATTGAAGAGGATGACCTTCCCAACTACAGGAGAGGACTGGTCTTCAGTCAAGGCTATACAAGTAGCTGTACTCCCCTGCTAGAACCTACAAACAACTTAAAATTCTACATGTAATTTAAAGAGATTCATAGATTACTCTAATACACCCCGATGATCTAATAGGATCCAAGGCCCCAAATATAAAACCTTAAATATGGTTTCAAATAAGATACAACAAAAATATCTTTTACATATTTTTACCTGCAGTTAGCATTCTACTGCATGTAATACTTGCTAGGTATATGCTCCACAAGTGATCTGCATTTTAACTTGGTTACTACTATATACATAATGCCTTTAGTCAAGTTAAGGCTGAGAAGAAGAAATTGAACCAAATCAAACCAAACTGGACTACTTAATTTTTAATGATACCAGGGCTACTAGAATTTTTAAGTCTTAACTTTTCACAATAGTGAGCATGCATTTTACATACCATTAAATATACTGATCTGTACAATTTAGCCAAGTTCTAATTGCCAATATTTGGACTTTAAAATGGGGGCTTGCCTCAATACTTGAATTCAGAGTTCAAAGTCAATCACAAGTTCTGTGACCAAGTTTACTACACACTGCAGTATAATCAACACTAATGATGCATCACGGGGAAGTCCTGCACATGTGCATCCGTTCAGTGACGTTGGGTTTAGGATTTTAAAATCTCTGAGAAAAGTTCATACACAAAAACGTAAGGACTTCAATATTTATAAATCTAAGGAACAGCTATTCTCCATCATAGGAGTACTGTCAAATATATTTTTAAAAATCAGTAACTGCATAAAAAGAAAAGGTCTGTGCCCTGGCTGCTGTGCCTCAGTGGATTAAGTGCGAACCTAGAAACCAAAAGTTCGCCAGTTCTGATTCCCAGTCAGGACACGTGCCTGGGTTGCAGGCCAGGGTTCTCTCCTCTTTCTCCCTCCCTTCCCCTGTTTCTAAAAATAAATGAATAAAACTTAAAAAATAAGGGGGGCGTATCCTTCAATTGAAATCAAAGTATAACAAGACTGTGACACCACTTTGGACAAAAGCAGAATGTTGTTAATTTTAGGATAAAACTGGGTAAGAACTATATGCAAGTTAGTGTTGGATTTTACCCTCTCATGCCACAACATTTAAATTGTTAAAAGTGGAAAAGGAATCTCTACACACACCCTAAGTTTTTCCTTGTAGTCAAAAATGTTGACTACACAGCGAACAGCACACATACTTTTCCAATAACTTTTCATGAAGAAGAAAACACTGAAGATACATAGGCCTATTCTTAATTAACAATGGACCTAATATTCTCCCCATCTGTAAGTTACAGAAGATATCCTTTTCTACTGAGTACAGGACTCTACTATCATTTGTATATTACATATAGTTCGTATTATGTAATGTATGAGAAAAGACTTTAAAATACAAGACATAATTCAGAAAGCACAGAGGCTAAATATAGCTCCACCAAGCTGTTTAAAATTACAACATATGAACTGTAAAAGCCCAAGAAATAAGGACATTAGTAAAGGCTCATGTTGAAATACACCTTGCCAGAAGTCAATCTCAAAAACAGGCTTCCTCGGAAATGGACACCGCTGGCAGAGAACTATGAAGGAATCACGTTGTTACCCACATGCTCAAAACATCAGAGAGATCTAAGAACTGTATTCACACCTGAATTTGATTCTTTGCTTTCATGATGGAGACACGGATTGAAGCAATTAACAACCAAATATTGCAGGCAAATCACAACAGGCAAAATATGCAGGATACTTGCTAACATTCTATTTAAGCATTAAAAAGTATCAACAATGTAAAGAAATAGTGTGTGAAAACAATAATATAAAAAAGATTAAAGTCAAAAACTCAAAAGCCATCATTTCCATTTTCCCAGTGGAACTTGAGACACTGCCCACAAAATCAAATATGTAAAACATTTGAAAACACACCAAGTTTATCCTTTCTGATATAATACAATTTTAACTGGTGAAGAATGATGTTAAAGAATACAATTTCAATTAACATTTAATGGAAATAAACACACCTTCAGCTGTGAATAGGTAGCTCGGTTGGTTAGAGCGTTGTGCCGTTACACACTAACGCAGGTTCAATCTCCAGTCGGGACACGTACAAAATCAACAACAGGAGACCCAAGATGGCGGAGGAGTAGGTAGAAGCTGCAATAACCTCCTCCCAGGACTAATCTGGGATTACAACTCAATTGTAGAGAAATCTTCCTGACTAACCAACTGAGCACTAAGTGGAGAGAAGCCTTGTAATGAAGGACAAACAGAAGAAACCACTTCACCACAATGAGACTGGCAGGGAGTCTGGGGAAGGCACGGGAAGGCTGATGGGGCTCCCACAAGTGGCAGCTGAGGGATGTTTCAGTAGCCAGGGAGTTCACCCAGAGATGCATGAGGTCTAAACCCCAAGCTGGGCTCCCCAGCCTACAGCACCAGAGCAGAAAAAGTAGCCCAGTAAACATCTCGCTATGAAAAGCAGCAGGGTTTCTGTCCACCAGAGAGAGCTCAAGATGCCAAGGGCCTCTTAAAGGGCCAAACACAAAATTCCATTTGCAGCCACTTACCCTGGGCTCCGACAGAAGGAGGTTAGAGTGGACTAGAGATGCATGGAAAATCTGGGGCTTGTGGCTCTGGGGAGAGAACCAAAGGAACAGCTACAAGGATCCATGTGTGAATCATCCCCCATACTCCAGGAGCTATCTCTCTCAGGCAGAGCACCCCTCTCCAAGTGGGATCAGCCTAAGGGAAAGCAATAGCCACACCCACAGGAATTACCGTAACTTGCCATGTATAATGCATACTTTTTTGCCAAAATTTTTGAGGGAAAAGTAAGGATGCACATTATACATGGGTAGCACCTGAAATGCCTTGTATCTGTTCTTGTGTTTTGTAATTGTTTGTTACATAAAATTGTACCAAATTATATTAAAAAACAAATGCTAAAATTCCTTTCTAATGCAAAAAACAAGTATCTAAATATCAATAAGGAAATATTGAATTAAAAAAGCAAAAATTTTTTTTTTTCCTGAAACACTGGGCCAAACACACGGGTGCGCAGTATACACAGGAGCACATTATACAAGGCAAAATACAGTACTCTGCCCCATGATGTGACACTTAAGCCTGGCTGCTGAGTACAGCTTGAGGCAATATAACTGATTAAGTTGAACAACTGAGGAAGTTCCCTGAGAGCTGTAAGACTTTTAACTGACTGTCCCCTGGGCGCAGTGATGGTAAGCTGGCCATCGTGTGTAGCCTGGTTCTTTCTGGACATACCCAGGCACAGCAGTAAGAGCCACATTCTGTGGATCACTGAAAGCTCTAAACAGGCTGCCCAGGGGCAGTCAGTCACAAGTAGTGTCTGTCCAAAGCCTCCATCCGAGTCTTTGCAGATCTAACTAATATGTAAAAATACACAGTAACAGCCAAAATGGGAAGACAAAGAAATAGACCCCAAGTGAAAGAACAAGAGAATTTTCCAGAAAAAGAGCTAGATGAAATGAAGACAAGCAATTTATCAAATAGGTTAGAGTAATGATTATAAGGATACTCAACAGCATGAAAAAAAGACACAGAAACCATAAAAAAGGACAAGTCAGAAATAAAGAATGCAATATTTAAAATAAATAATACACTGGAAGGAATAAACAGTAGGTTGATGAGGAGAGGATCAATCAGTAATGTGGAAGACAAAAGGAAAAAAACAACCAGGCAGAGCAACAAAGAGAAAAAAGAATTTTAAAAAATGAGGAAAATTTAAGAAATATTTTAGACAACATGAAGCATAATAACATCCACATCAAAGGACTATCAAAAAGAGAAGAGAGTGAGCAAGGGATCAAGAACCTATTTGAAGAATAATGACCAAAAACTTCCCTAATCTGGTGAAGGGAACAGACACACAAGTCCAATAAGCTCAGAGAGTCCCCCCAAAGTTGGACCCATATGCTTACACTGAGACATATCATAATTAAAATGCCAAGGCTTAAAGATAAGGAGAGAATCCTAAAACCCACAAGAGAAAAGCAGGTAGTACAAGGAAGTACCAATTAGACTGTCATCTGATTTCTCAACAGAAACACCTCCGGGCAGAAGGGAGTGGTGTGACATATTCAAGCTGATGGAAACCAAGGGCTTATAACCAAGGGTACTTTCACCAGCAAGGCTATCATTTAAAAATCAAAGGACAAATAAGGAGCTTCCCAGACTAGAAAAAGCTAATAAAGGAGTTTGTAAACACCAAACCACCACTGCAACATATATTAAAGGGCATGTTTTAAGAACAAGCCGAAGATGACAAAGACTAAGAAAAACAAAATAGAGGAAAATAGTCTTAACAGTAAAATGGCACTAAATACCTATCTATCAATAATTCTCTTAACAGTAAATAGCTTAAATGCTCCAACCAAAAGACAGAGGGCAGCTGAATGGGTAAAAAAAACAAGACATAATATATGCTGCCTCCAAGAGACCCATCTCAGATCAAAAGATACACAGAGACTAAAAGTAAACAGATGGAAAAGATATTTCATTCAAATTGAAAGGAAAAAAAACCTGGGGTAGGAATACTTATATTCAACAAAATTGATTTTAAAACCAAGTCTACAGTAAGAGACAAAGAAGGACACTACATACTGATAAAGGGGACAATCCAACAAGAGGATATAATCCTAGTAAACATTTATACACCCTACAAAGGAGCACTTAAATGTGTAAAGGAAGTCTTGATGGAAATAAATGAAGAGATATATAGGAATATACTCATAGTCGAAGATTTTAACACTCCATTGACTTCAGTAGATAGATCTTCTGGACAAAAAATCAACAGAGAGACAGCAGCCTTAAATGACACACTACATCAAATAGATTTAACTGATATCTTCACAGCATTTCACCCCAAAGCAGCAGAATATATGTACTTTTCAGATGCACATGGAACATTTTCTAGGATAGACCACATGTTAGGACACAAAACAAGTCTCAGTAAATTCAAGAAGACTGAAATAATATCAAGTTTCTTCTCTGACTACACTATGAAACTAGAAATTAATCACAACAACAACACTGAAAAACACACACAGTCATGAAAGCTAAATAACTTGTTGTTAAACAACGAATGGGTCAACAATGAGATCGAGTAGGAAATCAAAAGGCACTTTGAAACAAAAGAATATGAGGATACAACAATCCAAAATCTGTGGGACACAGGGAAAATAATCTTAAGAGGGAAGTTCATAGCAGTATCTCAAAAAAAAAAAAAAAAAAAAAAAAAAAAAAAAAAAAAATAAAAAAAAAAAAAAAAAAAAAAAAAAAAAAAAAAAAAAAAAAAAAAAAAAAAAAAAAAAAAAAAAAAAAAAAAAAAAAAAAAAAAAAGCTGAAATAAACATTCTAGCTTTACACTGAAAGGATCTTGAAAAACAACAACAAAGTCCAAAGTGAGAAGAAAATAATAAAGATTAGAGTAGAAATAAATGAAATACAGTCTAAAAAAAGAGATACAAAAGAACAATGAATCTTTTCATTGATCCAGGAGCTGGTTCTTTGAAAAAAATAAACAAGATTGACAAACCTTTAACCAACAAACTGGACAACTAGGACACATCATATACCAAGACATGTCATAATTAAAATGCCAAAGGTTAAAGATAAAGAGAATCTTAAAAGCAGCAAGAGACAAGCAAATAGTTACTTACAAAGGAGTCCCCATAAAACTGTCAGCTGATTTCTCAAAAGAAACTTTGCAGGCTAGAAGGGACTGGCAAGAAATATTCAAAGTGATGAAAAGCAAGTACCTACAGCCAAGACTGCTCTACCCAGCAAAGCTGTCATTTAGAATCAAAGGGCAGATAAAGAGCTTCCCAGACAAAGCAAAGCTAAAGGAGTTCATCATCGCTAAGCCATTATTATATGAAATGTTAAAGGGACTTAATTAAGAAAAACAAGATCAAACTATCAATATAATATGGCAATAAATATACAACTATCAACAACTGCATCTAAAAAACAAACTAAGCAAACAAGCAGAACAGAAACAATCATAGATATGGAAATCACTTGTAGAGTTACCTGTTGGGAGGGGGAAGGGGAAGAACGGGGAAAATGGTGCAGGGATTAAGAAGTATAAATTGCTAGGTACAGAACAGAGATGTTAAGAACAATATAGGAAATGGAATAGACAAAGAACTTATGTGTAAGACCCATGGACATAAACTAAAGAGAGGGAATGCTGGAAGGCATGGGTAGTACCAAGTCGAGGGCGGACATATTGGGACAACTGTGATAGTATAAATAATAAAATATATTTTTAAAACAACACTGCAAAGTACATGCATGATGAACCGAGATGCTAAAATCCACAATAAAATAGCCAACCGATAAATCAATGCATCAAAAAGATCATACACCATGATCAAGTGGGATTTATTCAGGGAATGCAAGGTTGGTACAACATTCATAAATCAATAAATGTGTTTGACCACATAAATAAAATGAAGGATAAAAACCTTATGATCATATCAACAGATGCAGAAAAAGCATTTGATAAAAACATCACCCATTTATAATTAAAAACTCTCAGCAAAGTGGGAATAGAAGGAACATACCTAAACACAAAGGCCAAACCAACAAACCCACTGCCAGCTTCATACTCAACAGGCAGAAACTACAAGCATTCCCCTTAAGACCAGGAACAACAGAGATTCAACATAGTACTATAAGTTCTAGCCACACCAATTAGAAAAGAAGAAACAAAATGCATCCAAATTGGAAAGGAAAAAGTAACACCGTCTTTATTGCAGATGACATGCTACAGTATAGTCAGAAAAAGAAAGCTCCATACGATTTCACTCATATGTGGAATCCAATGAACAAACTGAACTAACAAGCGAAACAGAGACAGACACACGGAGAGCTGTATGACAGCTGGGGTGGGGGCAGTACTATTGGCAGTGGAGGGACTCAGGAAAAAGGAAAAAGGACTCATGGACATGGACAACTGAATGGGGATTGCAGAGAATAAGGGGTATAAAAGGACTTAATGATAATGGAAAAAAATAAAATATTTGGAAACAATGAAAATTAAATTAAAAATTAATTTAAAAATTCCAGAAATAAACAATTCATAATTTTTAAATTGCAAAACATTAAGAATCAACCATTAAATTCATAAGTGAAACAACAAATCAATGTTTCCCACTCTCAAATCAATGAATAAAACTTTTAAATATAAATTTTCAACATGTATGATTTTCATGACTCATGTATTGAAAACCTGTGATTAAATAAAAATACGAAACTAAGGCTTTGATTTTCCATCAAATCCATGGCCCTCCCCCAGGTGAGCATGTCAGTCATTATAAAAATTCAATTATATAATGAATAACTTCCATCTTCCAGCTCTTTTGCAAAAACCAAAAATCCACAATGTGAACATTCAATTCTGGATTCCCAACATCATCTGCTTTTCATAAGTCTAATAAAGCTACACATCACTTTTTTTTAATATCACTATTATACATAGGTCAATGTTTTATATCACATACCAATAAAACCAACATTGTAACCATAGAGGGCAATGATAGTATGATGAATGGGGAAACGCAAAAGTACTTCACACACACAAAAAGTTACCTCAATGACCAAAAAACATAAAATGTACTCATAGAAGAAGAAACTACAAAAATGTAAACTAAAATCACAATGACCTCTATAGACTCACTGCAATGGCTAAAACTAACATGACTGACAATGCTGAGTGTAGAGGAGAATGCAGAGCAATGGAAACCACTCACGTTGTTCATGGGAGCATAAAGCAGAACAGACACTTTGCAAAAATTGTTTTGACAGTTTCTAAGAAACACACATATACCCTGTCCTCAGTAACTCCACTTCTAGAGTTTTACCCCCCAAAAATGAAATTTTTAAATGATCTGTAAAAGAATTTTCATAGCAGCTTTATTCAAAATACCCCAAACTGCAAACTACTCCAAGGGTGTGTCAATTGAGACTAGACAAAACACGTCACCTTCACTAAATGGTGACACTAGGCAGCAATAAAGAGAAGCTACTACTGACATATGCAACAACACAGGAGTTTGAAAAGCACTATGCTGAGTGTAAGAAACTAGAGGCAAAAGACTATACATTTTGTCTATGTGAAATTCAAAAACAGGCAACACTGACTAATGTTGATTAAGTAATAGTGGTTACCTCTGATGTAGGATGGACTGACTGTAAAGAAGCTCATACAATCCCAAAGTTATAAAAACTGACACTGTCAAATCAAACAAAAATCATGAATACAGAGTGACAGGCTAGTCTAAATGTTTTAAAAAGCAGGATTTAAGTTTTAAATTGAAGAATCAGAAAAAAATTATTTTAAAGTTCATGTAGCAACTCAAAATTAAGAAATAAGTACATAAAATAAGATCCTATAAATGTAAATATGAAAAAATAATCATTTGTAAATGTTAACATTGAAATCTAGAATATACTAAAGAAAAAAATTTTAACTTCTTTTTTTTAGCCACAAGGAACATTTTCTTATTTTAAGTTTTACTGATGGCAACTAAATTTTTCAGGAAACTAATTTACAAGCAGAATATATAAGCTTCCCCAAAGGTTGTAACATTTGCTAAGTTATTAAAGAAACGTAAAGTACAGAAAAGACTCATGAAATCTAACAAATAACATACAAGTTGGTAACTTTTATCAAACATATTCAATTAATCATTTTTTTAATTTATTTTATTCTTAGAGGGGAAGGGAGGGAAAGGAGATGGAGTAAAACATCAGTGTCTGGTAGCCTCTCATGTGCCCTCTACTGGGGACTTGGCCTGCAACCCAGGCATATGCCCTAACTGGGAATCAAACCGGCAACCCCTTGGTTTGCACGATGCCGCTCAATCCACTGAGCCATACCAGCCAGGGCTCAATTAATCACTTTTAAAAAGAGTTAGTATTAACTTAGATTCAATGGTCAAGATCTGTATGTATATGCTACATATTCAAAGCAATTGTGATGATAAGCAAAGGATCGGGAGTTGAAGACAATGAAAATTTTAAAATGTTGTACCCAAATACCTACAGAATCATTTCAGTAAAAAAAAAAAAAAAAAAAAAAAAAAAAAAAAAAAAAAAAAAAAAAAAAAAAAAAAAAAAAAAAAAAAAAAAAAAAAAAAAAAAAAAAAAAAAAAAAAAAAAAAAAAAAAAAAAAAAAAAAAAGGCAGCATTATCCTCCTGTGATGATCTAAGGTTTCAAAAGCACCAAAACAAAAAAACCTATCCTTAATCATTACATAATCAAGGTTAAGTTTTAAAAACAAGTTGGACTATAGTAACAATAAATTACTTTTCTAGTTCAAGATGACAGATGATTACTACAAACTCACCTGTACAGCCTTCACTATTTTCTTTAACATTTTAGTATGTCAAAATTGCTGCCTCATCAAAGAATCACTGTCAGTTATTTAATGTAGAACCATGTTCATTTATAACCAAGCAACACTGGGAACAATTATCAAATGACAATCAATGGTTTCTTTTTCACCATACATTTAAAACCATTTAAAAATAGCATCTACTGTTACTTTGAAAATCCGATGTAAATCAAATTTACTAGGAAAAACATTTCGTGTGCAATCCATGAAATGGATTTATGCAGTAAATAAATAATAATCACAGTGCTGTAAGCAGGAGAAATTACTCAGACATCAAACAAGTACAATCTGCACTGTTCAGTGATGACCACCTATTTAAATCTATTTTAAAATAGGGTGGAAACCGGTGCTGAACAAAATCAGTGATAAGGCAAGATGGTGAACAACAGTGAGAACCCTCTTTGTCTAGTGCTTCATTTAGCAACTCCTCACTGGGGTACTTGATTTGAGAGGAGGAAGAGGTACACTAACTTCTGATTAGAAGTGCATCACCTTACTATATTTACATGAGAACACAAAATACATTAACGTTATTAACTGTTTTAATGGACTGTCCTGAACACATGATGCCAACATGCTTTAAAAAAATTGCTGGGCCTGCAACCCAGGCATGGGCTCTCACTGGAAATCCAACCAGCGACCTTTCACTTTGCAAGATGAAGCCCAATCAACTAAGCCACGCTTGTCAGGACAGATGATTTAATTCTAACAGAAAGAATTATAACTACTACTACTGTATCAGAACAGGAAAGAGTAGACAAGCTTTTAAATAGATTCCCCAGTAAAAAAAAATCTGGAGTAAATGGAAGGCACAAAATATGGGGGTGGGGGCATGTTACTACTGAGACAAAATAAAAACTTGAGGGAAGGGGAGGAAACAGTGGGGAGAAGGGTTTTCAGGCACTACTACAAAGGACACATGGACAAAACCAAGGGGGAGGGTGGAAGCAAGGGAGGGGAGAGTGGGGTTTGGAGAGGGTGGCTGGGAGGGGTGGGGAGAAAATACAGACAACTGTAATTGAACAACAATAAAACAATTTAAAATAAAAAACATAAAATAAAAACTTGAAATAAACGTAGAGTTCTGATATTCTAAATTATTGGGAGAGAGGGAAGTAATCTAATATCAAAATGACTGAAAAATGGGAAACAAAATTATATCAAGGTTAAAAATCAGACTTGTTTCTCATTTCCCAAGAGACATTCTCTTCATACAATAAAATAGCCTGCAGAGGACAACCCCTCTGTGTCTCAGACAGCATTTTCCCTAAGCTTTAATCAATACTATACTCAGACATACCTCATTTATGACCATTAATTCAACATCCAAGAATTCTCTCCCTCTTCTGTTATCTATGTATCAATAGTCTTTGTAGATAGACCATGCCACCATTACCTTCCACCTCACCTTACTGCCCCAATTTGTTTGCATTTTTCTTCTGGCTCTTTACCAGTCAAGTCTCCATGAGCAGGTTAAAGAAAATTTCTAAAACATAAACTAGATCACATCACTATGGGGCCCAAGCCCTTCCGACCATTTCTTATTCATCAAGAAAAGTCTCAACTATTCATCGGGGCATACACTGTCAATCTACTGAGTTGGCCAAAAAGTTCGTTTAGTTTCTTCCATATGATGGCTCTAGTAGTGCCCTAACTGCATTCAACTTCATTGGGAACAATTTTTTTTAAGATTGTGTTGTGACAGTTGTAGCAGTGTGCCTTTTACAAAAATCAGAATTGGTAAATTTCTGTGAAGCCATTTTAATGTTGAAGATGGAACGTTTTCAGAGTATTATGCTTTATTACTTCAAGAAAGGTAAAAACAAAATTGAGACTCAAAAAAATATATATTTGCGCAGTGTACGGAGAAGGTGCTGTGACTGATCAAGCGTCAAAAGTGGTTTGTGAAGTTTGGCCAAATAATTCTTTGCTGTGGGGCTGTCTCAGGCATTAGAAGATGTTTCGCAGCACCCCTGGCCTCTGCCCACCAGAAACCAATAGCAGAAGATAGCAGACATACTCAAACTATCCAAATCAATCAAGTTATTGGTAAAAATGAACATTTTTCAGAAAAAATCTTCAGTCTTTTATTTTACAGAAAAAAAATAACAAACTTTTTGGCCAACCCAATACATTGTACCTCCCCAAAGTGAGAAAATTAATTGGAGGTGGGGGTAAGGGATGGAAAAAATCTTAACCCCTTATGTATTATTAAAACACAAATAAAAGATACATAATACATAAACAGCTATCTGGGGTGTTAAAATTTCATTAGAGGGTTGGGTCAATTAGAAAAAATGAGTTGAGAAAAAACTTGGCCTTGTTCACTCAATTCCATACACAGCAGACATTTTCCCCTTCCTTGCATTATATGGTAATCCCCTCACAGTGAACTGGGCTCAACTCAACACCTCCACCTTTGCAAGCCCCCTCCTTTTGATCACTTGGGTATCACCTCAGATGTCTCCTTAAAGGAGGCCTCCCTGACCATCTTAGCTAAAATGAACACACCTGGCCCTGACTGGCTCAGTGGGTTGGGTGTCATCCCGCAAAGCCAAAGGTCGCTGGTTTGATTCTAGTCAGGCACATGCCTGGGTTTTGGGCCAGTCCCCAGTTGAGGGTGTGCTAGAGGCAACCAATATACCAATCGATTTTTTTCTCCCTTTCCCACTCCCCTCTCTGTAAAAGTAAATAAAATCATTACAAAAATGGACATACCTGTGTCCACAACCAAGAGTAAAAGATATTTCCAGTGCCTGTAACAGTCCCTAGTATGTGCTCAATAAATATTTGTTAGTAAGCCTAATAACTACAATACATGATGAAGCAAAACAATGTTTTTTCCATCATAACTTGTAGAAGTAACATTCACAATTCCAATAAATATTAAAGTACAAGGCAGAGATCTGATTTTCAAATAGCCAAATGCACTCATTCAAGTCCTTAGATATAAATGTATTCATTGTTGTTGTTACTATCCTAAGACAAATTTTTTAATAAAAAAATTTATTTTGATATGAAGACTTCAAGTTTATGCAATAATTTCCTAAATAATGATCCACAACTCTTTGGGGATGAACACAAGTGTTTGATTTTTTACTAATTCTAGAGGAAGCTAGAGCCTAGAGCCTCATCTTTCCTTGATTTATAAATGAAGTACAGTAGAACCCCTTCATTCACAGTTTCATTTTCCCACAGTTAACTGTGGTCTGGAAATATAAAGTTTAAAAAAAAAGTAAATAAACACTAAGTTTTAAATTGTGTGCCATGCTAAGTACTGTAATGAAATCTCATACCATCCCGCTCCATCCCTTCCAGGACATGACTCATCTTTTTCCTGCGTATACCTGCATACGTGTATGCTCCCCTCCCACTGGCAGCTGCCTAGGTCATCGGTTCACCTGCTGAGGTATCAGAGAGCTTGTGTTCAAGTGACCCTTATTTTACTTAGTGGCTCCAAAGCACAAAATCACTGATGCTGGCAATTCAGATATGCCAAACAGAAGCCATAAAGTGCTTACTTTTACAATTTTTTTAAATCTTCACTCAGGGATATGTTTATTTATTTTTCAGAGAAACATCAATGTGAGAAACACTGATTGGTTGCCTCCCATATGCCCCCAAACCAGGGACCAAAACCTCAACCTAATTATGTGCTCTGACCAGGAATCAAACCCACAATCTTTCAGTTACAGGATAAGCCATGCTGGCCAGGGTATACTGGGCCTAATTTATAAGTTTAACTTTATCACAGGTATACGTGTTTAGGAAAAAACATTGTATATATAGGGTTCAGAACTATCCGCAGTTTCAAGCTTCCACTGAGGAGCAGCTACTTCGTCACAGCGATGTTAATAATGCCCACTTCCCAGGGCTGGGGAAACACAGAATATTCCTGAAAGGGAGATTTCTGAGTTTGAGTCTAATGTCTCCTTCTCAATCACAAAAGAATTAAAACTAAGCCATTAATAAACTCAGTATAACAATTTATAAAGCAAATTGTTAATGTTCATCACACCATTTAAAAACCTTAAACACATAACTTTCTGACACATTAATACTTACTAAAACAGGCATCACTTAATATAATTTAATATTTAAAGCACAAGACTTTAGGTCTCTAACTTCTGGAATTCTCACTGGCAACTTTAGACTTCAAAGATCTCCCAAGTACAATCATATAATTTCTATTCCTAATTTTTACCTGTAACAATCTGTTTTTATCAGTGTCTTGATTTACTTTATTGACTTTATGCATTTAGTTGAGGAATACAAGGAACAAAGTTAAGATCTCATTGTCCAGAGTTAGGATAAGCAGAATCTTAAATTTCACCTAATAAATACAATCACATACACACTCCATAACACAGGTCCTAAAACATACTACACAGCATATAAAAGGGGGGAACATCATTTAAACACCGGCCCAAAAAGATCTGGTACATACTTAACAGTGCCCAACTAATGGGTGTAAAAAGAATGAGAACTCCCTCATACAGTTATTTGAAACAACCTCCCAGATACAGTGAAAAAACAAGCAAATGGTCACTGTGCACAGTGTACTTGCATACGTATTAAGTATACAAATCCTCCTCAATTAAAATTCTGAAAGGATACACAATAAATTTAATCACAATGGTTGCCCGAGAACAAAGAAGCTGGGTGACTGGTGGACGCATGGGAAATTTACTTTCACTATGTACCGATTTTTTTGTTTTGTACCAGAGACACATTATTCAAAAACTTCAAAACTCTATTTAGCTTATGCATTAACAGCATTTGAAGGATAGTTAGCGTACAATCATGTGGTAGATTATTTCTAGATCTCAAAGAACAATCTGAATGAAGACAAAATAGGACCTATTTAGGTAACTTTACATTTGAGGAGTAAGAGCGGTTAATCTACCTGTGGCTTCCACATTTACTCTTGCTGTCTTTGACCGAGTACGAATAAAATAACCAACCTTCAATAAATGCCATTTTTTTTTAACATGGCATTTGTTTCCATAACCAATGAATGTGACCACAGTGCTCTACTGAGGTTTAAAGGGTTAGGTGCATTCCAGCATGAGACTCAAGTCCATTACCAGACCCTTCCAGCTCCACCTCACTTTGTCTGTAGATGTTTAGGGGCTATCTCTGCCCCTATATATAAAGTTTGAATTGGTGGACTATTTATGTCTCATACTTTCACTTGTCCATCATTACCCACTTTGTTGATGACAACCAAAATTCTTGAGCCAAGGTCTTTTCCTAAGCCCCACTTCCTATGCTCAGCGTCCCTTCTAGATGTCACAAGGACCTGATGCCTCCCATCTTGACCTTGCTGCTGTTATTTCTGGAAGGTGGTAGAACCAAAAGTACCTGCCATTTCATTAAACACCAATCACCCCTGCCTTCTTTCTGCCACATATCCCTCCCCATTTTCCATTTTCATAATTAATCAATATGTCTTAATTTATACTGTTCTCCAATCCTGCCACCCTGTATCAACCATTTCCTTTCTCCACTGTCGGAGTTACAACTAGTGCATCTTCCCACTATCTAGTTAAACTTTTTTTTAGCCAAACTTTCTGAAACACAGATCTACCATTTCTCTCCTGCCAAAACAACTGGTGGCTCCTTACCATGGAATATCTAATAGCTTTTTCCAGTCTCATTTCAGAGAACTATCACCTTCATGTACATGTATCAGCACCCAACCTCCATTCATATCCACCCCCCTCTGATAATGCATGCCACTAAATCAAGATAGAACTCATGTTGAAGATAATACACAAACTAAGGTAATTCTGACCTGTGTTCTAAATGGCCCCAACCCTCAGCAGGAACATCCTCACTCACCCTATGTAAATATTTCCCAATTAGTTTATCCTAGACTCCCCGCCCCCTTCTCTTCTCTGAACTCCCTCTAATGCTCAATTTTGGACAAGAAGTTTCATGTGTAAAGTCATCACGTATACCCATCATTGCTAATGAACTGTACACCGTGCAGGTTTTTTCAAATGGGTTATGGGTACTTGACAAGCAACTGCACAGTGTTCTAATAAGCCAATCACACAAAATGCACTCTCAATAGCAAGATTCCAAAATTTGTTTTCTAGTCCCATGTACTTTCATTTTTCCTTTCTTGTGCCTGCTTCAATCCATACAAATGTAGTGCAAGTCTCAAACTGATTATCAAAAGGTGCTACCCCTACTTGTACTAACATTCTTTGGTTTTCCTTTGGACCTTATTGTAAATAATGTGCTGTATTCTTGCCTCTAAGTGTGGTGTTGCTCAAGAACAAAAACACCTTGTACCTAACCCACAACAGCTGCCTTAGTGCTAAATGAAGAAAATACTTTCTGAATGAAGCTGATATTCCATGTTACCCATACCTTAATAGAAATACTCATTTATAACCTAATGTAGACCACTTCTGGTGTACACTAACCTATGCTATTTCCAAATAGAATAACAATACAATCCCTTATAATTCATTTACAGGCCCTTTATATTCTTTTAAAATATTTTATTGACCAAACACAATGTTAATACATATCCAAGTATCACTTGATGGAAACAAAGCATGTACATCAAGTTAGCATTTTTTCTTTTTTTTAAAGATTTTATTTATTTTATCTTTTTTAGAGGGAAAGGGGAGGAGAGAGGGAGAGAAACATCAATGCATGGCTGCCTCTCGTGTGTCCCCCGGTTGGGAACTGGCCTGCAACCCAGGCATGTGCCCTGACCAGGAATTGAACCGCGATCCTTTGGTTCTCAGGCCTGCGCTCAATCCACTGAGCTATACCAGCCAGGGCTAAATTAGCATTTTAATGCCTTAGTTATTTTTCATAACGTTATTGAGCTCTGGCCTGCCAGCCACAGACTCCCTGTGATTCGATTCCCAGCACAGGCCTGGGTTGCAGGCCAGGTCTCTAATTGGGGGCACACATGAGGAAACCACACATTGATATTTTTCTCCCTTTCTCTTTCCCTTCCCCTTTCTCTAAAAATAATTTAAAAAATTTTTTAAATAAAGCAGCTCATTGTAGTACTGGCACCCAGGTTCTATGCTGAAGAAAATAACTACTAAAGAACGTGTAAGAAAAAAATTAGTTAAATGTCAAAATGAATTATCAATGTTCACTTAATGATAATCTAGTCGAGAGCACAGAGTCTAGAACATCACTTTAATCTTAAGAGGCTGCTTTTTGATGCTGTTATCTAGGCCACAAGAGCTCAGGTTAGAGCACAGAAAGGCAGGCCTCCAGTGGAAAGAAGTCTGGGATGAGGACGGGGCCTGAACAGAAATGAGAGGATATAGAGCATGAAAATTAAGGAAACGGTACAGGTATTAAATGCTAGGCAAAAACTTTATGGAAAACATACGCAAATGAGTTCAACCTGCTAATCATCTTAAAAACCGATTCTCTTCACATCCAAATAAGATAGAAATTTCACCATAATTCGAGTAAATATTAAAAGTTACTTATACTTCACATACTATATATGAGCTATATAGAAATAAATTACATTAGAATCTTTGAGTAACTTGATTCCATTTGTCCTTCAAAAGAAGTTAGACAATATACACACTATTGTAACATGTTGTTTATTAACCAAAATTGGACCGTAAGGTTAGAAAAACTAAATCTTTTTCAAATATTGCATTATACACTCACCTCCCAACTTTTCACCAGGTCAAAGAGAGAAAAAAATGGCAAAACGGTATAGTTTCTGGGAGGGCCCCGAACATGGTGGCAATGACATTCTTCCTAACCTGCACATACTGACCTGCACAACTGAAAAACTGCAAGAACTTCAGGAATGTCTACTATATCACTAAAAAATGTTCATCTCTCATCTTCTAGAAACATTTCAAATAACTTTAAAGGCAATCCTGAAAAGTAAACAATGTCTACTTCATAGGTAATTTTTAAAATCTCTACAATCCACCCAATTAAACAGTAATAAATGTAAACTTAAAAACTAAAAGAATAACATGTCAGGGAATCAGTCACCTTTAAGAAATTCTTAGAGTGTTCAAATAATTATCCACTCTCAAATTGAAACTATTAGCAAAAAAGAACAAGGTAGAGAAATGTTTCTTCAAACTATATATTGAAAATTACTTCTCAATATCTTTGGTGTAATACCCAATGTATTGACTGAAGTCTTTGATGGGATTATGTGTGCCCTTCATAACAGACAAGTTTTACCGAATTATTTCTTTTGGACACCTTAATCACTTTGTCATTTTAAAGTTCAATTACTAGGAGGATTACCATCATTAGATTTTTGTCTGTAGATATGGATATGATGGATCCCATAAAAGTGCGTGCAGACAGCCACATCGATGAGAAGTTGCTACACTTTCATAGGAAACCCTATGAAACACTTCCTGATGAGTTGCTCTTAACTGCCAACTTGCCCCACTTTCTCCTGCTTCTAATTGTCTTTAATGTACAAGATGCAAGAGGAAAATGCATAACTTCTAAACCAACAACCTTCATGTTACACTCAATTAGAAAAAAAATAACTTTTCTCCTGGCTGAACAGTTGTAGGTTAGAGCATCATCCTACTAAAACCCAGGGTTGCAGGTTCAATCCCAGCTAGAGGTGCATGTAAGAATCAACTGATGGATGCATGGGTGAGTGGAACAATAGGTATGTTTCTCTCTCCTTCCTCATCCCTAAAAATCAACCAAAAAAAGTTTCCATTACTTTCTTAGAAAACTATGATTATGGAATGATGCTCCAAAGCACATCAGCCAGGGTAGCTATAATTTTTTTAAATTTAAAAAAATTTAAGAATCCCTGATTGTTGCTCCAATTGTTAAGAACCTTCTTCTACCATACCACCAACCTAACCTCAGGCAGATGTCTGGATGCCCACCCATCTTCCCAAATTACTTGCTTAACATATTCTCTCCTTTTGTCTAAGTACTTTCTTTTTAGACATACTTCTATTTACTCCTATGCAGGAGTACACATTCTCCCAATTCTATTAAAACAGGAGCACTCATTCTGTGCTGGCTGTTGCTCTGACACAAAGATGCTGTTGTCTGAGAATTCACCGCTTCCCGTAATTTCTTCAGCCACCTGCCAGAGCTGAAGCTCAAGACAAGGAACACTAGCTATTGAGATTTAAAAAAAAAAAGTTCAATAACTATTTTTAAAATATTTTATTTTTAGAGAGGGGAAGGGAGAGATAAAGAGAAACATGAATGTGTGGTTGCCTCTTGTGCACCCCCTACTGGGGATAGGGGACCGGCTCACAACCCAGGCATGTGCCCTAGGCTGGGAATCAAACCTGTAACCCCTTGGTTTGCAGGCCGGCACTCAATCCAGTGAGCCACACCAGTCAGGGCTTCAATAACTATTTACTGAATGAAGAAGACATCTGTGATTCTTATCCACACTTCATCTGGTAGTAAAAACTGGAGACTTAAATCTGTCCCATCACTCCCTATTTTTCCGCCAGATTTTCCTTCAAACTGATTAAAAAAATACTGTGTGCCAAACATTGTGCTATGACACTGAGAACAACAATAAAAGATGAACAAAATGTAAGCACAACAAACATCATATACTGAACAAAGGGATAGGAATGACAAGAAGTGATGTGTCCTACTTGGAAAAAGCTCCTCCTTTAAGAGACCTACAAAAATACCTGGGGAGGAAGAAAAGGAAACATCAAAGTATTTAGGGAGCTGAGAGTGGAGGGTGGATGAAGCTGGAAAGGTCAACTGAGAGCAGATCAAATAAAACTGTCCCACAATGCAGTTTGATTGGGATTCAGACGGAAAAGGACTGCATTCAAAGGACAGGAAATGTGATCTAATTCACATTTCAAAAGGATGCAGCAGGTATTAAATGGAGAGTAAATTGTCAAAGGAAAAGGAGGACCAGTCAGGGTGCCACAGTCACCTTCAGGAATACATGGTAGTCCCCTGAAAGGAAACACATTTTCCAGACAGACAAGTTGTCTAGTTATTAATATCCCAACAAACCACCGTTACTCAAAACCAAAATATGTAAAATCCAACATATCTTCCTCACTCTCAGGCACCCATACTCATCACACCCCAATCTTCACTTACCTCCTTGTCTTTTAATATCATCTCTCCACCTTCCAAACCAGAAAAACTCCCAGATTACTGCATCTCCCTCAATCCCACCGACAAAACCAGTGTGTTAAATTCACTCTACCTCTAAGTTATTTCTGTCTGGAATCTGAGATCCTTTCAGATATCATGAGGGGCAGGGGGAGTGGACTGATTTTCTGTGATCCCTGTGCTTTCTATTTCTGATCCAGTTATTCTTGTATAACACTTGAAATAACTGTCTTGATTCAAAGTCACCTAAAAAGAAAAGCTCAAAATTCTTTTATGATTACTAGTAATCAAAATTCTTTTATGATTACTAGTTTTATGTAAACTTCTTGCCTTCTCCACTCTTACCTTCTTTCCCTTGGACAGCTTCCTTCCCCTGAACTGCTCAAGACCCTGTCTCACTGACATTCTCATTAACCCTTTGACCACATCCTCCCTAACCTCTTCCAGTACAGAAAACAAAGTATGTTAACTGGCAAGTACATACTCACCTTTAAGATCTGCTCAAAAGTTTTCATGAGTGAAGTCCTCCCAACAGAGGTGGGTATTTGCTTCTAGGTTTTCAGTGATTTGCAACTCCATCCATTACTATACCAACTAGCCTAAGAGTTTGCTTACACCACTACCAACACTCAATAAACTACAAATCCCAAGAATGCAGGGACCCCATTTGGTTCATTTTTGTAATCTAATAAACACCATGTCCTACAGTTGGTATCATTCACTCACTGAACACTTAATAAAGACTTGCTAGAAAATGAGAATAAATTATTCAATGATAAATAAGATCCCTACTCTGTTAGAGCTGACATCCTGGAATGAGGTAAACAACATGGAAATTTCACACAAAGGTTTTAAGACAAATTATGAATAACAAAATTTATTTTATGGAGTACCAAGTAGATAATAAACACAAAAACAGTAATAAAGGTGAAATGAATAAAATATAAGCTTAATGTGTACAATTTATCTCCCGAGAACTGGGTGCTCCTTTGCGCCTTATGCATTCCCGCACAAGCACCAATTAATTCTGCCACAGGAAATGCGTCTCACCCTGACACCTAATGGTGAGTATGTACTTAACAAACTTTCTACTTCAACCTCAAATTATTTATTTAAAAAGAAAATAAATTACATAATTACAGACCATGTAATATAAAGATAAAAATGTGACAAAGTTACTACTGTAAACCAGCACTGCACAAAAGAAAAATGCAAACATAAGAACTTTTAGATTTCTTAGAAGCTACGTTAAAGTAGAAAAAAGCAACAGATGTAATCAGCTTAATAATATACATATTTTAATTAACCCAGTATATCATTTCAGTATGTATCCATGTAAAAATTATAGGTATTTTACATTCATTTCTTCATACCAAAGTCTTTGCAATTCTGTGTATATTTTACACATCTAATTAGTAAATTTTCTTCAATACTTGTATTTAGAGTTCATTAAATGCATACATTCACATTATTCCAAGTATGCTAATACTTGACAGCTGAATTAAAGTTAATCACAGTCGCACTGGTCCTATTCCTAAACCTTCACAGCCACAATGGCCATCACATAGGACAGCATGCTCCCACAGTACTCTTACTGCATCCACTTTCTTCATTATCCCACATCCATTTTGCCAGCAGACACTAAATCAAACAGGATGCTCTTCCTCCGTAACCTGACAAAGGCATGTTCCTTCTTTTTTTAAGATTTTTTTTATTTTTAGAGACAGGAGGGGAGGGAGAAAGAGGGGGGGAGAAACATCAACATGATAAATACCAACAAGTTGCCTCTCGTAAGCGCCCCAACCAGGGATCGAACCTGCAACCCAGGCATGTGCCCTGACCAGGAATCAAACTGGCAACTTTTTCACTTGCAGAAGGATACCCAACTGAGGCAAACTGGTAACTGACAAAGGTATTTTCTGGTCCCCTTATCTAAAACAGTAGCTGTCATTTTCTGTACCCTTGTTGACACCAAGTTATTTCAACTGTTTGTCACTCTTTGTCCCTTAGGTTGAGAATACATGTATAGGAGCTGAGGGTTGGTCTACTTTGTGCACAGCCATATTTCGAGTGCCCAAACTGGAAGAACCTGTCAATAAAGCAAATGAAGAAACCCAGTACTGAGTATTCCAAATGTTGCCCAAATTACATGGGTGAGCAAAAGTAGGTTTACTGTTTTATGTGAAAACTCATTCATGTAATATTATTACTGTATTATGTTACAACTGTAAACCTACTTTTGCCCACCCCTGTATTTAACATGTATATATTTATATGACCTATAAGAAAATAACTAGGAACTGATTGTGACAGGTATCTCTTTTCCATATTGGTCAAGTAATTGCAAAAAAACCCAATTATGAGATCGGCATTTTCAACCAACCTTCAGAATACTTCATTCATTCAAAGTCTAAAAGATCATACAAGCCACTAATACCTTAGTTTTCCTTACCTCTAACACTTGTAGCACAAACACTAGGATGTAGATTAAGTTTACTCATCCTAAAATAAAAGCTCATTACCATATTTTACCGTGCATAATACACACTTTTGCCCCAATTTTTTGGGAGAAAAATGGGGGTGCACATTATACATGGGTATAATGATGACATGCCATGGGTGTAATAATAATAACCCTGTGGATATTATATGTACAAAAACTTGGGTGCACATTATACACAGGAGCACATTAGAGTTGGCAAAATATGGTATATAATTCACATTATTATACATGGGAATTCGTACCACCCATGTATTATGTGCGCCCTCTTTTTTCCCCTCAATAATTTGGACAAAAAGTGCACATTATACACAGTAAAATACAGTAATTTAGAGGTGAAAGAATCTGAATACAACTTTCCTATATTATACTTCCCACTCCCCAAATTTGGAGCACATCATTTTCAATAAACTTATGATCATGCTCTTACTGATATTTTAAAAGATTTAATGGTTCCAGATATATACATAGCTAAGAAACAAACAAAAGAAGGTTTTTTCAGTTTTCCTAGTTATAATATTCATGTATAAATACAAATAGTGGTGATAGTTCATGTATTAATCTGAAACTTTTTGTTTTTCTAGTAGTATAAAAGTGGGGCTGTGAAAATATGGAAGGGGAAAGCAGGAAGCATAGAAAAAACTATAATCTGAATTAGAAAACAGCAGTAACATAAATTGGGAAACAGACTCAAGACAGTTTCCTTTGTCAAAATTTTTATTTTTCTGCATTCATGTACCTAAAGTTAAGCACTGACTTCTGTAGAGATGTAACTCATTGTAGTCAAAGGAGTTAAAATAATTTCCTGATTTCAGAAAATTAGTAATGAACTGAACAGAAAACCCAAATCTATCAAGGCACATATCCACATACATTTTTTTGGTACATTGACCCATATACCAAAATATTGTGGGTTTGATTCCCAGTCAGGGCACATACCTAGGTTGCAGGTTCAATCCCAGCTTGGGCAAGTAAGTTCAAGAGGCAACCAACCTATGTTTCTCGCTCATATTGTTATTTCCCTTTCCCTTATTCTCCCTAAAACATCAATACACGTATTGTCAGGTGAGGATTAAAAAATAAGAAAAAAAAAAAAAAAGGCAAAGACGAGCTCACACAAATAAAGGTCATGCTGTAATTTAATCCATTAAAATGGTGTCAATCTACTCATTTTCCAGGATGTTAAGCAAAGACAATGACAGTTTTCTAGCAACTTCATCCAGCAGGCATAAGAAGCATGTTCAAACATACAAATACAGATATAGATTAGTACATTGTTTCATTTCTCATACTGGAATGCATAGTGGAAAATTGGTTAAGTAAAAAACACTTTACAAAATTTTCAAAATGTACTCTTCTATTACCTCTTCACTTGAATTAATTAGGCTTGTAAACACAAAATCTTAGCTGAAAAAAACCTAAAAATATATATTATGTATAAGATTTAGCACTCAATGGCAATGACACTACCTAGTCAAAAATAATGAAGTTTGTGGAGTACTTCTCAGGTGGCGGTAGCTGGAAGAGTCTGGTGAGGTTCAGATTGACCAGGGATCCCAGACAACACAAAGTGTACCAGGATAGCCATTATGCCGCTGCCAACAACAAAAATCAACCAACCAAAACCACTACTGTGCCTCTTTTGAGTAACACTTTAGAACAAGAGGTTCTCAAAGGTCCCCAAACCCAACATCAGTATCACCTGGGAACTTGTTAGAAAAGCATATATATTATTTACTATCCTCTTGGGACCCACTAAGTGGGACACTCTGGGGTGCAGCCCAGAAGTCTGTTTGAATGAGCTCTCCAGGGGATTCTGACTCTGCAAGAATGAGCAAGCTAGAGATGTCCAAAACCTTTTACCTTACAGCAGGGATTTTATTTTCTCACTGCTGTTACATCAGCCCTAGGAAAGGGTCCAGTACACAACAGGACCCTTTGATACACATTGGTATAGTGAATGAATACATACAGGAAAATTCTGAGTGGCTCCTCCATAAATTCTATATGGCTGAGAAAGTATCACTTTGTAGACAATTACTCCAATTACTATGCTCAGTTTGCTCAACTGTTGGCTCCATAATGATCCTAATGTTTAAAACATTCCAACCATAAATAAATAGATAGATAGAACATTCCAGCCAAGTCCTTGAACATACAAATATTCTAAACAACTCAAACAATTAGGATTATAGACTAAATAGTCAGCAAGTCACTACTATGTCTGAAACTAAAAAGATCAGAAATTAAGAGAATCACAATGTGTGCGATTTACTTTCTTATGGCATTAAAAAAAGATTTGTAAACTAAGCAATGTTTGATACAGATTGACATTATTAATCTGCAAATACCCTGATAAAAAATTAACTGAAATTATTCTAGCAGCTATACAAAAAGAGGTTCTCTATTTTCACATAACATGAATAATTTGAAGAAAATAAATTTAATTAAGTATACAAAAGCAAAAATGTAGGTAATTCATAGTGATGGGAGTATATTTACACAGCTCTTCCAAAACCCAAAAATATACCTAAAACTTCACATTCACTAAAGTCCAGCTAGGTGACAATTTGCATAAAAGATAGAACAAGGAAGACTATGTCTTAAAAACCCAGTCAAAGATAACATAAAACATAACAAACCACTGCGGTTACTCATTAAACCACTGCAGTTACATCTCAAACTGAGATGTGTAATATATAATAAAAATGTGAAGTTGAATCTATGATGGAAATTTCAATGATAGAAACAACTTTTAGATATAAACATCAATTCAAAGTCAATTTCAACACCACCAATAACACCTTGCTTATACAGACCATTTAAAAAATATAAGATCTATTTACATGATTATTGATGCAATAAAGGACCCTTGTACTTAATGAACACAAAAGACATTTATTATTAATTTTAATTTTCTAAAAAATAAGGAAAATGCAACAGAAAAAGTCATATATTCAAACTAAGTTTACTTTTTTACTTTAAGAGATTTTCATTGTATTTTTCCATTACCGTTTATTCCCCTTACACCCGCTCCACTTCCACCCAACCCCGTACCATCTAAGTATACTTCTTAATTCTACCTAAACCTAAAATTTTGAGTCTTAATTATGAGAAAGAAGTACCTGAAATGAAATTTAGGTGACAACATTCTATGAAAAAGAACTAAAATTTTATTTACATGTATAAGCAGAATACCATCCCTTCTAAAATTCAGTATTTTAACTCAGAAAGAAAAATGATAACTTAAGAATTTTTAAGTAAACAAGTCAACAAAATATACTGCTGCAGAAGCAGTTGGTAGAGATAACAGTAATTCGAGCAATAAAGCAATACACTTGAAAAGGAATTTTTAAACTGGAAATTATGAACTTAGCTAAGTTACTTTAAGGGCTGCAATATCTTACACATCTAGAAAAATACAGGCTTCTTTTATTGAAAAGGAAAGTTAAATATCACAAAACAAAGGAAGTACAGACTACCAGGTAAATAAAAGTTATTACTGAACAAGAAATTTCAACCAAAAAAACCCCTTACATATTTATAATGTAAACATGGTTTTAAAGAAAACCAGTGGGCCTTTAAATACTCAGTCTTGTAAGATTCAAACTTCAATCATTAATGCCATTATAATGAAAGAAAACAAAATTAGAAACTATTTTTCTTACATTTACAATGCAATGCTATTGACAGAAAAAAATGAGAGCTAATACAATATATAATGCATAAATCCTGATTTTAAAGATCAGATACTATAAAATAGTGAAACTGTTTACTATTTCCCCAAAGTGACATTCCATAAATTATTTGACCATATTCAACTGGGAAACTATAAGCCTGCTTATTTTACACAACTCGGAAAAGCAATATATAAAGTGAGCATATTGAAATTGTTTTCTATTTTTAAATTAGAATGAAAGATGGTGGAAAGGAAATACTGTTGTTGTTAAATACAAAATACTCTATTCATTTAATCATGATTTGTTTACCATGAAATAAACCCATACTGGACTATACCACTGGAGACTTAAGTTTCTCCACCCTCAACCCACCAAAATTAGCCCTTATCTAAAAATATCTATGAAGTAAACCCAGGAAAACATTTACAACCACATCTAGGACTTAGGTATGTGAGTATTCACCAGCTTATTCTTGAAAATAAAAAGTCTGACTTTCTAAATCATCACCATCCTCTCAAATGTCAGGAATATATTTTAACATATTATTAGCTATTGTAACAAAACTCTTCACACACACACACACACACAAAACATTTAAACACCAAAGAACTCCCCAAGAGACTTCCTGTTATTGAAAAAAAAATTTCTTTTATTTCTGACTAGTCCCATTTGTCACTAAATTTCAAATCTTTTAAAGATTTAAACATACACGCCTTGCTGCTGTGGCTCAGTTGCCTGAGTGCCAGCCTGCAAACCAAAGGGTTGCCGGTTCAATTCCCACTCAGTGCACATGCCCAGGTTGAAGGCCAGGTTCATAGTAGGGGGCACGTGAGAGGCAACCACACATTGATGTTTCTCTCCCTCTTTCTCTCTCCCTTCTCCTCTAAAAATACATAAAATATTTTTAAAAATCCTTTAAAAAAGGTTTAAACATACAGTTCATCACATTCTTTCATAAAACATTTCCTTTCAACCGCACGTATAGGTTTTTCCTCATTCAGAATCTAGATTGTAATTATCAACCTAACCCCCATTTTTTAATTAGTGACTGTTAATCATTAATACTGACATATAGCAATTATTGAAGACTTTACACACAAACACCAAGTTACTGAAATATTCAAGTATAATTAAAACATAAAGGTATAATTTCAACTAGTAATTGAGGAGCAAGATCCATTTCAGTTACTGTCCTTACTGATAATTTCTATTTCTTTTAAATTGCCATTCCAACTAAAATGATTTCTTTCCTAACATTACAGATATTGTAAGTAGAATTAAAAAACAAATACTTAATATCTTCAGCTGAATGGTCAGCACTATTCCAAACAGAAAAATCTAAAAACTCAAGAATAACAAATTAAGCTTTATGAAATACAAGTGAAAAAAATCCTTCAAGGAAAAACTGGATCTATGAAGAAAATGCATTTATTTTTAAAATAAACAAAAACAGGGCAATTCTGACAAAACACACTGCTAAAATAAAATAATTAGAAAAAGAACGTTCCTTTATTTTATGCATGTTAATTACATATTAATAGCATATGAAACCTAAATCCTGCAGACTTTGAACTCTGTGTTTCAAATCATGACACAATAAGAAACATAATATCATGGTATTATACTAAAATTGTTTCATTACCTTTTCATTGGAAAGAACTATGGTAGCATATATGACAAACTTACACTTACATAGAAAGCTAAATTTTTTATTTTTATATCTACCACTTTTAAGCAAATGACATTCAAATATATTCCTTAGTATACTAATTCACAAGAAAAAAATATTGACTGAACCAGCCACAGAGGTGTTTAGTGCTATGTGAACACTAAAAACTGAATAGCTAGAAGTTCACAGATGCTCCATTTGACTGTCTCCCAGAAGCTGACTGTTCCCAGGGTAAACTTGGTAAGTACTGGAACAAGGATTTTCTTGATGCAGGGGAAAAGCTGTGTAGAACTCTTTTCCTGGAGCCAGAGCTGAGTCGGACACTAGAATGTTCAACAGATCAGCACATCTTTGTGCACTGGCTTGCAAATGTTCTTGAATGAATCTTATAGAATTCCATAGCCTTGGCCAAACATAGGTTGGTACTGACATTAAAGGATAAAAAGTTCCTCCCAGTCTCAATTCAGCTTTGAAGCAAAATACAAAGCTAAAAATTACTTAAGAACTATGTGAACAAAAATATAGATGATGGGGAAGGCATATTTAGGTGCACTAGATAGTACTTAAAAATTATAGCTAATGTTGAAATTCCTTGTACTGCAATGAATGTCCAAATTAAAACAAACCCCACTCCCTCCTAACTCATACTCATGGAAAATGCAATGAGAAAATCTTTGACTATTTTACAATCTCCTTGACTGCCAAAAACAAAAGCCTGTGAATGATGTAAATTTTAAAAAATAATTCCATCCATACTGTTGTATCAAAACAAACAAACCATGAAATAATACATAAGAAAAATTAAACTGGTACAAAAGAAGTCACCCCAATTACACTTTACACACAAATGGTTTTATGCAAGATTTTAAATTATTGAACAAATTGATTTCTTTCCAAAGTATGCCTTTTAGCAAAAATAGAAGCCATGCACAAATAGTGATATTTCCATACTGTCCATTTTAAAATAGCACATTATTCTTCAAAAATATGCTAAAAGCATTATATAGTAACAGTGAAATATTTTGTGAGAAATAACTATGCTGTGATCAATGTCTGATGTTAGATTTATAATTTAAAGATTTAATTTCTTAAATGTAATTTTAAATTAAACATGGCTAACAAACAAAATTTTAAATATGGCAAGGACTGTTTTGGAATAAAATTTATAATGTTATAAAGTCAATTTCTTCCTAGTACTGAAAATCACATTTCAAAATACATATTTGATAGTAGAGGAATATAATATGATTCCAATGACCCTAGCCATTCTCAAGTTAATCGCATTTTTTGAAATCACCTCTTGAACTTGTATTCCTTGGAGACAAACACAGCTAGCCTATCAGACAAGTTTTACTAGATATTTACCAACTACTGGAAAATATTTGTAACACTGCAGAGTCAAGCCATCTTTAATACTTCTAGAAACCAACATTCTCAAGAAATGTCTAATTTCTTCTAAATCACACAGCAAATCCTCACTTAACATCCAATCTAACGGTATTGTTTGATTTTTAAAGAAACTTAAAATGTAAGATTTAGATATTGACACCAAATAAATGGCAGATAAGATTAAAAATAGACACTATTTCATAAGCAAGAGATTTGCCTTCAAACAGTTTGTTTTTTCCAAGATTGAAAGATTTATTTGAAAAAAAATCAGCACAGGACATAGATATCCTTAATATTCCTCTAGGAATATCTGAATATTCAGAATCTGTATGAAATTTGACAGCAACTCTTGTTTCACAGAACATCAATGGTTTATACAGATGTAAACTCCCAGGCCCAAGCCTTACTGACATTAGCTTTCACTAAGCTGCTATCTTCAGTGCTACCTGGACAAACTAAAAAGCAGAAAGCCTATTTTCATTTTTAAATGGCTGGAATTAGTTAAAGCAACTCACATATACTACTGTTACAGCAAAGTTTATTAAACTGTAAGAGAATACCACTAATAACATTTGTAAATTATCCAAAATTATTTCTTTATTGAAGTAACTACATAGATTTCACAGTACTATGGCATATTTATTTATCTAAGGTCACAAACACATTTTAACATTCACAATGATGAGCATAAGCATTACTATTCTAATCTACAAAGCTCATGAATAAAGAAAAATACAAAAACCTTAAGTTTTACAAAAGAAATACTTTAAATTCTACATACATTAACAATAAAACCATTTCTTCCAAGGTAACAGGTTAAAGTGTAAAGGCATACCACTGAATTTTTTTCTCTAGTTATGATTTAGAAATGTTTAATATCTACGACGCTTATTAGGGCCTTCAAAGTTGCCCCCTTGGCTTCCTCTACCAAAACCACCAGGACCACCACTAACAGGACCTACACCACTAATAGGTGCTTGAGGGGTTTCAGAACCTGTTCTACTACCCATAGGTGATCCCATCTGAGATGGTGGTCCTTGTGGAAATCTATCATTGGGCTAGAATACAACACAATAAATATGAAGTCCATTTGGAACACGCCAAATATAAGTGACAAGAAAAATTGGCAAAATCCCAAGTGGTGATGTCATGAAGTTCAGCAGAAAGTCCAGCAGAATCAGGATCATACATAGAAGGAAGAAAGGAGCAATTTAATTAGTTACTATTTTTTAAAAAAGCATCTGAAGAGTTACATATTGCTACTATGTCCCAATTTCACAAAGAATGAACTGATTTTTTTAAAGCAAATGCCATCTTAAACCTAATCAATATTATAGTACTATTCTGGTATCTTTTTATAAAAGTTTGCATTAACTGTGGTGTATTAAAAGATACTTTTTAAAAATCAGAGTTAAAACTGGGGAATAGCACCACACTCAGAAAGTAAACAGTTATTATGAAATCTTTTGAGATATTTTGTAGAAAAACTATTATTGAGAAAATAGTATTTTTAAATCAACAGTTTATTAACATGTACTACTAACAGCATAATTAAACATCTGAATCTTATACTTGGAAAGATTCATAGTAATAACCACATATACTAATCTCAAAAATTGAATAGACTCCCTTTGTGCAGTAGTAAAACACCACTGTGAAAAAGACCAAAGACAATATTTAAATAAAGTTTACAATTTCAGAGGTAGGGGTGGAAAAATAGGCCACTTAATAGTACTTTAAAATTACTACGAAGGATTATATTGCTAAACAACAATTTAACCAAAGTGGTTTAAGTTTTTACTAGCTTTCAGACATTTTACTATAAAAGTAAGCCTCCATTAAAGGAAACAGTACACTAAATTATATGTAATGCGCCATCTGCCATAGTAGATATGACAGCACTGCCCTTTTATCTCTGTACACTCATTAAAATAAAAAGTTAGCATGTCTAATTTTTCCAAATTCATAAAACATAGCATATAAATTAAGTAAATTTTAAAATGCTAAAATACTGCATCCATCAATTCTAAGAAACACATTCACTTTTAACATCTCTGACACCAAGAAGGAGTTACAGCTAATGGCATGACTGGGTTTAATTTGCAGTGCTTCTTCTTTCTTAGCAGCAATGGCGCCTTAAGACTTTTGTTGTAGTTCCAAAACTAAACCCTTTTCAAAATATATGATCAACCAATCTTCCTTTTCTAAATGGTATTTAGAACAACCATTAACAAAAGCCAAATTAGAAAATGTTTTACCAATACAAAGCTTCATTTAAACAGTGATAGATTTCAAGGAAATGAAACAGGTATTGGGTCTTGCTACTGAAATTCAAATATAAGTATCACTACTGAAAAGCATTTTTTATAATATTTAATGCACACAAAGATATCTTCACACTCTGAAACCAAGACATAAAATTGTCAACTTTTAAGTCAGTAATAAATGTAATTAGTAATTCTACAATATAAGAATGAAAATTTTAAACTATAATGTAAATTCTTTTACAGTTCAAATAAATTCTCTGGTATTAACAAGTGATCATTTCCTTAGAAATGTTTACTAACAACTATTTTTCACATATATTGGAGTTCTGTCCTCCACCAAATATAAAGAGTCCACACAGGAATGGAACACAATCATAAAATACTTGAATGCTACTAAGAAAGAAGTGGATAAATATTAAAAGCAGTATAAAAATAACTGTAATTAACATGTGTTTGCTACAGACTTAAGTATAAAGCATGCCATGGATGGTAATTATAACTCTCTCAAAATACTTAAAAATTGCCTCTCATATCAACATATAACATCACAAGATTACTTTTTATTCATTTCGCATTGAACTTTACTGCCAAAACAAATGATGCCAAGTTATATTAAGTGTGAAGTTACCTTTGGGGCAGAGTAAATATTATTTAATATAATCAAAATAATGTTTATGATACATTACCACTGCTCCATTATCTGGCATCATTGGAGTTCCCATATTTGCTGCTCCTTCTGGTCCCATGGCAGGACCAGGACCCATTGGTGGGCCAGGTATAGTTCCTCTGTTGTTCATATTCATACCCATCATTGGAGGAGGACCTTGGTTACCAGCAGGTGCTGGGCTAAACGCATCTACGCAAAACAATCTATACTTAGAGCTGTCCTATCTTAGTTCAGTAAGCATTAAAAATTTAAAAACACTTATGCAATGTATACAGACCACATCATCAAAATAATCTTCCTTCCATGAAAATGAGACACTCAATTATCTACTCCAACAAACTGTTACCTATGCTAATAGAATTTTCATTCCAAAAACAAAAGTATATAAAACAAATGAGACCACTATCATTTGAGGACACTGGAGACTGTAAAAGCTTGAGAATTTTTAAAAAATCTGTATTATTTGTTACATCAGCTTTTTAACAAAACACTGACTTTACGATGGTGACTAAACTCTACCAGTTTAACAAAAACAGATTTTCTTAAAGTTATGAGTAAAAATATTAGCATATAAATTGCATTAAGTTGTGCGAGGAGAATCCATCCCCTCTAATATATAAAGTTCACTGTAGCTTTTATAAAGTTACAGAACTTCTCCGAAAATTATAGGAGTTACTTTATGTAGAAATATGTAATCTAGACAAAAAAAAAATTGAAATGACTCAACATGACAAAGCTTCTTTTTAAAAACAACTGCAACCAAATACAAATAAGTATTAACACATTTGATTTTTAGATGTTTCGCCATGCTGAAATTTTGCAAATGGGAACAAGCAGGTATATGCCAAACTTCTTCATCAGAAAGATATACTCGTGGCTTCATGTCAATTGCAATAGGGTTTGAGCTATAATATAATACTACACTTATAATGGCCTCAAACATGGCATTTTTAGGTATCTTCCTCAAATTTTTCATTTTTAAACTCTTCATATACTGTTTAGCATTAAAAATTTATAACAAAGATCGACTTCAACTTTGAGTTTTCTTCTAGTATTTCATTATGTAGGTAAATTTTATGAGTCTCAACTCAAATTTCTCAAAAACACATTATAATGGGAGTTGAAGTTTCCACTGAAATACACAACTCTACACAGTATCTTATGCAGCTGGACTTCATACATGGCTAAGTCTAGGGAGCAGCTGAGAGGAAAAGTCTTACTCCCTGTCAGTATCCAGCAAAACACTGCTCTTTCTGAACTCATTCCCTAGTAACCTGACAACTTCATAGGGAATAAATTATTTCCTAAGCCCCTAAATATTCTTGCTAATAAATCTATAACTTTTAACCATCCAAGAATATTTATATTCCCCTAGTATAAATATAAATATTAATAGACTTCCAGAACATCTCTCACAATGGAAATGAGAAAGAGAGAAGACACTATCTAGGAAGAATCAAATCTCACCTCAACTTTCCTAAAAACAGATCAAGGATTATGTTTTTCATTTTGTTTAGTCTTTTTTTTTTAAGCATAACTTGTGAGACTCTATGGGTATAGTAAAATAACCAAAATATTTCCCACTATCAATAGCTGAAATACAGTCTTATTTTTAGGAATTACATCTTCTACCACAGTTATAATTAAATTTAAAGATCTATTCTAAAGAATGTTAGAAATATGTTTCCCTAAAAAAGTTTCATAACCTATGTTTCACTTGGTATGCATATTGGCAATACACCAGGAAATCTGATGACACATTGTATCAATGTAACTTGACAGGATTTGAGAATTTACTGAGTCACCAGCAACACTCAACTGCTTAATGATACGTAACACCAGCAAACCATTAGGATAAAGTCTCAGGTTGAATAAAGGATAAAAAGGAAAAAATTACGTGAATTAGACTTCAGGGAATTAAGTAAATGCTTGAATGTAAATATGGTTCTCTGATGAATAAAATGCCATAAAACTTTTAATTCTCTTAAATTCTTTACTAAGAAATCTCAAAGCATATGGTCTCATATTTCTTCTGGTAAAACTGCTAATCAAGTAGTCAGCCAGAATGTTTCTGGGTCTCTTGCAACATCAGAAATATATGAAGTTTAGTTCTGATGTTAATGGAAATCTAATAATTATAATGGTATTTCAAATGACCTACCTACAGACTATAATGACCTCACACATCTTTAAAACCACATGGACCATCCCAAAATTTACTTTGAAAAAGATATATATACTGAACTACTTGTATTTATTATATATTATCACTGTATTTCATAATTTACAATTTTTACAACTTATTTACTCAACTGATTATTTTGTGTATCCATCATATTAACTAACAATAAAGTTGTTTATGGTTAAGGGCCATGTTTCCTGCTTATTTTGCATACCCAAGATGCTTAATTACTACTTTGGTAGATAAGAAAAGTGACCAGATGAATCAATAAATGATTTCAGACCATCTAAGAGACAGTGGCAAAGAAACTGTCATAGAAAAGAAAAGCTGATCATGGAAAATACTCGTTCCACACATTAGATGCTTTTAAGATTTTTTATTCCATATACTATGTACCCTAAGTACAATCTAGATTTTCTTAATTGGTGTGCATGTTATTATGCATATGGAAATGTTAAGGTAATGTATTTTTTACAATATGTACATTTCAGTTATGTAAAGATTTTAAAGTCCTGACAACTTCAGTAGGACAATGTAAAAGGAATATATAAAATTTAGTTATTTATCTAACTTTTTTAAGTGTATGACGTTTCAAATTTAATTACACGAAAATTTCCACACTTATTTTTTCCTAGCTTATTTACTTGGTGCTGTTTCCCTGACAACCTGGTTATAAGCCAATCAATATTACAGACGTTAATAATATAGGCATTTTCTTAAAAAACAAAAAACAAAAAAAACCCCAAAACTTTGTATCGACCCTAAAGATATGCATTAACCTAAATGTACAAAGCACATCTCATTTCCTTGACAAGTCAAAATGTCCCCAAACAGCACATTTCTGTGCACAACAATGTAGGTTAGGCAAAATGTTAGACACTTAGTAAAACAAATAAAATTAGCTACACAAAGTTACACAAAAAGTCACCTTAAAATAGAAATTTATAAAATATTCCCCAAAATTTTAGAAACACTATAACCAAAAAGTATTAAATTTCCAAGGTAAAAAAGCCAATTTGAAGGTGTAAAATTTAATTTAAAAATATTACATGACACAGTTACTGAACAAGTTCAATATTTTATCAAAACCTGGTTTCAGGTTTCTTTCACTAAATCTATTAAAAGTTAGTACATCTTTTAGCCTTCATTTAAACAATGAGAAAGTTCTTCCTAGCCATATGTTTTTATATACTTGTATTATTCAATTTAATAAATGTAAAAAATTTCACCATTAAAATGTTGATTTCAAATGCTTTTGTTACTGACATATAGATACCACAAACAGCATGTACAGTTCCCCAAAGAATTACAAGTAAGTTATAGAAGCCTTTTGCTTCCAATCCCTACCTCCCATGTTTATTGCTCCACGGGGACCCATATCACCCATTCTCATTTCCTGTTCTCTCTGAAAGTAAACATAGTTGTCACAGTCAACCTATCGATCTTATCACATTTCCCATCTAAAATCAAAAAGAAAAGAATAAATTTGGACATCACTTTCCATTAAAAAACTTTAATTTTCCAACATCTTTTACTTAATAAGATCACTGAAAAGAAATGAGTCTCCCAGGCTTAATATACTACTACAATGTTCAAAGCACCCAGTTTATAATGCTAGATTATAAATGAATCTGATTACATAAAATTAACCATAGAATTACTTTAAATGTTTTTATTCCAATAGATCAAAGACAGAGGATTGGATTAAAAAAACACAAAAAACAAAAAACAAAAACTAATAACCACCAAGGCCAATGATTTTTTTCTCCCAGGTCACTAACCTCTTAAAACAGAAATGACTGTTACCACTTTAATATTCAAATGCATTCAAACATACAACACAAACAGCTGTGAGGCACTAAGCTAAAAAGTTATATTCTTTTCACTTCTGAAATACTGTAATTCATACCTGCATTTTTACTCAAGTGCTGAAGCATTATTTTACCTAGTACCTGTAAGGTCTACCATAAGTCTCCACTACGCACAAGAAATTATTAAACATTCAAAATAACATCCCTTCTCTTACACAGTTGACAAGTTCTTAAAACAAAATGCTCCTGAGGTTTTAACTATGACACAAAAAATCACACAAATGTAAAAAATATCTTAATTTCAGTACAGAAACTGCTTCCTAAAAAAACTCTAAATTTAGTAACACCAACCATAGTGAATTAACTTCAATGAATTCTCTTGGTGAAATGACTCAACATATAATAGCTGCAATTGCATTATTTTTGATCTCTTTCCCAATATCAGACAAGTGTGTTAAATGTAGTGATTCTAAAAGACATTCTCAGACAAAAGTAGCAATGCCTGAATCTAAAGAAGGCATGTTTCTATTGTTAAAAGTCATTTTATTAGTGTTTGTTTAAAATACCAGTTAATAATGCAAAATACTAGTGAAAAACACCTGTAAGCGAGAAATAAAGGAAATACAAGTATTTGATGCATAAATGGCACTAAGCAACAAATAACTGACTAACCTATGCAGATGCCTCAAAAGGAAATCTTTAAGCACAGAACAAGAAAAATACCAACTTGCACAGCATCTTGAAGAAATGCTACATTATTTAGAAATTTAAATGCCAAAACTTTCTCAAAGCTATTTTCTAATTTCCCTAAAAATAAATGTCCATAAAACTTTTGATTATTAGCCCTGATTGGTATGGCTCAGTGAACTGGGCATGGGCCTGCAAACCAGTTAGATTGCCAGACAGGGTACATGCCTGGGTTGTAGACCAGATCTCCAGTAGGGGGCGTGCAAGAGGCAGCCCCACATTGATGTTTCTCTTCCTCTCCCTCCTTCCCTTCCACTCTCTCTAAAAATAAATAAAATCTTTAAAAATGAAACTTCCGGATATTAATGGATACTAATACTGACCAGCAAAATATAAACTAGAGTATTTTATAAAACTATTATATAATTATCCAATTATATGGAAAATACTATTTTATAATCACACTTAGCATTATTATCAATAAATCAAGCAAGCTGACATGTCCAAACATACTGATAGAGTGTGGACAGCATCAGTATACCCAAAATCTTCCAGGTATTACTTATATAACATATTTAATATGTGTATTTTATAATGATGACATCCTGGGGAAAAACAAGGATTTAAGTTATATTTTTACTTTTGTATTTGCCTTAACTATGAAAGATTAGAAATGCAATATCTAACAATTAACAGGAGGTAATTATTATAGTCTCACTGCTTGGAACTTCCAATTTTCAAATCTCCCTTATATAACCTAACACCTAACTGAATGCCTGATTCACTTGTGGGAGCAAGGGAGAGAGACTACCATTTCTATTGTTTTTTATAACTTCAGCTTTACCTATACCTATCACTTTCTGAACAATGTTTAGCTTTATTATTCATAAAGCTAAGCACTTTTTAAATATTATTCTTCAATTATTCTATTACTCCATTTTCTTCTATAATAGAATTTTGTGGAAAACATTAACATACTGAAGAAATCTATAGTTTCTTAGAAACTATAGATTATTCAACAGCTACTATAATATTTTCCCTTCCTGATGCTATTATATAAACTGGTTCCAGTTCTAAAATATTTTTTAAATGAAATAATCGGAATGCCTTACAATTATCCATGCTAATGTAGACTATCACTATATTAAAATAACAATTTATACTGCATAGTATAGCATGTTTCAGTGAATATACATACATTAATTTAATTTATTAATGTTGACGTTTCCTTAAAGAACATCATTTGGTATTATTTTACACAACTTTACTCATAATTAAAAAAAAAAAAATTAGCCCTGGCTGGTGTGGCTCAGTGGATTGTGTGCAGACCTGCGAACCAAAAGATCATTAGTTCGATTCCCAGTCAGAGCACATGAATGGGTTGGGGACCAGGTTCCAAGTAGGGGATGCACAAGAGGCAACCACACCTTGATGTTTCTCTCCCTACCTTTCTCCCTCCTTTCCCCTCTAAAAAATAAATAAAATCTTTAAAAAAGAATAATTAGATAACAGATCATTTTTAAATTATTTCAGAAGGAGCAAAAGAAGTTTTCACCTAATTAGTCATGTCTTAAGGTTACTGTTTCTTTCCATAAAACCAATACTATATACTTCTAGTAAAATGAAACACACAGAGCTTTTACTTAAGGGTAGTATTATCAATGGAAATTAACATAGCACTTTTTACTATAACTTGATATATCAAATATCAATAAGGAGAATCACCTGAGGAATTTCACTATAACTGAAGTAATACACAAGGCCTTCACTTCTATGAATTACTAATAATTGTAAATTAGAAGTGGCACATTATATGTAATAATTTTATAATGCAAATTTTAATAATTATATTAGCAAAAATTAAGATTTAACATGAAATAACCTATACATAAATAAAATCTCCAAAGACTACAATGCAATGAAATAATAAAAGTTATAATGAAAACTTTTTACTCAATCAATCCTCATAGCAAGCCTGTAAGTAGATTTACTGTCATTTTATTTTAGGATCATAATATTGAGGAACAGAGCTGTTAAATAACTTACTCAAGGTCATACATATATAAAATGGTTGAGCTGACCTATAAATTCTGCCAAAATAAAACTCTGTAAAGTTTTCACATTCATAAGGTACTTTCATGTTTTAAGAATTCCAACAAAAACAAAAGATTTTAAAACTTAATCTTACAACATTTATAAGGTGTGACTTTCTATTAAGAGTTATGTATTGGTATTCCTGACAGCTTATCACTGAAGAAAGCTTAAATTCACAGCAACCAACAAAGTAAAGCAAAGTGTAACTGATTATTCAGAAGCACATATCAAAGCAGCACTCCATTCAAAGAGCAGTTCTTGGAAGTGTGGTTCATGGAGTACTCAGAGTCCCCAACAACCTTTTGGGGAGTGTACGTATTTAAAATTATTTCATGTCTTCTTACCAATAGGACATAGTCATATTATAATTTTATGACTTTTCGCTCTCTCGACATTGCTGGATGGTGCAAAAGCAATGATATGGGCAAAACTCCTGGTGTTTTGGCACAAATCAAAAGCACTTGCATTCAGAGCCATTGCTGATGTGGCTCAGTGGATTGAGCACCAGCCTGCAAACCAAAGGGTCACCAGTTGAATTCCCAGTCAGGGCACATGCTTGGGTTGCAAGCCAAGTTGTGCCCCCAATAGGGGGTGTGCAAGAGGCAACCACATGTTGTTTCTCTCCCTCTTTCTCCTTCCCTTCCCCTCTTTCTAAAAATTAAATCAATACATAAAATATTAAAAAAAAAAAAAACAAACACCAGAAGCACTTGCTTTCAATTCCTACTAAAAATCATTGTATTCTTCACATGCAAGTATGAATATCTTAATGAAGATGTAAAAAAAATGATATTAAATCACCATCCTTGGGTACATCTTTTAAAATATTCTATTCAACAACATAGAATATATACATAAAGTATGTCTGCTGCATTCTGAAGTAGAGTGGTTATTTCAAGAAAAACAGTTCTTGTAACTGCACTGCAAACAGAAATGAGACACTTTTTTCTTGGGACATGAACTTTTCTTGAAATAACATTGGACAAGTGAATGTTCCCAGACATTTTCTGATGAGATAGATCAGTGATTGGTATTAAGATGTGGTTTTTAATTTTGTATAATAAAATGCATTAAAATTTGAAATATTTGTGTAACTGGATAAATCAGTATTTTTCTGATGTTTGGTATACTGCATTACAAAATCACACCAGGGTTCAAGTTCAAAGTTGACCAACAAGTTGTAATGCAAAAGAGTACTTCCAAGAAACCACTGCTTATCAAGTTTTACTGTAGTATCAAACAAGAATATCCACAATTGTGGGAAAACGTTAAAACACATCTCCAGTGTAAGGTTAGGTTTTTTTCATGTACTTTAACCAAGAGCATTTTGCAATAAATGGAATGCAGAAGCAAGTATGGAGAGCCAGCCATTCTCCATAAAGCCAAACATTAAGCAAATTTACAAAACAGTAAAACATTATCATTCTTCCTACTACATTACAACTAAACGTTAAAGAAATGAGAAAAAAAAAAGTGTAAAATAAGCCCTGGCTAGTATGGTTCAGTGGGTCCAATTTCCAAGGAACATGTCTAGGTTGCAGGCCAGATTCCAGGCTGGGGGCAGTGAGAGGCAACCAATCAATGTTTCTCTCCCTCTTTCTGCCTCCCTTTCTCTCAAATAAATAAGTCTTTTATAAAAATTATGTGTGTAAAATAAGGCCATTCTTCCCAATAAAACCCATTTTCTTTCAAAATTGTTTTAAACTTCTAATGTGGTAAAATACTGATATAATCTAAAGAAAAGCTCACTGGGGTCTCATCAGTAATTTTTAAGCCTATAATTTCAAAAGCAAAATGTTTGAGTAACATAAAGTAGCAGACAATTTGCAGTAATGTAAATTAATTAAAGCAGTATACACCAAAAGTGCAGAATTTGATGCTGCTTAGTATGATGTACAGATTTCTTTTCTTTACTACTTAGGATATCAATCTGTGATTTTAAACAGTGTCTTTATTTTTCTAGGTAACCTAATTTAAAGGTTTTACACAGTACAAGGCTAAAATAATGTGTAATATGAATGCTAAAGGTTTAGGAAACAATGAAGTAAAGAAATAGTTCATATGTATCAATTGGGACAATATTTTGCATTCAGAAAGTTTGTTAATCTAACACTGTGATCAATCTAAATTCTTGTTTGAGTGAACTCAGTTAATAGCCATCATTATTACTCTTCTTTAATTCATAAAAACATCTATCTCATGTATGTCTCTAAAAAGATTCTAAAGATTATCTGGGGATCTCCATGAGCTATTTAGGTTCCATGTTTTAATAAAGAAAATGCTAAAAATCCTGATGTAAATATACAGATATAGAAACTTTAAATTTATTAAAGGAAATATGATTTTAGAAAAATGTATTAGTTCTGGCAGGTAACAGATTCAACTGTTTTTATCATTCAGTATTCTAAAACATTCTCATAAATAGAAGTTACATTTACCACTTGGAAACATATCTTTTCTTATTCACTAGAGAATTAAGAGAATAATATGATTATTAGACAACCAAGCTATCAAGGGAGAAATTAAATAAATAGTATTAGTATCCAGAAATAATAGGTAATAAACACAATGAATTTTAAAATAAAGAATGGAACAAAATTCAAGTACATGAAATATTTAAATAGGTATAAAGAAAAAATAATCTGAAAATGAAAGTAGGCCTGTCTGCCAAAAAAATTATTCATTTAAAAGGTGTTGATGGCCCTGGCTGGTGTAGCTCAGTGGATTGAGTGTGGGCTGCGAACCCAAAGGGTCACTGGTTCGATTCCCAGTCAGGGCACGTGCCTGGGTGGCGGGCCCGGTCCCCAGTGGGGGACACATGAGAGGCAACCACACATTGATGTTTCTCTCCCTCTTTCTCCCTCCCTTCCCCTCTCTCTAAAATTAAATAAATAAAACCTTTTTTAAAAAAAGGTGTTGATGAAGGGTTTGCATAACAATTATAAAGGATACATGGACAATAACAAGCAGGAGATGGAAACAGGAGAGAGAGGTGGGGAGGGCTAGGGTGGTGGGGGGGTGGGGAGATAAGGCAGAAAACTACTTGAACAATAAAACATTTTTTTAAAAAGGATGTTGAAATATTAAAAAGTATGCATCAACAAAGCTATCCCTTCCTTTAGAAAGTAAATAATTTTAAACTAAAAAGGGAAAGAGGACAAGTTCCCATTGATACAACTCAAAATCATGCAAACTTTCCAACATAATCAACAGAGAATGTTTGGAAAACTTAACAATTTTAATTGAGGCAATTAAAAACAACAATTGCCAAAACATTTCACACACACACATACATACACACAAAGCTGGGTAGGGCAACAGACTTTCAGTAACATAGACCATCTTTTAATATATAAAATCTATGGTGTTTTTCCCCTTAATTTGCATGTATGCCAAAATATCTGCACCCATCAATATTGGGGAAATGGCCCTCAGTTTTATCATTGTTGAAATAAAACTTTACATCATATATCATCAGGAAATTGCAAATTAAAATAATGACATACCACAACACCTATCAGAACAGCCAAAATCTTGAACACTAGCAACAGAAAATGCTGACAATGATGTGGAGCAACAGTAAGTCTTCTCATTCATGCTAGTAAAAATTCAAAATGGTGTACCCACTTTGGAAGACAGTTTCTTACAAAACTAAACATACTCTTGCAATAAGGATCCAGCGATCACTCTCCTAGGTATATAATAAAAGGAGTTGAAAATTTATGCCTATGCAAAAACTTGCACATGGATGTTTGCAGGTGCCTTACTTACAATGGCCAAACTTGCAAGCAATGAAGAAGTGGTACATTCAGACAATACAATTACTCAGCACTAAAAATAAATGAACTATCAAACCATGAAAACACAGAGGAACCTTAAATGAATATTACTTAGAAGCCAGTATCCACCCTAACTCATGTGGCTGAGTTAGCTGGGCATCATCCCACAAAGTGAAAGGTCACAAGTTGAATTCCATCAGGGCACATTCCTGGGTTGTGGGTTCAGTCCCTGGTCAGGGCACATACTAGAGGAAACCAATCAATGTTTCTCCTCCGTTTCTCTCTGTCTCTTTCTTTCTCCCTCCCTTTTCCTCTCCCTAAAAATAAATAAACTCTTTAAATGAGAAAACAGACACTATCAAAAGGCTAATATGATTCCAACTATATGACATTCTGGAAAAGGCAAAACTGTGGAGATGGTACAAGAAACGGTGGTCCTGGCCAGGTAGATCAGTTCGTTAGAGCATTGTCTGGATATGCCAAGGTTGTGGTTTCACTACCAATCAGGGCACATACAAGAATCAACCAATGAATGTGTAAGTAAGTGGAACAACAGATCAATATTTCTCTCTCTCTCTCTCTCTCAACCTTCCCTCTCTAAAAATCAATAAATATTTTGTAAAAAGGAAGGAAATATCTCCTTCCCTCCCTAAAATCAATCAATTAATTAAGAGACAGTGGTTGGGGAGAAAAAGGCTGAACACAGAAAATTTTAGGGCAGTGACACTACTCTGTGTGCCACTAAAACAGTGTATCCAAAACATTGTACATTTGTATAAACCCAAAGAATGTGCAACACCAATTGTGAATCCTAATATAAACGATAAACTCTGCATGATGAGGACTGTGTAAATTACAATAAATGTACCACTCTGTGGTGTGAGAATCTGATAGTGAAGGAGTCTGTGTATATGTGGGGGAAAGAGGCACATGGAAATTTTCTGTAACTTCTGCTCAATTTCGCTGTGCACTGGAAACTATTTTTTAAAAGTCTACCTTTAAAAAAACCTTTAAAATGTTCTGCACAATTATCTTATTTTGTATCACAAGTGTTACTCACAAAATAGTATTTCAGATCAGAAACAGAACAAATATAAGTAGGGGGACTTACGTTTAGCTCACTGTATTCATTAATCTAAAGATATATACCTCAAACCAGATTCACTCAACAACGTTTCTTTAAAAGACTTTATTTATTTATTTTTTAGAGAGAGGGGAAGGGAGGGGGAAGATAGGGAAACATCAATGTGTGGTTACCTCTCATGTGCCCCCTACTGGGGACCTGGCCCACAACCCAGGCATGTGCCCTGACTGGGAATCAAACTGGTGACCCTTTGGTTCACAGGCCAGTGCTCAATCCACTGAGGCACACCAGCCAGGACTAAACAATATATTTTTAAAGTCTGGTTCAGGTAACTTAGTATAAGCCAATTATTCTGATGTCACTATCAAATTCAACTGACTATGTATAGAAAAATTAAATGCCACTCTTTGTAATACACAGGGTAGTTTTCTAACTAAACATGAATTAAATGTAATTACATATAATCCAGCATGCATCAAGACAGAGGGGAATAAAGATTTTAAACAAATTAACATTCAGCTGAGAATTTCTTTTTAATCTATTTAACTAAGAGACATTTTCAAGGGTTATGGCAAACTCTCTGAAGAGGCACTTTTAAAAACTGTAACTGCAGCACTGACTGGTATGGCTCAGTGGCTCAAGCGCCAGCCTGCAAACTAAAGGGTTGCCAGTTTGATTCCCAGCCTAGGGCACATGCCTGGGTTTTGGGCCACATCCCCAGTTAGGGGGCACATGAGAGATAATCACACACTGATGTTTCCCCCTTCTCTAAAAGCAAATAAATAAATTCTTTAAAAAAAAAGTAACTGCAGGGTGTGGCTGAGTTGATTGAGTGCCAGCTTGCCAAGCAGAGCTGCTGGTTCAATTACCAGTCCAGGACACATTCCTGGGTTGCTGGCCAGGTCCTTAGTAGGGGAAGCGTGAGAGGCAACCACACCCTGATGTTTCTCTTCCTTTCTCCCTCCCTTCCCCGTCTCTAAAAAATAAATAAAATCTTTAAAATAACAACTGTAATTGCAAATACTATATAATCTCACTTATAAGAAGAATCTCATGAACAAAAATAATGAGCCAAAGAGAACCACAGGCATAGAATAATGGAATAAACTGACAGCAGTATAAGAGGAGAGGAGAGTGGGGGACTACTTAAATGGAAGTGAGGATGAACATATATGAAGGACCAATGGAAAATGGACAATGGTATGTGGACTGATAATGGAAGTGGAAGGCACGCTGGGCAGAGATGAGTAGAGGGGGAAAAATTGGGGATAACTAACAGCATAAACAATAAAACACTGTTTTAAAAAATGATATTGATTAGGAATTATTTATTCTTCAAATTTAGTTATTTTATCCCAAACTCTGAAGACTTTTAAATAGAAATTATAAATCAGCAACAATAGTATCGATAATAGTATCACAGCTATAATACAAACACAACAGCACTTTAAAATATAGAATCAAACCAAAGCTCACATAATACTAGAGACTAGTTTGCACTTTTTTACCAACCCCTTACCAGGTACATTTTCTCATCAAAGTCAAAACTACTATCATGACTAGGCAGATTAAGGTATGAAAGATGAAGCCAAAGAATAAATATAAATTGCATAAGAAACTATTCCAACTTAGTCCCACAAACAGAAGCAAACAGTGGAAGAAGCAAACAATGTGTCCCAATGTGTGGAAAATTAAATACATATTTAATAGAGAATATCTTCTTCTGTTTGTGATACTAGATAAATTATCTTAATGAACTTAATGTATTTCAAACTCTGTCCTAGTATATATTTTTCTATGTAGATAACTCAAAGCAATAAATTCAATATACATATAGCAATTTTTAAATAATATTTAAGTGGTAATGAAATAAAGTTCAAAGTTGTTTACAAGAGAAACTACTATAACAAAGCATATTAGTTTTTTAAAAAGAGGATTTAGAAAAAGCAAAAATATGCCAAACCAAGAAAATATCTTGTGAGAAACACGATAAACTTACAACCAGAAAGGATTTGAAACATGAAACACAATATAGTGAAGTATGTCGTAAGACAAAGAGGCAAACTTACCCATGTATTTTTAATTATTTGAAATTTGAAGCAGAAACACATACGTTTCATCAACAGAGCATGCTTACAAACCCAAGTCCCTATCCCCTACATCAAGAGTAGTTTAATTAGTAGCTACACATGGAAACTGACATTCACATCTATCCTGTGTGATCTGGTATAAAATTCTGCCATTTCAGGTGATACTACCAGAGCTTACTGCCCTTGATGTGAAGTACAGAAAATAAGTAGATACTGACTGGACTACAAAAGATTTTTAAAACTATAATCACCATGCCCTGGTCAGGTGGCTCAGTTGGTTGGAGTGTCATCCAGTACACCAAAAGGTTGCAGGTTCAATTCCCAATGAGGTTACATACCTCGGTTGTGGGATCAATCCTGCAACCAATATGCTTCCCTCACATCGATGTGTCCTCTGTTTCTCCCTACCCCCTTTCCTGTCTGAAGTCAATAAACATATCCTTGGGTAAGGACTTGAAAATACATAAATAAAATCATGTTACATTGTAGAACAAGTTCCATAAAAGGGATTTAAATATTAAGAAGTCACAAAGCAGAAGTAACAAGTTAAATCTAATCTTTTGTTATTAATTCAAATTGTTTAGTAATTAAACAAAATTCTCATTATTCATATACTGGACATTTCAAAAACTTATTTCAGTTGAACATATCTATTCACCAATGTTGACTCTCTTCAAACTCCTCAAAAAAGATAAATACTAGCTAAAAGATCTTACCATTCTGAAACAAGTTAAGATTAGAAAAACTTACCATTTCAAAGGAAAAGACATGAGGTATACCTACAACACAGTGGGATAATAAACCAATCATATCATTTAAGAAAAAAAATCAGCTGCACAACAATGCTGAGAATGTTCAACAACAACCCTTATTCTAGGAGAGAATCTCTAAATTCTGTGAACGTTTTAGCTCTATCTCTCTCATACTCTACAGAGGTATTCCGTACCCAAAATATTCTGAAATCTTCAGACAGGACCCTGGGCTTAATTCACCTCTGTATCTTCTACAGTAAACGAAAACCTCTGAGTTTTCCTGTATGTGTAATGCTCTGAAAGGATATTCAAGTGGGATCCACATATTGAAAAATTAAATCCTGGCTGTGGCTCAGTGGACTGAGCACCACCCTGCTAACCAAAGTATTGCTAGTTTGATTCCCAGAAAGGCCACATGCCTGGGTTGCGGACCAGGTCCCCAGTAGAGGGCGTGTGAGAGGCAACCACACATTGATGTTTCTAGCCTTCCCTTTCCCTCTAAACAAACAAATAAACAAACAAACACACAAAATCTTAAAAAAAGAAAAAAAAATTAGGTGTGAAAACCAAGCACAAAAAATTGTGGGTTATTTGACACTTTAAAATTCACTCTTCATCATGTGATTTTTATCATGAAGTCTACAAAAATAGTTGTGGCTCTATACCATTTATCTTTTGAAAACTACTGATGCTAACATGAGATATTGGTATTCTATCAATGCTAAGGTACAGTGGCCCTATAAAGAACACTGAAAACTGTATGACTGAACTGCACTGGTATATGAAAAATCAGACATCAAACAACCATTTAATTCTCCCAGCTCATATCTATGTGACTACAACATGACATAGATTTCCAACCTGAAAAAATTCAGAGCTCAATTAGTGAACAGCAAAGTCAGAATCTTATTAAAAATGATACAGGATCACAGCTGGGGTGAGTACTCAGAGGAGGTAATGTACACACCAAGTACACGTATACAGGCTTACTGTAGGAAGGAAAAAGATACAAAAATTTTTCTTCATTATGAGCCTCTGAAACCCTAGTGGAAGGTAACACAATGAGACAGAATCATCTAATATGACACATAAATAAGTAAGTACAATAGAATATCCTCTGATAGTGTGTCTTCAGGGTGTAAGGGACTCAGTAACCATTTCCGTCTGGACTCATTCAGAAGACTTTTAAATAGAAGTAATAAAACAGGGGGAAGAAAACCACTATAATCAAAACATACAATTACAATGATCATTTATCCTAGTTCACCTGAGACATGGTATGCCTGCTGTAAAAAAATAATTTTATATAATGCCCATATTCACTTCTTCCAGTTTGAATGAAACTTTGTTTTCCCTACATATGATTGGATATTATTAAAACTATTAAATAATCTTTTTGAGAAATGATCAAAGATTTCAACAGCTGGTTTAAATTGACATTATCTTCAATTCAATTTGTAAAAATCCTAGAGATCACTTCCAAGAGTATACGTAAACACTGTAAACATCTATCTTGCTTCGTTTTCATGACTATAAAAGTGTGTCGAGTTCCAATTTTGTAGCACCCCAAATATTCAGAAAAGTTCTTAGCTCATTATAGGAAATCAATTCAATTATTTTAATGAATTTCTAAAACATATTAACAATATTAAAATGGTCACAACTACAGCATTATATTTCAGACCACTGCAATATTAATTGTTATTATCCATTTTGATTTTCACCATTATGTCCAAACCGCTGGAACTGGGCTGCCATTACTCAGTAATACACAATAACCTGCCTAGAGCAGGTCACATCTAAATCTAACAACAAACCCTACATCAAAAATTCTTCAGTGATTTCCAGAGAATGATGAATAGGCTATAAAAAACCTCATAAAATATTCCTCTGTTCAAATGTTTCAGGTGTTTAGACTTCAAAAAAATCTTCTACTGAAATACCATCGTATCTATTCTTAAAGCTAAGTAATTCATAGAAAAAGGAATGACAGCCATGTGGAAACTACAAAATGGCAACTTTTCAAAAATTCATACACCATTTCAGAAAATATATTTTGCACCTACTCATTAATAATAATCAGGATCAGCTATCTCTGCCAGCATCTACTGAGATCTTATTATTGATGAAAAGTGTCTGGTTTGAGTTTTGTACATAGCACATCACTGCAAGTTATGTTAGCATTAAATCAAAGGTAAATGATAAGAGACATGATACCTACTCAAGAGGAAAAGGAGAGACTAATATGAAGTGGCTGACTAAACAGCAGGCTAAATTTGGCAATACTGATCAAGAGGAGGTAACATCTGATCAAGAACAATGCTTTATGTCTCTACTGACTAAAACAAAAGATTTAAAAGTCCAATTATCAGCTGTGGGCAGAGATGCTTTATCAGTCTTCCCATAACTTTGCTCTTATCCATAACCATGACTATTAATGAAACTTCTGGCACTAATTTCCATTCTCCAGGAACCTTGGGTCTAGGATATAGGGTGCTCTGCTCAATGAGCCTTCTAAAAACACTGGAAAAGAACATATAAATTAATAAATTTGCATTTTAATGCACAAATTTTATGAGTTTGGTTAACATGAGCCACTTTGTATAGATTCCCCTCAACTCCCAGATTAGCCCTAGATCAGGGGTCTGTAAACTTTTCTGGTTTAGGGCCAGACAGTAAATATTTAAGATTTTGAAAGTCATAGAGTCTTGATATCATTTCATACAGTTGTGTCACAACTAGTCAACTATGTCATTTTGAGGTAAAGCAGCCATAAACAAAATAACAACATGGCTGTACTCCAACAGAATTGTTCTGAAAACAGTCAGTGTTCAGATTTGACCGGGCCTATCCAAGTCTTTGGACCCCTGGTCTAGATGATATATTTAAAAAACTAAAAATTAATGCATCATTTGAGACAATACTCTCTCTCCCATTTACAGGCTGAAAGCCCAATTAAGTTTTCATACCAAACTCACACAGAGAACTACTCATATACAATGTGGTGCTATTTACACTGTTAACTGTATGAACCCCGTCCCCTGAGTAGAATGACTCAGCCCATAAAAATTTCAACTACTCCTATTCTCATTTCCATACATGGCTGGCGGTGTTCTATCTTTGCTGATGAAAATAAGTAAGCTGAAGAACTTCTGAAAATGCAGATCCCATGGCTCCAACCCAGATCCACTGTATCAAATTATTTGCTGGCTTTTATCTTGGGCATTTTTCTTAAGTTCCATGTGATGCAAGGGTTGCCAGCTACTGGATTTAGCCAAAAAAGCAATCAATAAAACAAGGTATCAGAATCTACTGAAACCACAACACAAATCAATTTGTATGTCAGAGACCTAAGAACCCATATTTTAAAAAAGCTCCCCAAGTATTTATACATTGTTTGAAAAACACTGCCACAGAAGAGACAGTAGACCCTTAGCCTCTTGGTCACATGTCCTTAATAATTTTGGCCTCACTACTTAATAATCCCTGGAGCTTTCATGGGACACCCACTGACAGAATCAAATATAACTGGGTCAAATTACTGCCTTAGTATATAATACACATATCTTTTCGGGTTTATTATGTATATGTGTTGAAATAACCAGGGCTATTCCCACCTATTCAAATAGGAATAAAAACTCTGCAATATCAATTCAGGTATGTATTTGAAAGAAATATGAAGGCCTACTCTTTTCTTCACTGAAAACCAAACATTAACATTTATCACACCAGAAAAAGACACTTCTAACAAACACCACCCAATCTAAACACAACCCCAATTTTACTAAACAAAGTATTTTATAACTCATATAGCCAGAATGACATTTAGGTATTTTTATGACATTACCATTTTCCCAAGAAAACAAAGTTTACTCTAGAAATGGCATTGTGTTAAAAAATCTAATTAAAGTCTTCCTCTTCCCTGGCCTGGTAGTTCAGTTAGTTAGAGCATCATCCAGATGCACCCAGGTTGTGGGTTCGATCCCCAGTCAGGGCACATACAAGAATGAACAAATGCATGCATCGATAAGTGTAACAATAAATTGATGTTTCCCTCTCTCTCCTTCTCCCAAAAAATCAATTAAAAACAAAAATCTCCCCTTTACTCCAACCCACACTGCATCTATATAAAGGCTGGGATACTATAGTACTACAATGTTTAGACCACTTTGATCAACAGTAAGTGGAGCAAACTAACATGAATACACAATCATGAGACAATCTCATAAATTCTTATGGTTATCAGAATAATGTCCAATAAATATAATTGGGAAAAAAAAAAAAAACAGAATAACCTCTTGTGATGTGTCCAAAAGCTAGAAAACAATAGTAAGTAGAAAACTTCAACCTAGTAAATACTACCTTGAAAATGGTTCAAATACACTTTACACTCTAGTAAATACAAACCTCAATGTAATGAAGGCACAGCATAAAAATATATACATTGCTATGGTAGTCAAAAATAGATTACGCTACAGGAATGAAAAATAACATGTTTAATTTATAATTACTAAAGCTATTGTCAAGGATATTCTTTAAGGAGAAATAAGGTATAAAGTAAAAATGACAACTTCTAAGTGAAGAAGAGAAGACATATCCTTGAAACTTTTAAAAATATATTCACATGTATGTCATAATATTACGATAAAGTTCCAGGCTAACAAAGAAAGCATGACCACACATGATGTGTGCTTTCCCTTGTCTTTCATCATTTTTTAAAAAATACTATTCAGATATGCAAAATATGGAAATCAGTATTTATTTTAAATTTCAAAGCCAATACTATTAGTTGTACTGGAATACTTCTAATAGAAATATTAGAAATGAGAGGTGGCATATTAAAACAAACCAAGTAAATCTACTTTACTCTCATTATGTGGGGAGGTGAACACTTACCATTTGATTCCTCCCTTTAAACTGAACAGTAGAAAAGAGAAAGCAAATAAGAGGGTCTAATTTCAAGGCTTTTAAGACAAAAATAAATATTAAATTTGTTTAATAATCTTTTCCAAAGCCAGTTTTCAAAGTAAAAATAAAATAACTAAAACTGCCTCAATGTTTTCTCTATTAACATAAAAATATTCAAGTCCTATAAAGAAATTTTCTTAATGTTTCTTTACTGATTCATTAATGTAAATTAACAAGCATCATGAAGCTAGAAACCAGGTAAAACTGACAGGAAAATGATGAAAAACTTATAACCATTCATAATTTCTAATCTCAAAAAAATCTAAAAATAGAACAAGAACTATTCCCTCCCAAAGATTTAATTTCATTGTTACACACTATTTTAAATATGGTTCTGCTTTAAAAAATTAAGAACACTTTGTAACTTTACATGAGTATTAATTTGTTTTTAAAAAGTCACCAATGCTCCAGCCCAGGCTTCAGCAAACTTTTTTTGTAAAGGGCCAAATAATAAGTATTTTAGGTTTTGTGGGTCACAAATATCTCTAATATTTCTTTTTCCCACCATCCATTAATCATTTAAAAATATAAATACCATTATTAGCTCTGTAGCAGGGTGGAAAAATAATCTATTTTTAAAATGCCAATAAATCCAAAATGAGTATTTAAATATCAAATTTATTTAATTGCAAAATTCATTCAGTATTTGTAAACTTTTGCCCAACATTAAAATGTATTTTAAACATATAAGTATTTTTAAATTAAAATAATATGCAGTATTTCAATTCTAAACAGCAGCACCATTCCCAAATCAGTTTTTAATAGAGAAGTAAAAAAATTCAAACTATCTGTCCATTAATTATACTCATATTAAATGCCATTGAGCATATTAAAACACTGGTATATGTTCTGAAAAACTGAAATGACTTCAAAGGACAGTCTGCAAACAAATTTGTGATAAGTCAACTTATTCAAGTTTAACAATAAGATGTATTTTAATCATTTCCTTCTAGACCCCTAAAACACTTATGTATATGACATTATCGCAAACAGCTACACATATGCTCCAAGAATGTAAAGTTTATGCCAGAAAAGTGTTAAAGTTAATTCTACTCATTTTACTATAAGCAAAGCATTGTAGTAAAAGACATGTTCACATACATACTCAGGTTGCCTAATCCTTAATAAAACAAAATAAAGTTTCCATATTAAATAGAACACATGTAGTTTGTATCTTGACTATATTTGAAGAGAAAAATACCAGCAATTAGTTTTCAAAATAAATGCCTGAAAATTTTAATTCTACTTTCTTTTATAACATCAGAAAATTTCCTCACATTGATAAATCTAACAGATTTATATTCAAATATAATAGCCAAAAAACCTAGAATCATGGTTTCAACACATATGTCATTGAGCAAGTCCTATGCACTCAAGGAGAAAAAGAGAATTCAAAATGTTAGAAATTACTGAAAAAACTGTAACAATGCTTTAAAAACCTACTCAACTAATTTGGTGATGAATTTAAAAATCAATTAAATCAAATCTTTCATATGACTTATAAATAAAAACTTCTCTAATTGAATTAAATGCCACAATTTTCATTCAATGGATATTTACTTTATAGCAAGATAACAATTTCTTGTTGCTATGCAAATAAGAATTTATTTTATTGTGAAGAACAGTGTGGGAAATGGAGAAACCAAAGAACTTATATGTATGACCATGGACATGAACTAAGGTGGGGGAATGCTGGTGAGAGGTGAGGGTGCAGGGCAGAGGGGAATAAAGTGGAAAGAAAAATAGGACAACTATAATAGCATAATCAATAAAATATATTTAAAAGAAGAACTTATTTTACTGTGTATATATTCTTTCAAATAAGAAAGTTTATATTCTAGGGAAAGAGTAACAGGAACAAAAGGACACCAATGACCTGAATACTTATAACTTCACAAACTTACTGAATAAATATGGCTTTTAAGCATCTACAGAAAAAAAATATACTCGTAAATATTTTTTAGAATGAGTTAAACTGGCATTCACCTAATGTAAACAATGACTATGTTGGTTATCATTAAGAACTTGCAAATTTTAACATTTGAAGGATTCTTGTTTGCCCTACCATTTTGCCTCCCCAAAACAAAAATTCGAGTCAGATCAAGTCTTTGGCACTCACTTCAGTTTACAAGAAATTCAGGAATGGAGAAAAACTTGACAACTGCAAGAATACAATCAATGAAATTCAAAATGTAAGACACTTTGTGCAATGAGACTTTGTTTCTTTATTTTTTAAAAAAAGGAAAAAACTAAAAAGAAGAGGAAAACCTATGGACTAAAAAGACTGCATCAAACAATTTGAAGAAAACAACTGTTAAAAAAAAAAAAAAAAAAGCCCCAGTGTATGGCTCAGTGGACTGAGTATCACCTGCGAGGAGAAAGGTCACTGGTTCAACTCCCAGTCAGGACACATGGTCCGATTGCCCACCAGGTCCCCAGTTGTGTGCATGGGAGAAGCAAGCGATCAACGTTTCTCTCCCTCTTTATCTCCCTCCCTACCCCTCTCTCTAAAAATAAATTCTTTCTAAAATATAAAAATAAAAAAAAAATTAAGACCTCAGAAAATATGGGCTTTTATTGAAATTAAAGAATTGACAATTTTTAAGATATAAAGACATTTTTATTTTTTTTGTTTTTTATTTTTAAAGGCATTTTTAAAAGAAATCCTTATCATTTAGAAATATATATTAAAATACTGATGAATAAAATCATATGAAATAAGGGATTTCATACAAAAAAGTTCAGAAAAGTAGGTACACTAGAAGATTAAAAAGATCACCCATGTGTTGATAACTATTACGGTTGGATGATTAACACATAATACTAATCCACTTTTATGTCTAAAATCTTCCAAAATAAAGAATTTTTAATCTCAGTAAATGGTGAAAATCAGTCAAATGGAGATGAATTTATAAAGATTTATAATTTAGTACCATATATTTTAAAAGAATAAAATAAAATTGAAGAAAAATTTAACATCCATTTCATAAAACATGAGGATTACCTTCAGAAACTATTCTAATTTACTACCTGAAAGTGGTTTAAAAAATTAAGATAAAAAAATAAATTCAGAAAGATCAGAAAATATGCTAAATTATGAAGTAATATCTAAAGAATTCTAAACATACAATGTCAACCTAACAGAAAATAATTTTAAACTGGTATTTTACTTACATTTTCCATATAATTTGGCTTAAAGCCTTCTTGCTGTCGCCTCAGTTCCTCCTGTTCTCTGTGTCGAATCATTTCTTCCTCACGACGACGATGTTCTTCTTCATGTCTAAAGATATTTAAATAAAATTTCAGCATGATAGCTTAGTAAGTCATAATCAGATGTTTTATTTCAGGCTAAACAAAGTAATTTATCTAAGTCGCATTATGTTAAATCTGTCAATAATGATTGGCTTAGTATATTTACCTTCCTGTTTTGCTCTAAAACTTTAATAAATCCAAATAAACCAAAGAAATAAAGTAGCTTAACTAGGATAAATCCAGAAAAGTAACAACATATAACCAGGGTACTTAAATGCTTAAGAGTAATAAAATTCAGAGTCCAAAAGCTCAAACATGTACTCTGTTGCTATTTAAAGAGAAAAGCTTGGGATCCATCACTGGTATAGCAGAGTACAAAGATACTCAGAATCTATCCCTACGTAAGCCAGTGCAAAAAAAAACATAATGCCTACACAAAAATTCTATTATGTGTAGAAGGAGGTCTTAATGAACCCTCTCAGCCCCATTTCAACAACCCACTGAAGCAAGGGTCAGCCTATACCCTATCTGTGTAAATTTAGTTTTCACAGAATAAGCTTTTACTTACTGCTATGACCACCTTTGGTCTAGAGCAGTGTTGGTTAGTTGAGATAGACCATATGACCTGCAAAGCCTAAAATAGTATTTACTATCTAGCCTTTCCGCAAAAATGTTTCTCCACCTCTGTCCTAAAGGTATATTCATGCATTAAGGGAAAAAAATAAAACTATATTTGCAGGATTACTATTAAATCAGTAATTAGTTATTATATGATTAAGAAGGAAAATCTACAAAATAATACTGAAGTAACTGACTCAATAGTGGTATTAAAATCAAATTCACATATACATGCCCTCCACCCTGAAACAAAAAAGTAATTTAAATAGTAAAGACTATATAATGCTGCTATCCCTTAGCAGGTCTAATTTTCCAGGTTACTCTTATATGCACCTTTCTACACTGAGCACTAATATTCAAAATTCAAGAAACTTTATTGTTCTTTGTTGTACAATACTTTCCCACAATATAAGTCGCTGCACTAAAAGACATGGTGATGTCTCCCAGTCAGAAAAACAAAAAGGCTGTTAGGACTTCATGTCAGACCACATGCAAATAACAAGACAATGTTCCTAAGGAATTTCAAGCAAAATCTGAACTATTTTGAGAAGTCTAAATTCCCAACATAAAACTCTACTCAAGTAAATTGGTTAACTGACTTCTTCAACATTAACACACATAAATTTTACTGTTAAGAAAATACTTTCAAATGAATACCATATGGTTTCACAACAAAATAAATAAAATTGAAACATTCATAAATACAGAGGACAACAGACTGAGCAAAGGATATTTAGGGGGCTGGGTGAAAAAGATAAAGGGATTAAAATGTACAAATTGGTAGTCACGTAAGAGTCACAGGAATAAAAAGTACAGCAGTACAGCATAGGGAATATAGTCAATAATACCGTAATAACTATGTATGGTGCTAGGTGGGTAAAATATCAGAGACCACTATGTGAAGTATGACTGCCTAACCACTATATTACAATTGAAACTAATATAAAATAGTGAATTTAAACTATCATTGAAAAATAAAATTTTTTAAAAAGACAATAGTTTCAGCCCTGGTCAGGTATCTCAGCTGGTTAGAGCATTGGCCCCATAGGCCAAGGTTGAGGGTTTGATCCCTGGTCAAAGCACATACAAGAATCAACCAATGAATGCACAAATAAGTGGAATAACAAATTGATATTTCTGTATTTTTCTCCTATTTCCTTACTTCTCACACTCTAAAATCAATAAACAAAATGTTTTAAAATAGTTTTATATTCATACACTGCTGACAATACACAGAATAGGTAAAAATTCCCTTATTCAAAACACCTTAAGGCCATTATGTGTTTTCAAATTGAGTGCTTATTTAAAAACGAGCCAATATACTATTATTATATCCCCAGTGAGATCTCAGACAAAACACAATAATCAACCACATTAATTATTTCTGCAGTAAAATGAACATTCTGTGAATATAGCTAAGGAAGAAAAGGGGGCCACACACTAAACCAGTCAAGCTCAGGGGAGCCCTGCTTGTCAGCCTTACAAACTCAGAGACCTAAATTAACCACAAAGAATGACATGAAAAAAATTTATTAAGTAAAAGCAGTTCATGGCAGGTAGTCATGTCCTAAGACAGTATTTTCCCTAACAAAGGTCAACTTTTACCTTAACTGAGCTGGTCTGTTGTCTTTTTGCATCTATAATATACCTGTGGAATGTCAAATTTCCTTTATCCCCTACCCTTCAAAGCACAGGTACTACACCAGTGGGAGACCACAAATCCCGTTATTGTTATGTTAACTGTTAACTATCCTATACCCACCTATGCAACACTGTGTGTCTATCATTTTATCTTTTATCCAATCACAGAGGTTTCCCCACTTTGTTGTCTCCCACCTACTTATCTATCTCCAAAGGATTTTATGAGACTCCATTGTAAATTCTCCTTTGATTCTGATGTAGACAGCAAGGTGCTAAATTGCCATTCTCTGAGGATTTTCTCAGTTGAGATTTTGTTTTCCAGTGATTGTCATAAGCCTGGCTCAAATAAAGTTGTAAAATTCTTACAAGTTGGGACGTTTCTTACACTGGCATAGTAAAGGTTTGACATGACCACAACATAAGGGCAGGTCAGGTCTTTTTATCTAAGACTCATATCTGATCATACCACATAATGGCACATGAGAAGGCTTTTGGTTTTTAAAGCTTTTTGAATTGCAACAATGACCTTGCTGAAGGCCAACTTATAATATACAAGATAATTTTAAATGTGCAAGTCCATTTATAGTAAATAAACAGAAGTATCTGCACATGTATGCAAGGGTATCTATACACAGATATACACCATGGAAAAGGTTGAAAACCCAATTAAGTATACATGGGATACAATTATGGTGTCCTGATGCAAAGGAACACAATACAACTGTTACAAAGAGGTAATCTGCATATACAGACATAAAAGACTGTCTGTGGTACAGCTGTCAGAAAAAAAAAGGCAAGTACAAGAATGGTACTCCTAGAGCTGCTTTAAAAAATCATTTGTATGGCCCTGGCTGGACTACCTCAGTAGATTCAATGCAGGCTGTGAACCATACAGTTGCTGGTTCGATTCCCAGGCAGGGCACATGACTAGGCTGCAGGCTGGGTGCCCAGTGGGTAGCACACAAGAGACAGCCACACACTGATGATTCTCTCCCTCTTTCTCCTTCCCTTCCCCTCTCTCTAAAAATACATAAAAATATTTTTAAAAAATCATTTGTATGTCTCTGCCCCAAGGTGGCTCTGTTGTTTGGAGCATCATTCCGAAAACCAAAGGGTTACACGTTTGATTTCCTGTCAGAGCACATGCCTAGGTTGAGGATTTGGTCCCTGGTTGGGGCATGTGCCAAAGGCAACTCATCAAAGTATCTCTCACTCATTAATGTTTCTCTCCCTCTTTCTCCCTCCCCTCCCCTCTCTCTAAAATCAAAAAGTATATCCTCCACTGAGGATAAAAATTAAAAATTAAAAATACATATAATTTGTATTAGCACAGAAGAGAGTATGAAAAGTTTATACCACCCTGGAAATATCTAGGGAACAGGAACATTTCCCTTTTTATTTTTACACACAAATGTAGCATGCGAATTTTGTAATGTAAGATTTTGAAACAAAACCACATAAAGTATATTTTAATCCTCATCCAAGGATATGTTTACTGATTTTTAGACAGAAGAAAGAAAAGAGATGAGTGGAAGAAGGGGAGCAGAAAGAGAGAGAGAAACATTGATTGATTTCCTCTTTTATGCACCCCAACCAAGGATCAAACCCACAATCTACGTTGTGCACCATGATCAGGAACATAACTGCAAACTTTTGGTGTAGCGCTGATGCTCCAACCAACTGAGTGATCTGACCAACCTGACCAGGCCAGATAAAATATTTTAAACAAAATTTAAAATGTACTTCTCCCACTGCTAAAACAACTTTTTCCAGTAACATAAGAATAGATTTATAAATCAGGAGAAAAAAATATAATAAAAAGGCAAATTCACTTTAAACATTTTCTATTTTTCCTTCCTTTCTTTTCTCCATAAATTCCAGTTTCTTTTTCACTCGAAATAAGCTGTGATTATACAACACTGACAAGTCAATAATCTAAATTCATGGACTGTACACAAGAACATTCCCTTATTGTACATGTTTGCTTTCTATTTTGTCTTTTTTCCCTTTTTTCTTTTTTCAGATTTTATTTATTTTTAGAGAGAGGGGAAGGGAGAAAGAGAGGAAGAGAAAGAAAAGTATAAATGTGTGGTTGCCTCTCATATTGCCTGCACCAGAGAACCTGGTCTGCAACCCAGGCATGTGCCCTGACTGGGAATTGAACCGGTGACCCTCTGGTTCATATTCCGTTGCTCAATTCACTGAGCCACACCAGCCAGGGATACTTTGCATTTTTTCTAATCCACTAATGCTTTAATGGTAATCTATGGCCATAAATGGAACTAGTAAGAAATTGTGATAAATATTAACATCCTTCCTCTTATACATAATTGAAACTGATAAAAACCTAAATTTCAAGACTTAACTTGAAGCCAACTAATTGTTTTCAGGTCTTAAATATTTTTGTTAAGACTCTGAAAAATGAGAGGCTCTAGGCACTAAGCTGCTATATGACTACTGAGAAAAGTCCTGTTGCTCTTTGTTCCTGTTCAGTGCTAAGCCCTGGAAACCTTTGACACGATATTTATGTCAAATGACTTAAATGAGGAAGAATGGTGAATGATTAGGTGGGCGGGAAAGATGACAGTCAGAGAAAGAATGACAGAATACATAAACAAACAATGGATGAACAACTAAGTGAACTAACATATCTACCTCCTTTGTGCTGGCCTTCCTTCTTCATTGCAAAAGCCACTGAAGAACTAAGTGACCCATGAAAAACTGAATTAATTTGTAGCACTGAAAGGAAAAGTACACATACATACTCCAAATAAATCATATGATTTCTCTCCAAATATACTTTCTTAAACTAGTTTTTCTTCAGTCTCCAATTAATTTAAAACAAAAAGGCATAGTCCCAACTATCAGGCTTGTTAACAATTCACAATTCTTATGTTGTAGCAGCCCAGGCATATAAATCTCTGCAGTTTTACTACTACAGTTTTATTGGCTTACAAATATCATTATGAAATTATGGAATTTCATTTTCCCTTCCCTTAAAACATGCTACAAAAACTACTGATTTTAAGACAAGTTGTTCACATAATTAAAACAAATTTCTCCCAGTAATTTCAAAAGTAACTCCCAACCACCAGGCACAAGGTAAGCTATAAATCTACCACTGCCCATATCTGCTAGAATGTAAAGAAACATAAAGATTTCCCATCAGCCCTGTCTGGTATGGCTCAGTGGACTGAGTGCTGGCCTGCAAACCAAAGGGTTGCTGGTTCAATTCCCAGTAAGGGCTTATGCCTGGGTGCTGGCCAGGTCAGGTCCCAAGTGGGGGGCAGCGCAAGAGGCAACCACATGTTGATGTTTCTCTCCCTATCTTCCTCCCTTCCCTTCTATCTAGAATAAATAAATAGAACTGCCCGCCAAGATGGAGGTGCAGGTGGACACATTGTGCCTCCTCTCACAACAAAAATTAAATACAACAAAGATTTAGAAACCAGAAAACAACTAGAACTGAAAGAAAACCGAACTGTACGGAAGTCCAACCACCATTCATCCAGACCAGTAAGAGGGGCGGAGTCAAGGCAGGAAAAAGTGGAGCTTGGCAGACCCAGGTGCACAGGCAGCAGCAGGTCGCAGATCGCAGGCGGTAGCTAGCAGACCCCAGGCACGGGGTGGTAACGGTGCAGACCCAGTGAGGTGGGACAAGGTGGCTGGCTGACAGGCGGTCCCACATTTCTGTGCAGATAATACAGGTGAAGGGGAAGCGGAGGAAGGGACTGGAATCCGAAAGAGAGAGGAGCAACTGCCATTGTTCCCTCCTGGACCCCGCCCCCACAAACAGTGTCACTACCCAGCAACTGGGCTGTCCCACCCTGGGGAACACCTAAGGCTCCACCCCTCACTACGAAACAGCTGCAACCAGAACCCACTCCCCCAAAAAAAGGCTCAAACGGGAGAACAGATCAAAGCCCCGGAGCCTGTTTATCTAAGTGACGAAGATATAGCCAACCTATCAGATGCATAGTTCAAAGCATTGGTGATCAGGATGCTCACAGAATTGGTTGATTTTGCTCACAAATTAGATGAACAAATGAAGACTACAATAAGTGAAATGAAGGAATACGCACAGGGAACCAATAGAGATGGGAAGAAAACTGGGACTCAGATCAATAGAGTGGACCAGAGGGAAGAAAGAAACAACCAAACAAAAAAGAAGGAAGAAACAAGAATTTCAAACAAATGAGGAGAGGCTTAGGAACCTCCAGGACATCTTTAAACATCCCAACATCTGAATTATAGGGGTACCAGAAGGGGAAGAAGAAGAGCAACAAGTGGAAAACTTATTTGAATAAATAATAAAGAACTTCCCCAATCTGGCAAAGGAAATAGACTACCAGGAAGTCCAGGAAGCTCTGAGAGTCCCAAAGAAGTTGGACCCAAAGAGGAACACACCAAGGCACATCGTAATTACATTAGCCAAGATTAAAATGAAGGCGAGAATTCTAGAAGTAGCAAGGGATAAGGGGACAGTCACCTACAAAGGAGTTCCCATCAGACTGTCAGTGGATTTCTCAAAAGAGACCTTCCAGGCAAGAAGGGGCTGGAAAGAAGTATTCCAAGTCATGAAAGTCAAGGACCTACATTCAAGATTGCTCTATCCATCGAAGCTGTCATTTAGAATGGAAGGAAAGATAAAGCATTTCTCAAATAAGGTCAAGTTCTAGGAGTTCATCATCACCAAGCCCTTATTATATGAAATGTTAATGAGACTTATCTAAGAAAAAGAAGATAAAAAATAGGACAGTAAAAAGCAAACTCAGATATTAACAACCACACCTAAAATAAAAGAAAACTAAGCAAACAATAAAACAGGAACTGAAACTGAAATGGAGATCACATGGAGGGTTAGCAAGAGAGAGTGGGAGGAAGAGAGAGGGAGAAAGGTACAGAGAATAAGTAGCACAGAAGGTAGGCATAAAATAGACAAGGGAAGGACAAGAATAGTGTGGGAAATGTAGAAGCTAAAGAACTTATGACACATGGACACAAACTAAAGGGGGGAAATGGGGGTAGGAGGGAGTGTACAGGGTGGAGGGGAATGATGGGGGAGAAATGGGACAACTGTAACAGCATAATCAATTAAATATATTTAAACAAATAAAAAATATATTAAAAAATAAAATAAATAACATTTTAAAAAGTGATACATAAAAAAAAGATTTCCCATCAAATTATCAATTTTTTTTACTATTAGTATACAGTTACCTGAATTTCAAACTGAATATGACATAACCCTGCACTTTAAATAAAATTAATGAAAATCCATTCAATAAAAAACTACCATACACATAGAATGCTTACCAAGTCAAGCAACCAATATTTCACCTTTATGAGACTACATAGCCTATTAAAAATTCAAAAGGTACTGTACAATAGTTCTGTGCACTTGCTTTTCAATTATCTGATTATTCCAATTTGTATCTGCTTCCGTCCTATACAACTTAGGTTCCATAGTGGCAGCATTTGTGTTTTGTTTTCCACTGTATCTGCAGTAACTAAGATACTTTTTCATTTTTCCCCTTACTGCTAATTTTAAACTTACAGAAAAGTTGTAAAAATGGTATAGAGTTCCTATAAATCCTTCATGCAGCATTCCGTAATACTAATATCTTACATAACCATAGTGCAATTATGAAAACCAGGAATTAACACTAATATAATGCTACAGTTAAACTACAAATCTTATTCCAATTTCACCCACTTTCCCCAACTAATGTCCTTCTTCTGTACCAGGACCCTACCCAAAATCCCACATTGCATTTAAATTACTATCTCCTCCAGTCTGTAACAGTTCAGTTTCTCTTAATCTTTCATAAACTTGGCACTTTTAAAGAGAACTATTTTGTATAATGTCCTTCAATTTGGGTTTGTCTTAATTTTCCTCATAACAAGCATGAGGCTATAAACTTTTGACAAGAAAACCACAAAAATGACACTATCATTCTAAGTGCATAATATTAAAGGGGCCCTGGTGTCAATGTCTTATTCAGGTGACATAAACCTTAACACTTGGAAATGGCGGTGTCTGCTGGGTTTCTCCACTTTAAGTTTACCGTTTTTCCCTATGTACCTAATACAAATTTGAGACTGTGTATGAAAATCCTGTTTCTGAAGTTTGGCGAAGCAACTTTAGCAGGACCGTATGTGTAACAATCATCACTGTAGTGTTTGTCCACTGGTGATTCTCTCTCCCTAGCCAGCCTGCCTGCCTGCCTTCCTTCCTTCCTTCCTTCCTCCCTCCCTCCCTCCCTCCCTTCCTTCCATATATCTATCCATCTATTTTTAAGACTTTATTTCTGTTGAGAGAGAGGGGAAAGGAGGGAGAAAGAGAGGGAAACACTGATGTGCAAGAGAAACATCAATCAGTTGCCTCTTGCATGCCAGGTGGGACCTGGCCTAAAACCCAGGCATGTGCCTAGACAGGGAATCAACTTGACAATCTTTCAGTTCACAGGCCAGAGCTCAACTCACAGAACCACACCAGCCAGGGCCAGCATTTATTAATTGGAATTCTATCTTAAGTATAAGCCACCATTCTCCTCCATTCATTCATTCATTCATTCATTCATTCATTCATTAACTTACTACTATCATATGGACTCATGGATATTTACTCTACAATTTAAGAATCTAACACTATTGGCCCTGGCTGGGCAGCTCCACTGGTTAGACCATCGTCCCAATACACCAAGGCTGCAAAAGCCCAATCTCCATTCAGGGCACATACAACAAGCAACTATTGAATGTGTAAATAAGTAAAACAGGCTCTGGCTGGTGTAGCTCAGTGGACTGAGCATGAGCCTGCAAACCAAAGGGTCGTCGGTTTGATTCTCAGTCAGGGCACGTGCCTGGGCTACAGGCCAGGTCCCCAGTGAGGGGCATGTAAGAGGCAACCACACCTTGATGTTTCTCTCCCTTTCTCTTTCCCTCTCTCTAAAAATAAATAAATAAAATATTTTTAAAATAAGTAACTAAATAAATGAATGGATAAATGTAATAGCAAATACATGTCCCCCTCTCTCTCTAAAATCAAGAAATTAATTTTAAAAATTTAAATCTAATAGTATCATTTTTTACTTTGTTGTTGAAATGGTTCCAACTTTGGCCATTAGGGGCTCCTTTAATTTGGCTCCTGTATCTTTTAACATGCCCTGCCCCTTTTGAGTTATGTTCTTACGGTCCAGCAAAAATATTTCAGGCTAATCTTAAATTGTTCAGTTCTAGAAATCAACCACTTCTCCAAAATGATTCCTTGCTGGGGGTCTGTCTTATGCATTGGATGATGTTTAGCAGCACCCCTGATCTCTACCCACTACAAGTCAATAGCAAAACACAGCTGATGTACCCAAGATATCCAAATCAATAAAGTTATTGGCAAAAATGAAAAATGTATCTTTTACTTTACAGAAAAAACTAAACAGACAATTTGGCCAATCCAATACTAGTCTAATGCCAGATGTATACTGGAAATGTTGGGGATAAGGAACACTTTGTAAAGTGTATGACTGTCTAACCACTCTGCTGTATGCCTGAAACTAATACAAAATAATACTGAATATAAACTGTAATTGAAAAATAAAATTTAAAAAAGACGAAATACCACTAAGGTCTTATCAAATAAGTTTGAAATGGTTAAAAAAAAAACCCTATCAAGTATAAATATAACAGGAAAAAACTGGATTCAGATAGTGTTTTTGTTGTTGTTACAGAAGGGGAGGTTTCCTTAAATTTGTATAAGTAGAATAGACTTTTCCACATTTACATTAAAAAAAAAAAAAAAAAAAGCAACCAGACCCTTAAAAAAGGTCCCAGCCCTGGCTGGTTTGGCTCAGTGGATTGAGTGGTAGGTAGCCTGCTAATCAAAGGGTCACCGGTTCAATTCCCAGTCTTGGGCACATGCCTGGCCTTCAGGCCAGGTCCCCAATGATGGGCACGTAAGACACAATCACATTGATGTTTCTCTCTGTCTCTTTCTCCTTCCCTCTCTCTAAAAATAAAAAAAATATATTTTTTTTTTTTTAAAAAAAGGTCCCTATCCCTGGGTGGTGTGACTCATTGGGTTGAGCATTATCAGGCAAACTGAAAGGTTATCAGTTCATTCCTGGTCAGGGTACTTGCCTGGGTTGCCGGGACAGGTCCCTATTTGGGAGCGAGGCAAGAGGCAACATATAGACGTTCCTCCTGTACATTGATGTTTCTCTTTTCCCCTCCCAACTCTCTCTTCTTTAAAAAAATAAATAAAATCTTAAAAGAAAAAAGGTCCCTCATGTAAGGAGTTGATGTGGGGAGCTGTATACAATAGTGACTCTGAAACTTTAGGGTGTACCAGAATTACCTGGATAATTTATTAAAGCTCTACCCCTATACTTTATAATTGTTAGAAAGTTTGAAACTTTCTAACAATTACCCAGGTTGGAATGCTGGTGCAGCTTTGTCTGAACAGGTTAGAGTAAAATCAGAGTAGTTCCAAGACAGAAACATGTATACAAACCAGATACAATGTTTAATTCAGTATATTCAGTAAAATATACTGAATATTACCTATCCCCAGACTGTGAAGACACTCACAATGATTCAAGGTATTGCACTTTGTGCTTTTTCTTCTATTTCCTATGAGCACCTTACTTCCTACACAAGCATTTACTATTTTTATAGCACTTTCAAAAACAAATTTTAAGTTTGCTTTAATCATAGCTTTGATCATAACATTTCCTAATTATTATATTTGAAACTTTTAAGAGTAACATTTATCTAATTACAATTCACAATTAAATATTACAGGTACATGGAAAACTGTTAATTTGTTTATACATAAAGCCATTCATAGCAATGCTATACACAGGAAAACAAAGAGAAACTGAAATAAACATTGTGCATTCTTATAGTAAATTATAAACATTAATGCCTAAGCCTCATATGTAAGGTCATAGTGTATGCAACCAAAGTGCCAATCACCAGCTAAAAAAATCCTAAGAATAACAAGGAATTAGGCTAGTTTGTGGAGTAATTGCTCAAGTATAGCCAAAAATGAACAGTTTTATTTATATTTTCCAACCTGTACAATCTGTTCCCAATGGAAGGGTGAAGTTTTATTTATTAGTTTTATGAGTAACACACAAGAACTATGTGTATTCACATCTATGTCACACAGTTATTTTTGTTTTTTGTTTTTTTTTTTTTTACCTCAGTTGTATTTGCTTTCGTTTTTGCAGCTCTTGGTTCCTGAGTTCTTCCAGGCGTCTGAGTTCTTCTTGACGCCTCATGAGATCTATAAAATATTGATTTCTCATTAATATTTCAGCTGCACTTGTGTATTTTTATATCCATGAACATACAAACTCTCTACTACTGGTAATATATAGAGTAATTTATTCATACTCATGCACCCAATATCTACTATATCACCTTATAACAAAAGATTATAAGCTGTGTAATTAGTTAATCAAATTAATATCCTTTCTGGGACTGTTTCTTCATATGTATGAAGAGAAGAACAAAATTTATCCTTCTAATCATAAATTAAAACAGGCAAGTTTTTTTAACATAGGAACTAAAACATACTAAAACAGAATAAAATGATACATGAATTTTCACTTACATATTTTAATAACATTAGAACTTTTCAGCAGCAAGTGCAAAGCCCAGAAAGATGCCTTGGGAGATGTCAGCAGAAGGCCGGTCAGAACCAGACCAGACAAATAGTAGGAATAGCAGTAAGACACTGCAAAAAGCCCAGAGATCATCCCTCCCAACACAATTAGTGTTAAGATTCCTCCTACACCAAGTCAATGTCTTAGGAAAAAAGGCAAGAAGCAAAGAATTCCTGAAAGAGGGAAAAGGCTGAATACTGAGATGAACAAGACCATTTTAAACAAGACAAGAATTCCCACTGACACCATAATTGCAGTATCAAGAACAGGGTCTCCACAGTAGTAAAAGATAATTAAAAAGTGCATTTTTTCTGCACATCTGAGAAGTAGTGGATTAACTTTCCAAGTGCTAAAAATCTTTGCATACATGCATGTTTAAAAATACAAAAACATTAAAATACTCTGAAAAGCACAATTATTGGTTAATTTTATTTTTCCTTGTCTCTTCAGGTTATCTGATTTTCTAAAATGAACACAAATTACCTAAATGTTTTTTAATAAATCACTACACTCAGAACTTACATAATACTAATAGTTTGTTTCAGTTAACTTTCTATGTGGCAATAACCCTACCATCATAACCATAATATGACTGGCAACACAGCCCTAACAAGGTGAATGTTACCCTACAATTTTATGCATTGCAAACAGACTGAAGTGTGTATTATGCCAAAGAAAACAAAAAAATCAGATAGATTATAAATGTACTTCAGCCATCCACCTACGGCTCAGTCAAATCTATCCTTATTCCAGACTTTTTCAAACTTTCTAGTACCCCAAAACTAGATAATCAGATGCAACTGGGAAATTTAAAAAATTAAAATTAAAAAAAAGATTTAGAGACTCTGCTAAGGAAAGTCAGTTTTGGTACATGGGGTAGGGACCAGATGATTATAATATCAGTTGAGATAACACTTAGCTATATTAAAGGACATCAAATATGACTACTATGATTTCAAATATTTACACCATTAGTTGTCAGCTGTAACTAACTGCTCATTAGAATTACTTAAATACCTTTTAACCACACACTAGTTAAAATCAAATTATCTTGAGATGTAGACCAGACATTAGTATTTTTATTTGAAACCCCCTAGATGGCTCCATTGTGAAAACCAACATGGAAAGCCACGCAACTATCAGACAATTAATTTAGTGGGAGAAACCAAGCAGAGACCAAAAATGTAATGTACTTATATTCCTAAGAGGAAACTCTTCAATAACCCAAAGAACCAAAAATGTACCACTATCGCCTGTAACAATTTCAACATAGTTTTGGAGGTAGCTGTAGGTTAGCTGCTCTTAAAATTAGAGATTATCTACCATATATAATTATAAAAGTAAAAATAGGGAATAGATTTTCATCCATGAAAAGGAGTAAGAAAAGAAAATAAATATTTCTTTCTAGACAACTGGAACTTCTCCTTTTAAGCTATGCCAGTTGGGAAAACTGCTTTAACCTCTTGGATCTCATCTCCTTACCTGTAACATTGGTATAATAGTTAGCTCAAAGCCCTGGCCAGGTATCATCCTGATACTCCTGATGCCAAGGTTGCAGGTTTGATCTCCAGTCAGGGCACATACAAGAATCAACCAATGAATGGATAAATAAGTATAACAACAAATCTATGTTTTTGTTTCTCTCTCTCTCAAAATATTCAATAATTTTTTAAAATTCTTTTTAATTAGCTGAAACAACTGGACAATATAATTATCAGATAAGCACATATCCGATACTAAAAAGGAGCAATACCAACTTGAAACTAACATTTGACATTTAATAAACTATTTCTTTTATTTTGTTAATATCCCAAGTTCCTAAAATTTCACTAACATGTATACACTTCCAAAAAAAATGTCCTTCTGGGAAAAAAATTACCAAAAAAAATTTTGTAACTAGATGTGTTTTTATCCTTTGAGCCATTAAAAAGCAAACTAATAGGAATATTGCTTAAAAATATAACAAAAGGAATCCACAGACATGAAGACACTAGCTGTAGTATACTACTAATTACCAAACCAAGTTAATATTTTTATTTTTTTAAGATTTTTTAAAATTTTGATAGAAGAGAGGTGGGGAGAAAGAGGAGGAGAAAAACACTGATGTGAGAAACGCAATGTTGCCTCTCACACACCCCTCCAACCAGGGACCTGGCCTGCAACCTGGGCATGTGCCCTGACAAGGAATTGCACTGGTGACCTTTCTGTCTGCAGGACAATACCCAACCCACTGAGGGACACCATCAGGGCTAGACCAAGTAACATTTTAAATGCTTACCTTAACAAATTTAATGATAAAAGAACATAAAATTATATTAACACTATAATTTCAATATATTATAAATATGCGTACACAGCAAAAGTGAACAGAGAAAACTACAGATAAATTTAAAGGTTGATTTAATAGACTGTAAGAAACTGTTTCCCTTATTGAAAAGCTTTCGAGTAATGAAAACTGAATGTATGTTCTCTGACCTAACAAGTTCACTTTCTAAAAGTACAAGAATTGAAACTACAGATTGAAAGGATATATCTACTTCCAAGGAAAGGCTGAAATATTATGGTGTAAAATAAAATATATCTTGAATACAAGAAAGGAAAAATGGAAAGACGTAACAAGCAAATATGGTAAAATGTTAAACAGAATCTAAATCTAAGAACGAATACAAAGAGAACAACTTGATAATTGTTCAAGTTATTTTTTTACAACTTCTCATAAGGAGACTTACAGCCAAGATGGAGACATAGGTACACACTGTGCCTCCAAAAACAACCAAAAGAAGGACAACAACAAATTTAAAAACAAAACCTAACAGAACTGTAAGAAAATCAAACTGTATGGAAGTCTGACAACCAAGGAGGTAAAGAAGAAACATTCATTCAGACCAGTAGGACGGGCAGAGATGGCCAGCCAGGGTAGAGATGGGCAGCCAGGGTGGAGAGGATTCACAGCAAGGCGGTGGCTGGCATACCAGGCAGTCCCACATTTGCATGCAGATAAACCGGGAGGAACAACTGGGAAGTGAGACACACCATGCAAACCAGGGTTCCAGTGCTGGGAAATAAAGCCTCAAAAGCTCTAACTGTAAAAACCTGTGGGAGTTAAGGCGGCAGGAGAAAACTCCCAGCCTCATAGGACAGTCCATTGGATAGACCCATAGGTACAAGAACATACATAAAACCACCCTCCTGGAAATCAGCACCAGAGGGCCCAATTTGCTTGTGGGTAGCAGAGAAAATGAATGGATACCAGCCAGACAGCCCAAGCCACTGTTCCCTCTCGGAACCCTCCCCCACATACAGCACCACAACAAAGTAAATAACTAAGGCTCCACCCTTTTCAATGTAACAGGCACATAAAGACAAAAAATATAGCCCAAATGAAAGAACATATCAAAACTCCAAAAAAAAAGAACTAAGTGATGAAGAAATAACCGACCTACCAGATGCAGAGTTCAAAACACTGGTAATCAGGATG
>PVKU01002521.1:200927-223444 GCA_004027475.1 Anoura caudifer
TTCCAACATCCAAATCATAGGGGTGCCAGAAGGAGAAGAACAAAGAACAAGAAATTGAAAACTTATTTGAAACAATAATGAAGGAGAACTTCCCTCACCTGGCAAAGGAAATAGACTTCTAAGTAGTACAGGATGCTCAGAATCCCAAAAAAGTTGGACCCAAGGTAGCACACACCAAGGAACATCATCATTACATTACCCAAGATTAAAGATAAGTAGAGAATCTGAAAGCTAGAAGAGTAAAGGAGAGAATTACCTACAAAGGAGTACCCATGAGACTATCAGCTGATTTCTCAAAAGACACCTTTCAGGCAAGAAGGAGCTAGAAAGTATTTGAAGTCATGAAAGGTTTCATGACTTCACCCAAGATTACTCTATCCAGCAAAGCTATCATTTAGAATTTAAAGGCAGTTAAAGTGCTTCCCAGATATAGTCAAGTTAAAGGAGGTCATCACCACCAATCCCTTATTATATGAAATGTTAAAGGGACTGATCTAAGAAAAAGAAGAAAATTAAAAATAGAAAAAGTAAAATGGCAACAAACTCACAATTAATCAACTGAACCTAAAACACAAACACAAAAACAAACTAAGCAAACATCTAGAACAGGAACAGACAGAATCACAGAAATGGAGACCACATGGAAGGCTATTAGTGGGGAGGGGAGAGAATGGGGGAATGTATAGGGAATAAGAAGCATAAATGGTAGGTACAAAATAGACAAGGAGGTTAAGAACAGCATAGGAGATGTAGAAGCCAAAGAACTTATATGTATGACCCATGGACATGAACTGGGGGGGCAGGGGGATGCTGCTGGGGGGATGCAGAGCAGAGGGGAATAAAGGGGGAGAAATAGGACAACTGTAATAACATAATTAATAAAATATATTTTGAATTTTTTGAAAAAAAAACTTCTCACAACGAAATCTTGCAGGGGAAACATCATGGACAAGTTATTACTCTTTAAAGGGAAAAATTTCATATGGAAGCCTGAAAAAAGGATCAAGTCACTTGCAAGAGAGGAAAAAACTCAGGCTTATTTCAGACTTCCCCACAGAAGCATTCAATGCAAGGAGACAATGAAAAACGCTGTCAAGTACTTAAGAAATAAGGGGGGGGGGGGCAAAATTCCATGAATTTTAACCATTCAAGCACCATTTTAAAATACAAGGATCACATGGTATTTCAGAACATGCAAGAAGTCCAGTAACACTTCCATAAACTCTTCTTAAAGAAATTATGATCAACATCAGACAAGTGATGAACAGAAAAGTCATAACTCAGTAAAACACATAAGGATTAAGGTTAAAGAAGATGTCGAAATGAAAACATAATACTGAAAAGATAGCCCTAGCTGGTTCTTAGTGGAGTGAGCGTCAGACGGCGAACCAGAGGGTTGTTGGTTTGAATTCGTCAGGGCACATGCCTGAGTTGCAGGCCAGGTGCCTGAGTTGCAGGCCAGGTCCCCAGTGGGGGGGAGTGCGAGAGACAACCACACATGGATGTTTCTCTCCCTCTCCTGCTCCCTCCCTTCCCCTCTCTCTAAAAATTAATAAAATCTTTAAAAAATATATTTAATACTGACATTCAATATATTGAATATATTGCAGCATTATTCACACTAGACAGCATGGGGAAAAACCTAAATGTCCATCAAGAGATGACTGGATCAAGAAGGTGTGTAGTAGTAACGATAAATAGTGATGAAAGGAGACTTGTCTTGGGGTGGTGCACACAATACAATATACAGATGAGGTAGTACAGAACTGCACCCCTGAAACCTTATTTTATTAACAAATGTCACCCTGATAAAGTCAATAAAATGTATGTATGTAAAAAACATGTGGTATACATGACACACAAAGTGGTAATATACAAACACATGCTCACATATATATATACACACAACATATTTACAAAAACATATATACATATACACAATGGAATATTACTCAGCCAAGATAAATATAGGTGTCTTAGCAAATATTTGTAAATTCTGATATCCTGCCATTTAAAACAACATGAATGAACTCTTGAGGGCGTTATGCTCAGTGAAATAAGCCAGAGAAAAACAAATACTGTGTGGTACAACTTACACCTGAAATCAAAAAAAAAGTCAAACCCACAGAAATAGTAGAGTAGAAATATGGCTGCCAGGGGCTGAGAGGGGGAAACAGGGAGAGGTTGGTGAAAAGGTACCAGTTAATGATGAATGAAGTATGCGGAACAATGTATAACATGGTGACAACTATAGTTGATAACACTGAATTATATAACTGAAAGTTACTTAGAGAGATTAGAACTTAAATGTTCTCACCAAAAAATAAGTAAAAATAGCCTCATACTTAAAAAAAAAAATTAAGTCAGTGTCATAAATCCAGACAAATTGGAAGCAGAATAAATAAATGTTGAAGGGGTCAAGAGAAAGGAGGAGCTGAATATGTCTATTTCCTTGTTCTTTTTTCTTTGGTAGCCAAGAATCAAAAGATATCATTTAGAGGAAATAAATATATTTCTATTACTTGATTTATCAGTACAAAGGCATTCATAAAGAATAATAATATTATCAAAAAAACCAGTGATGCAGAGTGGAGTAAACAGCAAAATAAATGTCAGAGTTAACATTATCCATTGAGAGTTTTATAATTACACAGCAAATGGAACACAAAAATAACGGGAAAATTCAGGAACCTCCTACTAATGACCAAACACAGACATAGAAAGAAAACATAATTTGTAATGAGTAAATGGGATTTGGATCTAGACAAAACTAAATAGATTATAAAAGCAGCAATTATTAAAAGTGTTGGTATGTCCAACAATAATCAACATTTACAAAAATTTGTTATGACATATACATAAATATTCATTGCAGCAATGATTTTTCTAACAGACTGGAAACAAAATTAGATATCAATCGGGGAGGATGAGTCAAATTAATTACAGCTACTTAACAGAATATAGTGCAGCTATTTAAAAATTGAGTCAGATTTATACAGGGTCTAGCAGAAGTAATGCCTGCTTGAGTGTGGTTGGTAGGGTAATAAATGTGTAATAATTTATAGTTTTGATTTGAACATTTCACCTAAAATGTCACATGGTATGCTTGAGTGTGATATGTTACAGAATTACATACTTATGAGTTTGTAATAAAATAAAAGGGCATTATTTGTGCTGGACTCTGTATCTATGCACCTATATAGAAACTAAAATAAGATGCAGAAAAAGATCAAAAGGGGGATTTTTTTTTGTTATAAATACACACATCTACCAAGATATGCAAAATTTTTTTCCACTAAAAGATACAAAAGCCCTGACTGGTCTGGCTGAGTTGTTTGGGCATTGTCCCACAAAGCAAAAGGTTACCAGTTCTATTTTAGTCAGGGCACATGCCTATGTTGCTGGTTTGGTACCCAGAAGGGGCACCTATCTAAGAGAGGCAACGGATCAATGTTTCTGTCTCATACAGATGTTTCTCATACAGAAACATCATACAGATGTTTCTCTCCCTGTCTTCCTCCCTTCCTGTCTCTAAAAATGAATAAATAAAATCTTTAAAAACAAAATGAGAGGCCCTGGCTGGGTGGCCCAGTTGACTGGAGCATCAGCCCATACACACCAAAAGGTTGCAGGTCTGATCCTGGTCAGGGCACATACATAGGTTGCAGGTTCAAACACTGATGAGGGAACATGCCGGAGGCAACCAATTGATGTTTCTCTCTCACGTCAATGTTCTCCCTCCCTCCCTCCCTTCCTCTCCCCCGACCCCTGCACCTTCTTCTCTCTCTAAAGTCAATAAACATATCCTCTGCTGAGAATTAAAGAAACACACACACACACAAAGAGATAAAAGAGGCCCTGGTCAGGTAGCTCATTTGGTCAGAGAGTAGTCCAGATACTCCAAGAAAGAGGATCATCCTCAGTCAGGGAACATACAAGAATCAACCAATGAATGCATAAATAAGTGAAACAACAAATCCATGTTTCTCTCCCCTCTTGTTCACCCCCTATCTTTAAAAAAAAAAAAAAAAAAAAAGAGAGAGAGAGAGGGGAAAAAAAGGAAAACAAATTTAAATGCAGAAGAAATAATGACTCCCACAGAAAACAGAAGGTGAGGAAGAGGGACTTCTTTCATACTGTTTGATGAGTTTTCTCCTTCTGTAATAGGTCAACTGGAGAGCCCTGTGTCTCTGTAGACCCATGAAACTAAAATTACCTCAAGTCCTTCACTCATCTGAATACATCCTTAGAATTGTTAGATGAAATATATAATTTTAAGATCAAAAAAGGAAAAACTGTAAATTTTTATACTAACAATGAAAAGAATTTATCACCTGCAACCTTTGCTGAAATACGAGCTGTACTTCATCAGAAAAACACCCAGAAGCACAGAGTGGGATGCATTAAGCAATGTGCTTTTCTAATATTATAAACCAAAATATTATCATTAGGGGTTATAAATAAACACCAAAAAAGCAATAAAATAAAAGCTCGTGGGAAATAACTGCAAAATTACTATCCTTCAGAAGTCAAAATACTCAGGGGTGAGGAAAAGTTTTCTAAGAGCTCACAAGAGCTCTCTGAGGCAAAAAGAAACACCGTTCTTTGTCATCAGTAAATTCCCAGTACCTCAAACAGCATCTCCTACAACTAACATTTAAGTACACGTTGAAGTAATGACTTACACTATTGTCAGTAGCAGCAACAAAATATTTTTAATGCTTTCAATTTATTTCCTAGCCCTGTCATGACTGCAGATGGTGGGAAAATAATGCAGCAAAGGGCCTAGGAGGCAATGAGCAGGCAACAATCCTTATAGAACCGAACTGCTAGAGCAATCATGGAGCCTAGGAAACTAAAGATTTTTTAAATTTTCCAGTTCATTCTGGGAAAGAATGTAACAAAATTTAAAAACCACAAAACAGCCAGACTAAATGAACTTGAAGCTCTCTCTTCCAGCTCTAACCAGCCAATGATTCTTGATTTTACCTTAGGTAACAATTTTCAAATTTTTGGCAAGAGACTTTGTTTATTTTTAAACATAATACATGATATGAATAAGTTCAGTTTTACTAGAAAACTTACTGAACTGCTAAGTTTAGAGTCCAAATTAAAAGAAATACCTGACTACTATCTACTGTTTGTTGAACAAGCTTTTGTTTTAACTTATATGGCATCAGCATAGTTATTCAGTGATGTGACCATAACTGTTCAATAAACATTTACTGAACAGGGGATAGGGAAACCTCCAGATTTTTATTCTAAAGGAAATGAGAATCTACCAAAAGGATTCAGAGATTGAGTGGTGATCAAATTTCCACCTTTCAAAGAAATATTGGCTCCAATATTTAAAAAATGGATAGTGAAGGATGGCAAAAAATCCAGTTAACAAAACTGCTGCAGAAATCCAGGCAGACATCTGTAGGGCCTTGATGTCTGCAGGCAGCCAACTGACAGCAGATAAACATTTACTGAAATGTTAACTTAAAAAAAGAAAAACAGCCCTGGCAAGCATGGCTCAGTTTGTTGGAGCACTGTCCTATAAATCAAAAGGTCACAGGTCCGATTCCCAGTCAGGGCACATGCCTGGACTGTGGGTTTGTTCCCCAGCTGGACCACAGGTGAGAGGCAACCAATCAATGTTTCTCTCTCACATCAATGTTTGTCTCCCTCTGTCCCTCCCCTTCCCTCTAAAATCAGTAAGCATGTCCTAGGGTGAGGATTAAAAAACAAAAACAAAAGAATTAAGAGCAAAATAACACAAATAAACTAGGTGCTAATTTTAAGAAATACAAACTATTACAGATAGTGAAAAAGATGAGTGATAGGAAGAACCAGAAAAGATTTGGAGAATTAAAGAACAAAAACAGGGAAGGGAGAAATAATAAAGACAGGCATAAAAAGGAACCTAGAAAGAGGAAAAGTGGACAAGAAGTGAACTTTTGGTATATATTTAAACAGTTTATCATGCTCTGATTGGTGTGGCTCAGGGGGTTGGGCATTGTCCTTCTAACTGAAAGGCTGCCAGTTTGATTTCCAGTCAGGGCACACAGCTAGGTTGCGGGTCCCCAGTTGGGGGCATGCAAGAGGAAACTGATTGATGTTTTTTGCACATCAATGTTTTTCACCCTCTCTTTCTTCCTCCCTTCCCCCTCTCTAAAGATAAATAAAATCTTTTTTAAAAATAAAATAAAAAAAAAAAAACAGCTTCTTTGTTGTTAGGTATTTGACTAGTAATAACGACAGTAAACTATTATCTCTTATTAGATCTGAGAAAATATTAGCTCAGTCTCAAGTGTTTAAAATGTTAGAATCTAGTGTTCCTAAATACACATATCCACCATTACACATGAATTTTTTATCTCTGCCAAAGAATATCCATTTGTAATCTTTTGGCATGTGGTAGTAATCTTAAGTCTTCATTCTTTCCACCAAAAAACATCTTGATGTATGACATTATCTACATACCAAGAATTACCTACTGTGCTTTCCCTTTTTTTTGCCATCAGAATCATGTATTAGCTACTGGCAAAGTTTAACCTTAATTACCTCCAACAACACTACTTATGTAGGGAAAACTTACTGTTGGTTTTTTTTTTAAAGGACGTTCTCTCAAAAAAGGAAGAGATTTTTTCCTAATGTGTTGAGTTCCAACTGTCTCTAAACTCCTGACTCGCAACTTGAATATAAATACATGTCAGTAGGAACTATAAATGAACCCCAAGAAAAAGAAATCTTAACCTATCTACATGAACCCACATTACCTTGCCTCATCAGCATTAACTGATGCTCGTGCCTGGCTGCTTCCATTTCTGCCTCCAGCTTCTCTTTGGCTTCTCTGATGTTTCTGTCAACCTGCTCACGCTGTTGCTTCTCCATTTCATCAAGAGCCTTCCATCGAGATGCATACTCGAATTCAAACGTCCCAGGCTGAGCAAAACGTGGTGGCTGTTCTCGTTCCCTAAGTTTATATTTAAAAACAAACAGGAATGTATGTTTAAATGGTAAAACAACAACTAAAAATAAATACCATTTACTGAGCCCTTACAATGTTCATCAATATTCTACATGAATTGCCTCATGGCAATACTGTGATGCCAATTTTAACAAGTCTGAGTTTGAGCAACTGTCCATGGATGGACAACAAATACGCAATGGAACCAGGACTCAAAACCAGGCAATTGGATGCTACAGCCGTTACTCCCCTATCACCTTCAATAAGGCCTGGTATTCATTTAACAAATAATGTTAGACAAGGCAATCTGCAACATATGAATCCAATGTGCTCTGTCTAGAATCATTTTTTTCCCTATAAGTGGTAACTTTTAGGCATAGTAGTAAAAGCAGAGAATTTATTACATTTATGTACCAAGTAAACTGGCTAGGACCAAAAATAAAGGCCTAACTTCCTATAATTGTAGTTATTTGTTCAATACTTGTTTCCCTTACTACACTGAAAACTCAATAAAGACATGAAATGTCTGTTAACGGCTGTACCTCACGGACCCACCACAGTATCTAGCACATTGTATACATTTAATATTTCTTAAATAAATGATGAGCAAATAACCTAACCTTCTTTAAAAATAAAATCGTATGAAAATACCTGAAATTCAAAGAAATTCTTCAATTATATTTGCCTATCATAGCTTCAATTAGAAAGTACTGATAAGAACACAATCCCCACCCCACTAATAAAACTATACATGCTTTGCATTCATAAATTTAACTTCTCTTTGGGGGTGAGGAAAAGATGGGTGGGTGAGTGGGACAAAGTTTGGAGATAACCAGGGAGGATTTCACAGAGGATAAGATGCAGTAACAATACAGCTTCAAGGATTAGAGGTATATAAGGAAAATCAAAATTAACCATGAGCTAGGTAGTGTGACCCTAAAAAACAGATTTGGATTTTGTTCTTCATAAAACACTGACTAGGAAAGTGGAAGAAATAGGAGGATCTACCACCCACTAATTTTATGAAAGAATTGCTTATTAGTCAGTAGTTGCTAAAGCAGGCTGATAATAATATTATAATAATAAATATTAAAGATACTTTTTCTGGAGGGAGCTGGGGAGGGCTGGGGAGGTGGGCTGGGACGGGAGTAGAAGACGGAAAACTGTACAAGAACAACAATTAAAATTAAAAAATGGAAAAAAATACTTTTTCTCCCAAGAGAAATACTTTTGAAACAATATGGATTTGGAGAGTTAGAAATGAATTTGAATGGTGGTTCTTAAGCTTTGTAAACATTTCCTTTTGAATGTAACTCTTGAGTAGTAAAACTGGGATGATAACAAGATCTTACAGGTTTGCTGGGATAACTATGTAAACAAATATTATCTATAAATTCTACTTCTTAGAACTACTTATAATTCCATTTCGTATAACCCTTATTCCAGTTTTCTAATTCCTAAATCCAAAGGTATACTCTATTTCAAATTTGTAATGATAGGCAATAAATAACCAGGAAAAAAAGGTCAAGAGAATAGGAAATCATAGTAAGTCCTGGAAAAATAGCATGAGAGAGAGATTTAAATGATTATGAATTACAACTGATTATTGCTAATTCTGCTTCCCTGGAATAATTTCCTTCCTTGCTTCCAGGACACACACACTGCTAGCTGTTCTCCCTACTCCAATGACTTCTTTCACTCAGTCTTTGCTGATTCCTTCTGATCTTCCCAAGCTCCATATACTGGAGTATTCCAGGGTTCAGTCCTTTGACATAGTTTTCTATCATCTGAGATAACTCTGGCCCAAACAGCTTATCTAAAATCCAGATGAAAATGCAACTACTGACTTGACATCCCACCTGAATGTTCAAAAGTCATCTCAAACTTAACATACCCAAAACAGAGTTCCTGATCTTCCTCCACCAATCTATTCCTACTACAGGAGTCTTCATATCATTAGTAGTTTCCATACTTTAAACTGTTTCTCCCATATGCCCATATCATTCAGCAAAATCCAAACTCTACTTTTAAACTATATCCAGAATCTGATCACTTCTCATCATTACCATTGTGACTACAATTCCATGTCCACAGGCTCCTGAATTTATCTCCCTGACTCCACACTAGGCTCTTTATAATCTACTCTAAAAACAAAGCCAGCAAGATCCTGTTAAACTTAAGTCACCACACTCTGTTCCTTTCTCCTAAAATACAAATGCCAAAATTAGCCTGACAGTGTGCAAGGGCTAACAACCTGTACTCCTCCCAATATGTCACTTACTGTACTTCATCCCTACTATTTCCCCTTTACTCACTATACTCTAGCTGAATCAGCCTCTTCACTATTCCTGGATGCCAGACCGAGTCCTCCCGACCTCTGCAAGCTGTAGAGCCTGCTTCTCTCCCAACCTTTGAGCTGTCACCTTCAAATATTACTGTCTTCAGGTAGGCTTTCCTAACCCCATGTAAAAGAGACATAGTCCTCTGCTCCCGAGCACCCACTTTTCCCTGTCTTTTCACAGACACTTACCACCCCACGTAGCATGACTTCCTACTCCATTGTGTTCACTGAGACATCTTCAGCACTAGGTATATAATACACACTCCTACTTATCATCTGAATTACTGAAGGGAAAAACATTCAACTACACTAAAATCAAAGAATGCTACTTAAAATAATATGCATAAAATTCCATTTTGAACGCAGACTATTAAATCTTAAAATCCTAACATCCATTTGTCTGGGTGAAAGAAAATACTTCTATGTATACACCAAGAGTATAAACTGGTATAATACTTCTAGAGAACCATTTGTCATTATCAGTCAACTCTAAATATGCATGCTTTTTGATCTAAGCCCTTATACCTCACTTTAGTGTCTCTCTAAATAGTACTTCTCACTACTTAATAGATGTTTTAGAATCTTCGGTTCATTATTTTTACTTTTTTAAAATTTTTGTTCTTATATTCCATTCTATGGTTCATTATTTATCGTACATCTTCCACCACCAGAAATGTAAGCGTCATGAGAGCAAAAACCATGCCAAGTTTCACTGGTAACACCTAGAACAGTGCCTGGCACAAAGGCATTCCAATATTTGTTCAATTCATGTTACAATTTATTATAACAAGTAAGTGGTTAAAATTTATACATACAGGTAGCTTAACATTAACAGTTGCATCACAATGAGTGAAAAGCAATTGGTAAAATAATATACACCACTTTGAAAATAGGCTAGTTTTCCCTTTTATCTCTAAGAGATAAAACTGTGTCAAGTTATTTCTATAGGACCTCCCCTACTCAACCTCCCAAAAAGTCTCCTTTTTAATCTCTACCTGAACGTTATAATTAAACATTTTCATGATATCTAGCTTTCATTGTTACTCTAGCATAAATATTACTGCCAGTGTTCTCCTACATATCTACCCCTGCTAGTTATAAAAGTAGAGACTTTTCTAAGTATTCAACTGATGTTTTAGCCATATACAAAGAAAACTAGCATTCCATGCAGACCAGGCTGCTCTAAGAACCATATTATATGAATAAACAGAACACTTTATAATCCAACAATACTGGAAAACAAATGTGATATAATCAATACCCTTGATGGCGCAAATCTAAAATATCTTTATCGCCCTGGTCAGTGTAGCTCAGTTGGTTGGAGTGTCATCCTGTAACTGAAAGGCTGCGGGTTTAATTCCCAGTCAGGGCACATGCCTAGGTTATAGTTTTGGTGCCTGCTCCACGTGAGTACAGGATAGAACCAATTGATGCCGCTCTTTCACGCTGACGTTTCTCTCCATTCTTCTCTAAAAAAGCAATGAAAAAAATATCCTCAGGTGAGGATAAAATATACATACATCTTTATTAATAAAATCTTACTTATGATATTGTTGAGTTTTCTGCATTAGCTTCTCTGGCAAGCCATCTTCATCATCAAATTGCTCCATTGGCTCCACAATGACTGGCCGTGGGGTCCTGGATAGGTAGAAAACATTAATAAGAATACAGAGTTTGGAATTAACATTCTCCTAGCAATTTTTTGTTATTCCAAGATACATATTCGGAAAATGTCCCTCAATAAAAAGTTCTCAAAGATCATCATATATACTCATAAAAATCAGTCAATTAGCATATGCTGTGCCACAGATGAGCAGCAAAGTCAGACTAAGATCAATCCTTGTTTCTAGAGCAGTCTATTCAACATGACAGAAAAGTAAACCAACTATGAGCCTTTGTAACCACTGTAGTTAACCTTTACAAAGTACAAAGGATGAGTGAGTACCTAACTCATGTTTTATGTGTTATCACGTCCTTCTGTCCCAGGACCTCAAACTCCCATCTCCACCCACTTCCTAGCCTCTTTCTGTGTCTAACCAGTCTTGTTCAGAAAAGTCTAAAACCTAAAATGAGACCTAAAAGGTATCAGTTAGGCAAAAGGGAAAGAGACGGAGTCAGAAGATATAACATATTCAAGGAGCAAGTTGAGGGGAGGAGGAGGTCAAGAATAGGGAAAAAAAAGATAAATGCCCTGGCTGGTGTGGCTCGATGGACTGAGATCAGGCTGCGAACCAAAAGGTCACTGGTTCGATTCCCAGTCGGGGCACAGGCCTGGGTTGTGGTCCAGGTTCCTAGTGGGGCCCACATGAGAGGCAACCACACCCTGATGTTTCCCTCTCTTTCTCCCTCCCTTCCCCTCTCTCTAAAAATAAATTAAAAAATCATTTAAAAAAAGGAAAAAAAGATAAACTATAATTGAAAAAAACTTTTAATTAAAAAAGTGTAAGATAAAAGATACTATTTAAAAACCCTTTGTTTAGGGCTGGAGTGGTGGGCTGGGATGGGAGTAAAAGACAGAAAACTATATAAGAACAATTAAAATAAATTTAAAACAAAACCTTTGTTCACCATTTAACTAAGGAAACTCCAAAAATGACAATTCACCCTCCACCCCAAATCCCCTTGCGGTAGATGAACTTCTCTTAGTTTTAATATTCATTTTTGTTGCTCTCAAATAGTTGCTGGAGGAGGCAAGCCTGTCCTATGTGACTAGACTCCAGGAAGCTTACACCTGGTTTCCTCCAGACTTCATCCCACATGCATTTTTTCTGTGCTAAATGTGCTCTGTATTCTTTCACTGTAACAAATCTTAGTCAGGAAACTATATATGCTGAGGCCTGAGTCCTTCTATGGAACTACCAAACCTTGACGTGGTCTTAGAACCACTCCTCCCTTTTTCACCCCCAATACCCCTGAAAGTACACAAATCAAATACAACTTCTGACATATTCATGTTTTTATTTTCAATCAGTTTATTAACACAAATGTGGATCACAGCATACCTCTAATTTTGTGTCCTTTCTTTATTTGCTAAATAAATGTCTTAAAAAGTTTTAGAATACTTATAGCTGAATGCTCTGCCATAAACAAATGTGGTGCATAATTTTAGTTTTGTTTGTATTTTTATTGATACAATTCACATACCATAAAATTTGCCCTTTTAAAGTATACATTTCAGTGGCTTTTAGTATGTACAACCACAGTATAATCCCAAAATATTTTTAATTGATCCTAGAGAGAGGCAGAGGGAGAGAGAGAAATATCAACCTGTTGTTTCATGTATTTATGCATTCAGGTTGATTCTTGTATGTGCCCTGACTGGGGATCAAGCCTGCAACCTTCGTATCTGGACAATGCTATAACCAACTGAAATACCCGGCCAAGGCCAAAACATTTTCATCATCCTAAAAAAAAAACCACCAAAATTATTAGCCACCAATTCCCCATTCCCTTTCCCCTGAGCTTCTGGCAACTAGTACTCTATGGCATATCCTACCTTTAAAAATTTATTTTCATGAGTGCTACATTTTCTGGTATCATAAAATATTCTTCCAAAAATTAACTACCTACTAATCCACTGTATTATCAACTTGACCAATTCTCTATGAAGAAATTCAGATTTTTCCCATTATTTTATTATTAGAAATAGCGATAAACCAGATATAATACACCAATCCTTTCAGTTAAAATATTTACTTCAAGAATACCTCTATTATATCAGAGAGTCAAATAATCTTAAGGTTTTTATACCTAGTACCCAAATCCCTTCCAAAACAAAATGACCAATTTCTCTTATAGGAGTTATAAAAATACTCCTATGGCTTCACTTCATTCACTGGGTATTTATTTATTTAACTTTGGAGGGGTTTTTTGTTTGTTTGTTTTTTAACATTAACAGAAATTTACTTTCTCACAACTCTGGAGTCTGGAAGTCCAAAATCAAGTCAGCAACACTGGTCTCTTCTAAGACCTGGGCTCTTCTCCCTGTGTCCTCGCATTCACTGGGTACTTTCATATCTTTACCAATATAATAGATTTCAAAAAAAAAAGGGGGGGGGGGCCTAGCTGGTGTGGTTCAGTGAATTGAGCACTGGACTGTGAGGCAAAGGGTCGCTGGTTCAATTCCCAGCCAGGTCACATGCCTGGGTTGCAGGCCAGGTTCCCAGTAGGGGGCATGCAAGAGGCAACCACACATTGATGTTTCTCTCCCTTTCAACCCCCCACCCTCCCCCTCTCTCTAAAAATAAATAAATAAAATCTTTCTTAAAAAGAAATAAAGATCCCTAGTTGGGTGGCTCATTTAGTTGATGTGTCATCCTGAACACCAGAAGGTTGTCAGTTCAATTCCCAGTCAGGACTCATACCTAGGTTGTGAGTCTAAGCCCCAGTTGGGGTGTATACAGAGGCAACCGATAGATGTTTCTCTCTATTTCTTCCCCCTGCCCTTTCCTCTCTCTCTAAAATTAAAAAAAAAAAAAAAAAAAAAAAACAGGTCTTCAGGTGAGTACTTGATACACAAGTTTATTCTTGTTATTTCTTAATTATCATATTTTCCATATGAACAACTATAAACCTACTTTTGCCCCACCCTGTATTTTCATTTGAGTTAACATGCAATATCTTTAAAAACAAAAAAAGCTAGAGCAAGAAAAACTGAACTACTGAGCACCTACCATGCCTATGCAGATCTAGGGCATGAGCACTTCTAATGGTCTAGTTGTAATTCTAATGCTTAACAATGTGGATGCACCATTTTCATCAGAGATAAAAGTTTCCCCCCATTTTTCCACCTCTTGTAATTTCAAAACTGCATTAATACATAATTTACATGTACTTTTGCAATATGTTAATAATTATATATACTGTACAAGTGTATAATCCATGTACAATATATGGTATTTCATGACAATTTAAAGAAGTTTTAAAGAGAAATTTTGATTATACAAGATCTACATTTAGAAACTAAATCCCTATGATACCAAACCTATAAATCACTTGAATTATCACAGATCTCTGGAGGTTCAGTCAGTCCATCAATAAATATTTGATTACTTAATAAGTACAAACACTGTATTTGGGGCCAGGAATACAAGAAGAAACAAAATAATCCCTGAAGTCTTCTGAGACAAAAAAAAAAGTAAATAAAATGATTATTTTAAGAAACATCAGAAAGAATAAGAGGGAGCCCACTTTAGATAAGGCAGTCAGGAACTTTCCATGAAGTGACATTTCAGCTGAGACCCACTAATCAAACAGCAAGGAAAAGAGCATCCTGAGCTCCATGAGAAAGTTTAACTAACAAAGTCCCTGAGCATAGACTCTACAAAAAGAATAAACTACTCTACCTGTACCACAACATAAAAAGGATTTAGCTTCCAACTGAATGTCACCATTTACTAGCTATGCAATCTTAAGCAAATTACTTAACATCTCTGGGCCAATTTTCACACCTGACACATGGAACAAATAATAACCAGTGTTGTGGAAATGTGAGATCATGATTATGAAATATGTGACAGATAATAAAATATTTAACACCACCCTGACCATGTGGCTCAGTTAGTTGGGCTTCCTCCTGAAAAACAGGAGGTCACCAGTTTGACCCCTGATTAGGGCATATGCCTAGGTTGTGGACATGGTCCCTGGCTGGGGTGCATGAAAGAAGGAACCAAGTAACATTTCTCTCCCTCTCTCTAAATAAATAAATAAATAAAATCTTAAAAAAATATACATTCAACACCTTCCCTATTCCATTAAAATTGTTTTTGGCCATGGCCAGGTAGCTCAGTTAGTTGGAGGGTTGTCCTGACACACCAGGGTTGCAGGTTCAATCCTCAGACAGGGCACATGCAGAAATCAATCAATGAGTGCAATGAATGGAATAACAAATCAGGCTCTCTCTCTCTCTCTCTCAAATCGATAAATATATTTTTAAATTGTTTTTAAATTACTCTAAAAGCTACCTGTAAGAAACAGTTAAATATTAATACCTAGCTATAACCTTAAAAAAATAACAAGTGGAAAAAAATATATTACTCACACACTTTGCCTATTGTTTTCAATCTTTCCCTCATTCATTCATTAAAGAATTATTATAAACTTACTATGTGACCAGGAATAACTAGAATATAGGTGCTGGGCCATGACTTACATGGCTTAGTTGGGTGGGTTTCGTCCTGCAAAGAGTTAAGGTCACTGGCTTGATTCCTGGTTAGGGCACATGCCTGGGTGACAGGCCAGGTCCTCAGTTGGGGGCCTATGAGAGGCAAGCAGTTGATGTTTCTCTCCCTCTTTCTCCCTCCCTTCTCCTCTCTTTAATAAAATACAATCTTAAAAAAATAAAAGAATACAGGTCTGGATTACAGTGTTGAACTAAACTGAGACGGTGGCTTTGTGGATCTTACATTCTACTACAGAGACATACAAATTAAAAGAATAAGTGCTCTAAGAAAAATAAATTGGTAAGTAAAGCACCACTGATCGCAGAGGGAATGGTTGGTTAGTATAAAACAGTCAGCTTCTTTGAGGAAATAACATCTTAACAAAATAGGAAAAAAAAAATAGGAGAGCAAGCCCTGTCATGATTTGGAGAAAATTCTCTAAGCAAAGGAAACAAGACCAAAGACTCAAAAGAAAACAAGTTGGCAGGAATGTAAAACAGCAGATATGGCACAAATACTTAACTATCTGAAACAAATTGAAAAATGTCCTACAAATCACCAACTAAACAGGTAGGCCAAGAAGCATTTTTTTTTAATTGTCTTTATATCTAAATTCCCCAAGCCCTAAAACAGTTGAATGATCCCAACCAATAACAAAATAAGTGCCAGAGGTGGGTGCTGTTTCAGAGATAAAAGGAATCAATGCAACAATCAAATAAAAAGCTTTCACACCAAATCCAGTCGAAGACTAAGGATGAACATCAAAAACTTCTTCATGGGCAAACTGAAAGGAAAGGCATGTTAACATGGCAACAGGTTTAATGACTATTTTAATTACATATTATTTTTAAGTAAATGGATATACCATGTTCATGAATTGATAAAAGTCAATATTGTGAAGATGTCAGTTTTCCCCAAATGAGCTGCAGACTCAATGCAATTCCAATCAAAAGCCTAGTAGAATATTTTTTCAACTGACAAACTGATTTTTTTAATGATTTTATGTATCTTTTTAGAGAAAGGGGAAGGGAGGGAGAAAGAGAGAAAAAGAAACATCAACGTGAGAAACATTCTGTTGCCTCTTGCATGCCCCCAACTGGTGACCTGGTCTGCAATCCAGGCACATGCCCTGACTGGGATCAAACCGGCAACCTTTCAGTTCTCAGGCCGAAGCACAATCCACTGAGCCTTATCAGCCAGGGAGACTAATTTTAAAATCAGTAAGGTTTGCCATGGCTGGTGTGGCTCAGTGGATTGAGCACTGGCCCGCAAACTAAAGGGTCGCAGGTTCAATTCCCAGTCAGGGCAAGTGCTTGGGTTGCAGGTTAGGTCCTCAGTTGGGGGAACACAAGAGATAACCACACATGGATGTTTCTCTCCCTTTCCCTCCCTCCCCTTCTCCCTAAAACAAATAAAACAGTTTTAAAAAAAAAATTGCCCTGGCTGATGATGTAGCTCAGTGAATTGAGTGCTGGTTTGGATCCCAAGTGAAGGCACATGCCTGTGTTGTGAGCCATCCTTGGCTGGAGGACAGGGGAGGGAGCGTGAAAGGCAACAGATTCATGTTTCTCTCACACACATCCATGTTTCCCTCTCTCCCTCCCTTCCCCTCTCTCTCTACAAAGAAATAAATAAAATCTTAAAAAAAAAAATAAAAAATAACCAGAACAATTTGAAAAAAGAATAAAGTGGGATGATACCATCTGATTTCAAAGCTTAGGCTAAAGAAAGTACAACACAGGTATAAAAATATACTTATCAGTGAAACGGGAAACTGCAGATGTTTTCCCCAGATATTTGATAAAGATAAAAAGTAACAAAGTTGTTTTTTTTTTTTTCAATTAATGGTGTTAAAACAATTAGATATCTATATTAAAAAATACTGAATTGTTACCTTATATCATACTCAAAACAGAATCACAGGTATAAATTAAAAAGCTATAAAATTTCTCAAAAACCCTGGCCAGTGTGGCTCAGTTGGTTGGGCATCATCCTACAAAGGTCACAGATTCAATTCTGGGTCAGGGCACATGAATGGAATCAATCCCCAGTTGGGACACGTGCAGCAGGCAACTGATCAATGTTTCTGTCCCTCTCTTTCTCCCTCCCTTATCCTCTCTCTAGAATAAAAACAATTTTTAAAAATTTTCTCAACTAAACATGAAAAATGATTTACTACCTTAGGAATGGCAATGATTTCATACAAGGATTAAAAAAGCACAAATCATAAAACAAAAAAAATTGACATTAGACTTCACAAAACATAAAAATTTCTGTTCTTTATAGTACACTAATGAAGAAAATTAAAAAGCCACAGACTAGGAGAAATAATCATAATACACATCTGTACCCATTATTTGTTAATGCCGTAAGACAAACCACCCAATGAAAAATTGGCAAAAATTGTCAACACACTTTAGAAAAAATATAAAAATAGCTAAAAAGCACATGAAAAGATGTTCATTATTAGTTGCTAGGAATATAAAATTTGTTTAACATAGATTTTTTTTTAACCCTCACCCAAGGATGTTTATGGATTTCAGAAGAGAGGGAGGCAGGGGAAAAGGAAAGAAGGGAGGGAGAAGGAGAAAGATAAACAGATATTGATGTGAGAGAGAACACTGATCGGTTGCCTCTGTAAATACCCTACTAGGAATCAAACCTGCAATCTAGGTATGTGCCCTGACCAGGGATCAAACCCGCAACCTTTTGGTACGCAGGACAATGCTCCAACCAACAGAGCCACCCAGCCAGGGTAGGAATATAAAATTTAAACCACAATATAAAAACACCTATACTCAGAATAAGTAAAAGATAAAGACTCCTTTCCTCTGTCACCAGGAAAAAAAAAAGGTGAAGACTCTCAAGTGTTGGTAAGGATATGGAGCAACTAGAATGTTCTCATTCAGTGCTGGTGGGAGTGTTAAATGGTATAACCATTTTGGAAGAGCTTGGCAGTTTCTTATAAACTTGAATATACTACCATTTACTCCTAAATATTATTCAAGACACATGAAAGCATAATGTTCACAGGAAGACTTCTACACAACAGTCAATAGCTGGAATCAACTCAGATGTCCACCTAAAGGTCACTGGACAAACTGTGGTTATGACCTATGATGGAATACAACTTAGCCATAAAAAGGAACAAAACTCAGTCTGGGCAGTGATGCTCAGTTGGTTGGGCACTGGCTCATGAACCAAAAGGTCACCAGCTCAATATCCAGTCAGGGCATACATGTCTTGAGTTGCATCATCCATGTTTCTCTCCCTTTCTTTCTCCTTCCCTTCCCCTCCCTCTAAAATCAAAATTAAAAGTATTTTTTAAAGGAAAATATGAATATAATGACATGCTAAGCAAAATAAATCAGACACAAAAGAGTACATACCATATGATTTCATTTATATAAAATGTTAGAAAATACATGCTCTGGCTGGTGTAGCTCAGTAGATTGAGTGCCAGCCTATAAACCAAAAGGTTGCTGGTTCGATTCCCAGTCATGGTGCATGCCTGGGTTGTGGGCCAGGTCCCTGGTTGGGAGTGTGCAAGAGGGCAACCAATTAATGTGTCTCTCACACATCAATGTTTGTCTCCCTCCCTTTCCTTCTCTCTAAAAATAAAAATTAAAAACTTTCAAAAATCTTTTTAAAAATAAAATAAAATGTTAACAAAGGCAAAACTAATTTATAGTAACAGAAAAATCAACGGCTGCCTACGACACAGATAAGGACTGGGGAATAAACACAAAAGGGCACAAAGGAAGTTCTGTTGGATGATGGAAGGATTCTTTATCTTAATTGTGGTGATAGGTTGTATGAATATACATACATCTGTTAAAACTCACTAATATAAAATTGGGTGCATTTTAATATATGTAAATTATCACCCAAGCTGGTATAGCTGAGTGGACTAACTGCGGGCTGTGAACCAAAGGGTTGCCAGTTCCACTCCCATACAGGGCACATGCCTGGGTTGCAGGCTAGGTCTCTTGTGTGGGCCACATGAGAGGCAACCACACATTCATGTTTGTCTCCCTCTCTTTCTCCCTCCCTTCCCCTCTCTCTAAAAATAAATAAAATCTTTAAAAATATATACGTAAATTATACATCAATAAAGTTAATTAAAATACCATTCATTATTTAAATAAAGATATACCTTGTTTTATTGTACTTCACAGTTACTATATTTTTCACAAATTGAAAGTTGGTAGCAACCCTATGCTGGGTAATATACCAGCACCATTTCTCTAACAGCATTTGCTTTTTTAGCAAGAAAGTATTTTTTAATTAGAGTATGTACGTATTCTAGACACAATGCTACTGCACACTTAATAGGCTACAATATAGTGTAAACATAATTTTTACATGCACTAGAAAACCAATATATCCCATGTGAGTTGCTTTGTCTCACCACATTTGCTTTATTATACTGGTCTGGAAATTAATCCACAGTATCTCCAGTATTACTGTATAAAACTTTGCTTTGCATATAATATAAGTTCAGTAAGTCAAATGAAAATCATAATATGAAACATTCCTGAGACACAAGTAAGACTCAACAAACTCCTGTTGGAAGAAAGTATGACCCTGATTCCTAGAGGTAGACAAAAATTCTTTATTTATATTCACTGAGTATTTACTCAACATCTACTTACCATAGGCCAAGACAGTATGAACTACAAGGAAAGACAGAAGTTCAGAACAGAGAGAAACCAGTATGTCACTGCCTAGGAAAATGACAAAATGTTTACAACTTACGTTGTTAGCAAGAATGCCCCATCACCACATCTTTCCAGAGCCTTTCGTGCAGGAGGTTTTGCTGCAAATTCTACAAAACCTTTTCCTGTAGCTCTACCACGATCATCCACAACCACAACGGCTTTCTCTACTGGACCAAACTGGGAAAATGCTTGCTCTAGAAGCTCATTGGAAACAACTGGAGAAAGGTTCTTGACAGTTAGGGCTGCTCCATGTGTAGCAAAACGAATTCGGAGAGGTCTGCTCTTCAAAATGGTGCCATCAAGCTCTGCTTTTGCAATTTCAGCCAGCGTTCTGGATTCCTTTTTAGGAGGAAAAAATTACTTTTTAAAGAGGAAAGAAAGAAAAATTGTAAATAGTAGTTTGTTTCTAGGGAGACTAGCTAGTCAGCTGGGTAACTTTAGGAAATGACTGATAGAATCAATTTGTTTTTGTGTCTTTCAATTTTGGTATAACATGCATTTTATTAATTATTTGATATAATTTTAAACATTCTGAGTATAAAGTCCCAACCCCCATGTCCTATTAAAAGCCATCACTTTGCCCTGGCCGGGTGGTTCAGTTGGTTGGAGCTCTGGCCAATGCACCAGATTGCAGGTTCAATCCCAAATCGAAGCAAAAAACTAAGCTGCAGGTTCTGTGCTCTGTCAGGGTTCGTACAGGAGGCAAACAATTGATGTTTCTCTCTAAAATCAATTTTTAAAAAAACCACAACAACCCTGGCTGGTGTGGCTCAGTGGATTCAGCATCGGCCTGTGAACCAAAGGGTCACCAGTCAGATTCCCAGTCAGAGCACATGACTGAGTTGCAGGCCAGGTCCCCAGTGCAGGGTGCGCAAGAGGCAACCACACCTTGATGTTTCTCTCCCTCTATTCCTCCCTCCCTTTCCCTGTCTAAAAATAAATAGAATCTTTAAAAAACATACACACACTCTCACGCTCGCTCTCTGTGGTAAGGATTTTTAAAAACCATTACTTAAAAGATTATCTGCTCATAAACTAATTACAAACTATAAAATATTCAAACAAAATCTATATTTAAAAATCTACATATATCTAAAGAAATACACAGGGGGAAGGCGGTATAAGGGGACTAAATAGTAATGGGAAAAATACAATAAAGATTAAATCAAAAATTAAAATAAATACCTAATTATTTTTCAAGACCAAGGACCAGTTACTAGAAACTATTGTTGAAAACAAAATTCTCTATAAACTTCAAGTTTTTAATATTTATCTTTTTTTAAATTGACTTTAGAGAGAGAGAAAGAAAGAGAGGAATGGGAGGGACGGAGAGAAAGAAAAACAAGGAATAGTTGTTCCACTTACTGACATTAGTTGGTTCATTCTCGTATGGATCAAATTTGCAAACTGGTTGTATTAGGACAAGGCTCTAACCAACTGCCTGGGCTATTTATACCTTAATAAAATATATCACCTCTCCAATATCAGAAAATCATCTTTTCCTCTTTATTTCCATTTCTCTTCCATTGCTATCTGTGAAAACTACTAACAGGTATTGTTAATCACTTCTCCAGAAATACTTTCGTGGGCTACATATTTCTCACCATTACATTTGAGAAGTGCCCACGCACACATACTCAGGAGCTGTAAGAGTTGTCTCCATTTCATACAGTAAAAAACACACATGTACTTATATAAACTAGAAAACTGGTTCATTGATGAAACCCCCAAGATAAGAGCTGTTCCTTCTTGAAGAATTCAAAGCTGGTATAGAACATAGACATCTAAAGCAATAAACAACAAACTGCTAAATGTAGTAACACAGATATGATGTTTTCCATGTTGTAAGAACTGTCCAGAGACTTAAAAGAGGCTTTGCATGCATTTTTCAGAATACAAATATGTATTACCTTACAAAAAAAAGCCTTAAAATCACAAAAGCTTTTTAAAATATATTTTACTGATTATGCTATTAAGGTTGTCCCATTTCTCCCCATCATTCTCCTCCACCCTGCACACCCCCTTCCACCCACATTCCCCCTTTTAGTTCTTGTCCATGTGTCATAAGTTCTTTAGCTTCTACTTTTCCCACACTATTCTTGCCCTCCCCCTGTCTATTTTCTACCCACTGTCTATGCTACTTATTCTCTGTACCTTTTCTCCCTCTCTCCTCCTCCTACTCCCCTGTTGCTAATCCTCCATGTGATCTCTATTTCTGTGTTTCTGTTCCTTTTCTAGGTGTTTGCTTAGTATGCTTTTGTTTTAGGTGTGGTTGTTAGTATCTCTGAGTTTGCTGTCTTTTTACTGTCCTATTTTTTATCTTCTTTTTCTTAGATAAG
>PVKU01002522.1:0-223098 GCA_004027475.1 Anoura caudifer
CATCAAAATAAAAAGCTTCTGCATGGCTAAAGAGAACAGTATTAAAATAAAAAGAGAACTGATTGTATGGGAAGACATGTTTCCCAATGATACCTCAGACAAGGGTTTAATCTCCAAAATATATAAAGAACTTACACAACTCCACTCTAAGAAGACAAGCAACCCAATTAAAAAACGGGCAAAGGACTTGAACAGACACCTCTCCAAGGAGGACATACAGATGGCTCAGAGACATATGAAAGGATGCTCAGCAGCATGAGCCATCAGAGAGATGCAAATTAAAATCACAATGAGATACCACCTCACACCAGTCAGAATGGCCATCATAAAGAAAGCAACAGACAACAAGTGTTGGAGAGGTTGTGGACAAAAGGGGACCCTAGTGCACTGTTGGTGGGATTGCAGACTGGTATAACCACTATGGAAAGCAGTATGGAATTTTCTGAGAAAACTAAAAATGGATCTACCTTTTGACCCAGCAATCCCACTGCCAGGATTATATCTTAAGAACCCTGAAACACCAGTCCATAAGAACCTATGCTCCCCAATGTTCATAGCAGCACAATTACAATAGCCAAGTGTTGGAAGCAACCCAGGTGCCCATCAGTAAATGAATGGATCAAAAAACTATGGTACATTTACACAATGGAATTCTATGCAGCAGAAAGAAAGAAGGAGCCCCTACCCTTTGCAACAGCATGGATGGAACTGGAGAGAATCATGCTAGGTGAAATAAGCCAGGAAGTGAAAGACAAATAGCATATGATCTCACCTTTAACAGGAATCTAACCAACAAAACAAACAAACAAGCAAAATATAATGAAAGACACTGAAGTTGAGAACGGACTGACAGTCACCAGAGGGGAGAGGGGAGGGAAGATCAGGGGAAAAGGGGAAGGGTTTACAGAAACAAGTATAAAGGATACATGGATAAAAACTAGGGGGGTGGAAATGGGAGGGAGGTTGGGAGGGCTGGGGCATTGGGCTGGGATGGGAGTAAAAGACAGAAAACTGTACAACAAAAACAAAATAAATTTAAAAATAAAAATTAAAAAAAAATTCTTTGTTCAGTATGAGCCAAACAGCCAGCAAGTCACATTTAATCAGTATCTATATTTTTAAATATGTGAATATATATAAAGCATATATGTAGACTTTATATATGGTATGTATTTTATATAAGTATATATTTAAATAAATGATATGTGGGTATATAGATAATGTAAAGGTATTATTACATATAAATTTTATATAAACATATAAGAATATACTCATGAATATATAAGTAGATATAGAATATATATACTTAAATATATATTTAAGTAAATATATTAAAGTGTATTTAATATACTTTATATTTAGTATATTTAATATATTATATATTAAATATGATATAAATATATATTAAATAAAGTATATATTTAAGTATATATTTAAATAAATATATACATTTAAAGTATATGTGAATCAATATAAAAGGGTATATATATTATTTTATGTATATAGGTACATGTGTGTGGTCTTGTGCTGTTTGTCAATACTTTAGTTACCAATTTCTTCAGCATTTGGAGTAAGAAGGCCATAACCATAGAAGCCATGTCCAACTCTCCTATCAAGTTACACCCTAACTAAGCACCTTCTCAAGAACTCAAATGTGGTTTACAAAAAACTTAGGCTAGTACATAGTGGTTTGCTCAACAATGTAAGTTTTCAAAGACCTTTCACCACAAGGGCCAACTTCTATAATAACTTTGAGATTTATTTGAATACAATATACAGATTTTATTCTTGTTTCAAAGGGATCTTGGAGACCAGGAAATGTGTAGTTTTTATGGAGGCAGGATTTCCTCTTATTCACACACAGAAAAAAATGTGTGTATATATAAAGGCTGGTGTAATAGCTTTGCTTGCCCTAAGAGGATGTTGCAAACAGTCTGCTAGTCAATACTGCAGAAATCAAAACTCCCTAGGGCCTGGTGGCCAGTCAACCCCTGCACCCACATCTCCTTACTATCTCCTTACTGTGCACCACAGTTTGAACAGCAAGGGGAAATGCCACCCCTCCCCACACTGGCCCTTCAGCGGGCTGTGCTCATACTGTTCTAGTAGATTTGGTAATGGGATTGTAACCAAAAGACACCGGCGTTTGGGCTGCCTGTCACTACCAAACCCAATAAGCAATGACAGCGATTGAATCTTTATGGGTGCTTTATTCAGATGGCAGGTGATCTGAGAAGATGGCGGGTTCGTACCCTAACAAACCATCTTCCCTTCTCTTTCCTGGCCAGAACTTTTATGGGGCGGGGGTTGGGGTGGGGGGAAGACAAACAAGGTGCGGTGAGGGCTTTGAAATTTAGGGAGGATTAGGTGAGCAAAGCTGCAGCATTCCTGTTCTGGGCAGTTAGCTGTTCCCAAGGGGAGGGGTAGCATCTGTCTCCTTGTTGACACAAAGGCCCAGATGCTGGTAATCTCTAGCCAGTGCCCCAGGAGGCTGGCTGTTTCCCAGGAGCCAGGATGGGCCTTATCTGCAGTTTCTGAAACAAAAGCTTTAACATACAAATTACTTGCTAGACTTATAACTTTTTCCTTAAGCTAAAATTTTCCAAGTCTTGAGTCCCCTATGAAAAGTACCCTAAGAAGATAAAGCGCTTCTCAGATAAGGTCAAGTTCAAGGAGTTCATCATCAGCAAGCCCTTATTATATGAAATGTTAAAGGGACTTATCTAAGAAAAAGAAGATCAAAAATAGGACAGTAAAAAGACAGCAAACTCACAGATATTAACAACCGCACCTAAAACAAAAGCAAACTAAGCCAACATCTAGAACAGGAACAGAAACACAGAAATGGAGATCACATGGAGGGTTAGCAACAGGGGAGTGGGAGGAGGAGAGAGGGGGAAAAGGTACAGAGAATAAGTAGCATAGACAGTGGGTAGAAAATAGACAAGGGAGGGCAAGAATAGTGTGTGAAATGTAGAAGCTAAAGAACTTACAACACATGGACATGAACTAAAGGGGGGGAATGTAGGTGGGAGGGGGTGTGAAGGGCAGAGGGGAATGATGGGGGAGAAATGGGACAACTGTAATAGCATAATCAATAAAATATAATTTAAAATAAAAAAGAAAAAGAAAAAAAGATTCTGGGACAGAGAAGAGGATGTTGGTGAGAAAATAATAAATCCAAATAAAGTCTGGAGTTTAGTTAATACCAGTGGGGAAAACAAAGAAAAGAACCCTAAAACTTAATGGCTTAAAAAAGAACAAACATTTATTTGCTCACAGTTCTGTAACCTGGGCAAGGACAGCCTATCTTTTTCCAATAGCTGCTGACTGGGGTCATCTGGCTGGACTGGAGGAAGAAGGTGTCGCACACATCAGGCACCTCATCCAAGGTGTTGAAACATTACAGGTTGCTAGGCCTCTCTTTCCACATGCTCTGTTCATTTGTGGGCTATCTCAAGCTCCTCTTTATGGCATCTGGCACCAGCTGTTGGAAACAGAAGCTTCCAGGCCTCTTAAGAAGTGGTTCATCATCCCCCCCCCACTGAATTTTGGGGTTCAACCCAAGTCACCAGGAGAGGGAATTCAAGGAGAGGTAAAACATACACAGGAGGTGAAGAACTATTTGGAGCCCATGCTATAATGGAAGACAGAGCAGGCAAAAGGGAGAAAATTAATGGAATTACAGTGTCTGTTGCACAGAACATTCTAGAACATGAGCCTAAAAAAGGCCTTGCTCAGAATTATAAGGCCAGACAAACCCCAGAAAGATGATCTAATAAATGCCTGGGGTTCTTAATCTGGTCAGCCTCAAAGGTTCTGTAGAACTATGCAAAATGTTGCCAATATATGCTTTTTTAATTCCTGGAGGAAATGGGAATTTATGGCATTCAATACATCTTCAAAGGAGCCTATGATCCAAAAAAGGTAAGGAGCATTATCCCATCACTGACAGGCAGCATTACAAACCAATGGATGGGCCAGCCTTGAAATTAAGCACCAGCCCACAATTCTAGTGCTTCAAAAAAAATCAGAACTCTTCCAAGCAGTACAAACCTGTTTTATATGGCATTTCTTTTTCACCAGAGAACTGTAAATGTGTTTTGTGCAGGAAAATACTTCAGATTTTAAAGTAAAGATCAAATTTCAAGGTTGAAGTGATCCGGGAAGCATCTTTTGGTAGAAATAAGCCAAGGTTAAGAAGGCAGCTGGAGGGGGAGGAGAAAGAAAAGGGACACTGGGATACACAGATGGAAAATCAGGCTAACTGAGCCATTGAAAAGAACCAAATTGCTTCTAGTTGATAGAATTTAAGGAACCTCCTCCATAGTCTTTTGAAACTGTATCTAACTTGTCTTTATTGGACTCCATAGCCATGGGACCCGATGTGCAGGGGAAGTTTCCGCCGCAGCCAACAACAATATCTGTGGGGTCGGAGTGGCATATAACTCCAAGGTCGCAGGTAAGCTGTCCCCTGCCAAACAGCAGGCCCCAGTCTGGGCAGCCAGCCCCAAAGTGCATCACATCCTAGTCTATGGGCTGGCCAGGGCCTGGCAAAAACTCCCATTGCAACAAGAGATCTGGGACTCACAGATTTAACAAGAGTGAAAAAAATTATTTTAACTATATGACAATATTAATAAACTTTTAAATGTTTATGTAAGCATAACATACAAAAAAGTGCACAGATCACAAACATTTAGCTCAATGAATGTTTACAAACTGGCCAAAAAACAAAATATTACCAGCACCCAAAAAGCCTTCCTTGTGTCCCCTCCCAGTTACTACTGGTACACACAAGAATAACCAATTTCTAATAGCAGACTTCATTTATTGCCAGTTTTTAAATTTTATATAAATGGAATTGTTTTTTCTGTACTCTTTCTTTAAAGGCAATATCAAAAACATTTCAGTAAGACTCAAAGACTGTAGACAATGAGGAGATGTGTATGAATTATTATAAACGAGCTCAGAATCTTCAAAATAGTTTCCTGTTCATTGCGTTTTGTACAATGCATCTCATTTTTAAGGAAATATATTCTACCTAGAACCTTTTTACTAAGTTCCACAGGAGGGATATTTAACAATTTCATCTTTACAGAAGGCTTTGGAAATGAGAGTGGCAAGACACTAGAAATTTAGAAACCCAAGCCTGTGCCATCCCAAAAAAAAGAGAAGGAGAGAAAGAGGATGAAAGAGCAGGGTTCACAATCTTTCAACAAGATGCTGGAGAATGGAGTGACTCCTGGCTCATTCTGAGTTTAGCATCAAATTGGTTCTTAATTTACTTAGGCTGACTCACCCAACCTTATTTCTTTTTTTTTACAACTGCCTTGATATTTTTCCTGGTGATTTAATGGAACCATAAACATACTTTGTGCTGACACTTGCATTTCTAGGCACCTAAATAAAGCAAAAGCAACTTAAACAAAGCCACCATTTCAACACTGTTTGCTAAGAAGCTTGCCTGAGCTAGGTGCTGAATTTCACAAAAGAATACATCTTTGTCCCTCAGGTTTCAGTTCTCTTTACTTTGTGTACATCCAAAATGCTAGCATTAAAATGTCAGAAGCCATTATGAGATCAGGGAAAGAATATCACCCAATTAATATTTTATAAGCTAGGCTTGTATATTGGGTGGTAGCTGAGGGAAGATATGTTCTCTATTCACAAGACGGAACTGGGGGCAACTGAAAAAGTCAAGCCTGAATTTCTCATTCACAGTGACTGTCTTCAGATTAGTTTTGAAGGCTCTGTATACCCAAAGTAACTGGTGTTTTGAACAAGGGATTCTTAATACTACTGCCTACAAAAATTAAGAGTTAGAGCAGGTCAAGGTATTTTGGAGGTTTATTGTAGTTCCTTTCCTCATCTGCTTCTTCTATTTTTTCTCTACTATCTGAACTCTGAAAACATCTGAGCTGCTTATCAAAGGTACATAGTTATCCTGTTCTCTTCATTTGAATTTCCTAAAGCAAAGCCAGAGACAAAAACTGAGGTATATAAGGGAGGAAGAAATTTTCCTCTACCCTTCTAGGTTCATCTAAGGATAAAATTGACATAACACAGATTAACAAGAGAAAATAATCAAATTTAACTATGTACATGTGTACAGGGGTTCCATAAGAATATGGGGCCCAAGAACAGATAGGGCAGTTGAGGCTCATATGCCATCCTGAACTAAGGAAATAGGGGTAGTATTTTGGGACTCTGAAAGAGGAGGAAGGCAATTCACAAGGAAGTGGAAAAAGCAAATGTATGGTAAACAGGTGTTTGCTGGGCCACACAGAGACAGTTGGAGTCAGACCAACTCTGATCACTAGACCCTGCCATACCTAGTTCACATACTCTGTAGTTATCTATGAGGATAACTCCCTTCCAGGAACAGGCCCTCTATCTAAATTCTTTTAGGCAATAAGAGGGAAGGTCAAAGTTTCTTCTTCAGTCCTTTGTTTCTTAAAAATCACATAATCCTCACCCCAGAGAGACACATTTTGGGGTGGCAAATTTTGCTTACCTACAGGCACAAGGAGTTTATTTGGAAGATGATCCCAGGAAGCCAGAGAGAGGGAAAGGTAGCAAAGGGAAGGAAGCAACAGTGTGTAAGTGAGCTGGTTGCTCCCATAGACAACTGGGGACCTAAGTGACTATGGGAGTACCCCTCAAAATTATTGCCCCCAAGGTGAGGAGGCTGTACCTCATTGGTAGGGAAGGCTCCTGACACTCAAACACCCTGGCCTACCCATCCTGCCAGCTCAGTATGCTGAGAAGAACTCCTAAGGCAGAGAGCATGGCCCCAGGCAAAGATTCGAATGAGGGCAGCAGATCCTGGCAGAGTACAAGAGCCTCTGCCTCTCCTGCTAACTAACCCCCATCCTACAGGCAGGTGAATGCAGCCTGGTATCCCAAAGCCGCAACCCATGCTCTCTGAAACCCTTACAGCAATGCCATGAGATTCCAGAAACCAAGACTAAAACTGGTGGGAGGCATGCCCAGCCACACAAAGATTTTCAGCCAAGCAGTCACCTTTCTCCCCTTTGCACTCCCTAAACTCCAGCTTTGCTCCTCTGTAACCACTCATGCTGCCTCTAACTGCGCAAGGGCAGGAAGCTCTGTACCCTGTCCTATGTCCTTTAGGTTAGGACATCCAGTGTCTCTAGGCTTCCCCAGAGAAACTAAAGGGAATTGGTCATGAGGAAGCACTGAAGCGTTACTCAAGATCCCAATAAAAGCAGAATTTCAGATTCCTCCACCTTACATATTTAGGGAGAACATTTTGTTCATTCTGGTTGGCAATTACAAAAGTTGGCTGTTTTTTATACTAAATGAGCATACCCTTCCAGAGAATCTTTCCTTTCTGAGTTGGAGATGTGTGGAGTGCCACCTGGTGGCCTACTAAGATCTTGCTAGCCTCTGGCCCTGTCAAGGTACTCAGTTACAGGTTGGGGGGAGGCACTGACAGCAATTTCCCTCCAGTGTCTGGGTGTCTCTTCATCCTCTCTTCAAGAAAAAACTAAGATTATAGTGCTGTAGAATCTTAGTCCAGAAACAGAAAGGAAACAGAGATTAGATTATAAAATAAGTCCTACTTATTTCCCCATTGGGGATCCTGTCTTTCTCTTACTGATTTGCAAGCATTTGTGGTATGTCCTAGATATTAGTCCTTGCTTAGTTTTAATCAATGCAAATACCTTCTCCCAAACTTTTACATGAGGTCATTAGTACAACTGAATTCCACCTTTGTACATTGTGCTAACTGGGAGTCCAGTTTTATTTTTCTCCAAATAGCGAGTCAGTGTTTCCACTATTTAATAATCCAACCTGTCTCTTTGATTCATGGTGCCATCTCCATTGAATATTAAGTTCCTATTCATACATGGTTAGTTTCTGGGTACATATAATTTAAATAAAGCCTCCTAGCAACTATAAACTAGAAAGTGTTAGCCATGTTCCTTCTACTACTGAGTCTCTGTATATGCTTTTCTCTCTGCCTAGAATACTTCACTCCTACACTATACAAGGTCACCTCCTTTTCACCCTTCAGCTCTCAGGTCCCCATTGTTTTCTCCACCATCACCTCCCAAACCACTTTCCTCATCTACACTTGAGAAAGCCTGCTGAATTTTCCCACCCCAACAGTAACTACTTTTGGTTACTGCACATTCTTATTATTGTATGTTATTACATATATTAATACCTTTCTCCTCAGACAGATGACAGTCTCCATGAGGACAGGGGCCATGTCTGTTTTCTCTCACACCTCAGAATTATCACAGGGTCTGCACATAGTGGGTATTCAAACCCTATTTCCTGAACAGCAGAAAGCAAGGACAGAATAAAGAGAAGGAAGTGTCAATGAAGAAACCCATTTTAAGTAGTAGAAATTTATTGTTGAATGGAAGAGTGGGTGCGTGATTGGAGTTGAGAGATTAATGGCATAAGGCTCTAAGGACCCAAAGCTGATGCAGTTTCTATTTGGGAAGCCAAAGTGTTTTTTTTTCCACCAGCACCATCTTACCTCTGTTCCTTTATTCCACTCAGATTAGCAGTTCCAACTAGTCTGGACCTCACTCTTGGGTGCCTACCATGGGCCCAGTCCTGGTGTGGGTGGTGGAATACAGCAGTGAGCCTGCAGACAAGACACCTGCCCTCACACAGCTGACAGTCTAAGAGAAGACTCTGACAATGAGCAAATATGCACACACAATAATATCAGATAATCATTGCTGGTAGAGACAAAACAAAGCCAAGTGGCAGAGAGTAACTGGGGCAGAGCACAGCACTTGAGGGTGGGCTCTACAGTATCATCCCTGGGCTTCTGCAGAGCTTCTCAACGCAGACCCAGGGTTCAGCTGGGCCACATGGGGTTGGCCTAACCTCCCTTCCTTTTTTAGCTACAGTATATAGATTTACATACTGGGCTTCAGGATGAGATGTCTCTTGACCAAAGATTCTGAAGAGTTTGAAAATCACGCTGTTGACCATTGTTAAAATAACCTGGAATTTTGCAACCAGCAATGAACTGCTTCCGCATATTTAGGTTAACACCTTTTTTACCTGTTTTAAAATAAACCAATAAAAATCACCCATTAGCATGATAATTAACGTTTCATGTCCATAAAACCTCAATCAGTGTGAATTTGCTCCTTAGCCTACTGATTAATACCTGTTAGTACTAAATGTGGCAAATAGAGATACTGAGGTTTGTGGGCAGATGTAGCATTTCCTGGTGTCAGGTACAAGCTCATCTTTTGTAACAGGAGTAGAGTCAGAACAGATTTAGCTCAAATCCTCTGGACCATGATCCCCTAGAGCAGCAATTTTCAACATTTTCCATCTGATGGCACATATAAACTAACTACTAAAATTCTATGGCATGCATATATATATATACTTTGCTGATCTGATTAAAAACTATGTATAATTTTGATTGATTTACCAAAACAATAATAATAGTAATTATCTGCCCTTTTTGCTCCAAAGTGGCTTTTTAAGAAATCAGGTACCTATATTTGTATATAGGGATTTCTGGTACCAAGAACTAACCAATCAGATGCAAACTTATTATGCAATGTGACCAATAATGTCCTACTCTATTATATGACCTACATATTTGTAGTTCAAGATAGGGCATTTACAGTGGATGGCTATTTTGTTGTTGTTGTTGGCTTTTGTCATTTTTTTATTTGTCAATCTAAGGGGAAAAAGGTCAATGCCCCTGGCTAAATAATCGGGTATTGCATGTTTTTAAAATTCTTGCAGCACACTGGTTGAAAATCGCTGCCCTAGAGGCTAGCAGCAGTGCAAATTGTGCAGACAGGCATGAGGCTCAGAACCTAAAAGAAGACAGGAGGTAGATGCAGAGCCACCGCTGGTCATTAATTTGGTGATCAGGCCTGGGGGGCTGGGGGGATAGGGGAATAGATGCTTGATGTACACATCTCAGCTTGAATCACATCAGCCAGTAGAGCATTTTTAAAAATGTGAAGACACTGAGTCCTAGCTCCCTGGTCTTCCCTCTTTGCTTCTGTCTCTCATTCTTATGCCTTCTCTTAAGTCCTTTCTCTCTGTGTCCCCCTGTAATACCCAGAGGCAGAGGAGAGGCCCTCCCTAAAAACCCTTAAGTCACCCTGAGCCTGTGTCTTGGCTGCTAATGGTGCAGTCGCTTGCAAAAAATAATGCTGTGTCTCATTCAATTAATGTCTGCCTGATTCCTCCAGAGCTTAATGAGATTAAAAGAATGTCGGGCTCCTGGCCCCTGAATATGAATGAGAGCCTTGCTTCCAATATGTAGGCGCCCTTGTCTCTCTTGATGCTGAAACAGTCAGAAGATTAATGCACACCAGCTCTGATGTTCTGTGCAGCACAAAGGGAGTCAGGGAGGGGATGAAGAGGGAGAGAGACAGAGGAATAAGAGCTGCAAAAAGAGAGGGTACAGGACACGCCTGGATGCACCATGCACTGGCTATATAACAAAATCCAGTGTTGCCATTGGCTGGCAGGTGGTGGGGCAGTCCAGGCTTAAATTTGTCAGCCAGGATTAAATTTGTCTCACCTTTCCAGTTCAGGTAGCTGTTCAGTCCTGGTCATCTGGGCACTTCTGAAGTTTCTTCTTGCAAGAAAGTGAATACCAACCTTTCTGTGATGTTTCCTTGTCCACAAAGTGGGCATGACTTCTTACAAGAAAAAGCTGCACTACCTGGTTTATTCTACAATGTGTGGGCCACCTTTGTTGAGCAAATTTTTTAAATAACAAAATATAAATGAACCAAAAACAAAAGATGGAGTTTTAAATTTTCTATCCTTTATAAAATGAACCACAAAACTTAGCTCCCAGAAAGTTTAAACCCTGCTTAGTTTGGATAAGCTTCCTCCAGGAGAAAGGGTGTTAACTCAGAGATATTTGTTGGTAAAAATAATGATTTGATTTATAAGTTAAAGGCAGAGGATGGAAATCTGGACCTGTTATTATTTGTTCTTTTGGACTTGTTGTTTCTGTTAGGGAGAAAAATCAATCAAATAAAGTAAAAATATTATTCATTTATTCATAAATATTTATCAAGCTTAACACAAATTCCAAGTACTGTGCTGATGCCCTGAGACACAGAAGTGAACAAAAGAGACACATGCCCTGTACTCAAAGACCTTGCTACCTGGTAGTGAATGAAACATACAAACAGACAATAGTAATAGAAGGCTGAAAGTGTGGTGTTAATGGAAAACATGGAGAGCTGGACCCAGGAAGGCTTCTGGGGGAATGCCTGCTGAACACAGGTTAGTCAGGAGGAGGGTGAGCCCTGGCAGAAGCTGCAATGGAAGCACAAGGGGTGGGCTGCAAGAGGTTAAGGAAAAAAGAAAGACCCTTAAGAGGGAAGAAAATTTTATGTTAATTTTACATGTCCTAAAAGAACCATAGTTATCCTTCTTTAAACTGGTTTGCATACCATGTTAGATAGTGATGCTTATTAATAATGTCCTTTGACCGTAGGGGACAAATAAGGAGTGTCAGCATCCAAGCTTTGACTGTGTGCAGCCCAATCACTTCATTTTAAAATTTTTATGAACAGAATGACTGGAGTCAGTGTACTAAAATTCTAGGCCACTTGCCACAAAATAGCGTATAAAGCAGAGAACAATATGGCCCCAAACACCAATGTTTCGAGGTTAGGGATGGAGAGACAGAAAGCCCATCCCACTGGCTGCTGCTGAGTTAACTCTGGAGAGGCTTTTTAGGGATTATGTGAACCACAGGTGTCTACAGTCTGGTCCCTTCTCTATGCCCCTCTGCCCAGCTCAGGTTTTCCCCCCACACACTCACAATCCAGGACTTCAGGACTCTGCTCCTTTTCAACTGCTCAGCAAGGTCACTCCCACAAGTCATCAAAGAGTAACACCAACTTTACAAAGATGCCATAGGGGATAAAGAGAAGGGCATTGTATCATGCACCCCTTATTAGTGTATTTTATTTTTTAATATATTTTCTTAATTATGCTATTACAATTGTCCCATTTCTCTCCCATCATTCCCCCCCACCCTGCACACTCCCCCCCACCTACATTCCCCCCCTTTAGTTCATGTCCATGTGTCGTAAGTTCTTTAGCTTCTACATTTCACACACTATTCTTGCCCTCCCTTGTCTATTTTCTACCCACTGTCTATGCTACTTATTCTCTGTACCTTTTACCCCTCTCTCCTCCTCCCACTCCCCTGTTGCTAACCCTCCATGTGATCTCCATTTCTGTGTTTCTGTTCCTGTTCTAGATGTTGGCTTAGTTTGCTTTTGTTTTAGGTGCGGTTGTTAATATCTGTGAGTTTGCTGTCTTTTTACTGTCCTATTTTTTATCTTCTTTTTCTTAGATAAGTCCCTTTAACATTTTATATAATAAGGGCTTGGTGATGATGAACTCCTTTAACTTGACCTTATCTGAGAAGCACTTTATCTGCCCTTCCATTCTAAATGAAAGCTTCACTGGATAGAGCAATCTTGGATGTAGGTCCTTGCCTTTCATGACTTGGACTACTTCTTTCCAGCCCCTTCTTGCCTGGAAGGTCAATTTGGAGAAATCAGCTGACAGTCTGATGGGAACTCCTTTGTAGGTGACTCTGCCCTTATCCCTTGCTGCTTCTAGAATTCTCTCCTTCATTTTAATCTTGCCTAATGTAATTCTGATGTGCCTTGGTGTGTTCCTCCTTGGGTCCAACGTCTTTGGGACTCTCTGAGCTTTCTGGACTTCCTGGAAGTCTATTTCCTTTGCCAGATTGGGAAGGTACCCCTTTATTATTTGTTCAAATAAGTTTTCCACTTGTTGCTCTTCCTTTTCCCCTTCTGGTGCCCCTATAATTCGGATATTGGGTCGTTTAAAGATGTCCTGGAGGTTCCTAAGCCTCTCCCCATTTTTTTGAATTCTTGTTTCTTCCTTCTTTTCTGTTTGGTTGTTTCTTTCTTACTTCTGGTCCACTCCATTGATTTGAGTCCCAGTTTTCTTCCCATCACTATTGGTTCCCTGTGTGTTTTCCTTCATTTCACTTATTGTAGCCTTCATTTGTTCATCTAATTTGTGAGCAAAATCAACCAATTCTGTGAGCATCCTAATCACCAGGGCTTTGAATTGTTCATCTGATAGGTTGGCTATCTCTTGGTTGCTTAGATGAATTGGCTCTGGGGCTTTGATCTGTTCTCCCATCTGAGCCATTTTGGAGGGTTTTGTTGTTGTTGTTGTTGTTGTTGTTGGTTTTGGTCTGGTCATGGCTGTTACATAGTGAGGGGCAGAGCCTTAGGTGTTCCCCAGGGCAGGACAGCCCAGTTGCTGGGTCATGATGCTGTATGTAGGGGTGGGGTCAGAGAGGGAACAATGGCGCTTGCTCCACTCTCTCTCTTGGATTCCAGTCCCTTCTGCCACTTCCCCCAAGCAAATGGGGCCCTTCTGGTGCTGATTTCCATGTGGGTGGGCTTGTGTACATTCTAGGACCCTGTAGGTCTCTCCAACAAACTCTCCTGTGAGACTGGGAGACTCTCCTGGCACCTCAACCCCCACAAGTGTTTTCAATCGGTGTTTGGGGGTTTTATTTCCCAGTGCTAGGGCCCTGGGTTGCGAGGCCTCTCTCCCCATTTTCACCTGAATTATCTGTGCACACATGTGGGACCACCTGGTCAGCCAGCCGCCTCTCGCGGCCTCACTGAGTCTGCCCGTTGCCACGTGGTGCCCGGGGTCCACTAGCTGTCACCTGTACACCTGGGATCTTCCAGCCACTGCTGCCTGTGCGCCCAGGTCCACCAACCTCCATTTTTACCTGCCTCAACTCCACCCCTCTTACAGGTATGGATGAATAGTTGTCAGACTTCCATACAATTCAATTTTCTATCAGTTCTGGTTGTTTTCTTGTTTCTAAATCTTTGTTGTCCTTAATTTTGGTTGTGCAAGGAGGCACAGTGTGTCCACCTATGCCTCCATCTTGGCCGGAAGTCTATTAGTGTATTTTAGAATAAGCTATACAGCCTTTCTGTCCTTCCCAAAGTCCCTTCTCAGATACAATGCAACTGAGAGTTCCTCTTTTCCTGAACCTGCACTTATACACTATCCCTGCCCTGCTTCCACTCTCTGCCCTCTGCCCTCTGGGATTTCTCCTTAAATATCTATTTTCTGTTGCTTCCCCCTCACTGTCATGCACAGTAGCTTTATTTCTCTTCTGCAACTTGGCACCAGTCAATATCTAGTCCTTGAAGGCTGACCTTCCACTTAGGAACAAACTTATCCAGGAATGTCTTGAGCAAAAGTGGTTTTCTGCCCACTGGGAAGTCTAATAAAGTTTACTAGAGGAATATAGTGTGTTCAAATAGTTACATAAGGAAAGGGAAGGGTGGGATCCAAAAAGGATGGGTGGGCCAGTCTATGCCTCCTCCCTGATCCTCTGAAGGTGTAACCTACACACTACACCCAAGTGGGACTCAGGATCCCACAGGGCCTCCCAGGACAACTAGGGCACCCAGGATGATAGACCCACCAACTGTACCGGGATATGAGCCGTCCCCCTCTCTCCTGTGAACTGGGGACCAAAACACTGTATTTACCTGCTGCCCATATCCACAGGTATCCGGATGCTGGACCAGCCATTTATGACAGACATCATTGAGGCCTCTTCCATCAGCCACATGCCCCAGCTGATCGACATCTACAGTGCCAGCTGGGGCCCAACTGACAATGGGAAGACAGTGGATGGGCCCAGAGAGCTCACACTGCAGGCGATGGCTGATGGTGTGAACAAGGTAAAGTCATTCCTGTCACTACACCCTGGTCCAACACTGGATGGGGGCACAGGAGGTGGAGAAAAGGAGATGATAGAGGAGGAAAAGGTGATGATAGCAGGGTGGGGGTCGGCAGTGTGACTGTCACCCTTTGCATTAGCTCAGCTTCTGAGAAAAATGGACCCCAAAGTAGGCTTAGGCATGCAGATTTTTGAAAGGGACACCTGTGAAGGACGAAGGGGAGGTGGCCAGGGGAGACAGGGGGCACCTTTAGATGCAGACAGTGATGCAGGCCTCGTGTCTGAGAAGGAGGGTCCTACACTGCTCTGGTGCCTGCAGGAAGGTGTACCTGAGTAGCAACAACAAGGCCCTACACACACATTCCTTGCCTCCCCCTCACAACTACCCCCACCCCCAGCTGCCCTCAGACAGTGGGGCGTCTGTGCAAACTAGAAGTAGATGCAGGCGTGGCCACAGAGGCGGTGAACCCAGGGCTCTTCCAGGCAGAGGTCAGGGACAGAGCCAAGGAGATGGGACAAGGCAGATCCCAGAGGAAGGGCAGCCAGGAAATGCAGGTCACTGTTGGGGTCAATGGCTGCACACAGAGACAAAGGAAAGTCCCTCTCTGAGATCTTAGGGCAAGGCCACCCCATTCAAGACAGCCAAGCTGCTAGATCAGTGTCTCTCTTGATTCAGGTCCCAGTTGCACCACTCAGTGTCTGAGCATCCATTGGGAAGTGACGTGAACTCAGTGTGCCTCAGTTTTCTTGCCTGTAAAATGGTGAAAACAATACATTCCTCCTGGGATCATTGTTAAATGTAAATGAGATAACTATACAAGTGCTTGGAACTGTGAAATGCCCCACAGGGCTGATGCTTGTCCTGGTCATTATGGAAGTTAAACCCAGAACCCCAAAACTTTGTGGCATGAAACACAGTATCTCAGGAATTCAGATAGGCCCAGTGGGGATGCTTGTCTGTGCTCCACCATTCCTGGGCCTTGGCTGGAACACTTGTGACTTGAATTACTACAGTGTTGTGTTTTCACATGTTCTGCAATGTGCCGAATTCAGAATTACTCCCATTTGGTGCCATCACACACATTACACAGATGTGTAGTCATTTTGCTGCACTTGGTCATTTTTAAGGATTAGACTCGCTATGGGGTTGACACCAATGTCCTCTCTGTACTTTCCATTTGCTTGTCTTGATCAGCCACCATATGGGAATTGCATCCCAAAGATTACAACAGTGGCGTGTAGAGTCGGAATAATTAGGTCCTAAGTGAGGGGACAAACAAGTGTAAGAAGTTTAGAATATGGACTTTGGAAAATCCATTTTAGGAATCATTAAAATTTTGCTTCTTGGATTTTGACAAAATTCAAATAGATAAAATGGCTATAGCCATATCTGGGTACATAAACTAGCAATATTATAAATAAGTTGTAAAATGAATCCATTCTGTGTATATGTTTAAATTATTTACAGTCTGTATATAGAAACCACAAACTCATTACTTATACATTTATGACACTAAAAGACATGTATGAACAAAACACTGCATGTTTAACAGTAGCCTGAGAAGGTAAAAATATTAAAGAAAAGTAGACCAAACAGCTGAAGATTACTTTTTCTTTTATATTTCTTTGAAGAGTTACCACATGCCAAACATTGTTTTATTTTTTTGAACTATGCCGCCCATTAGATACCCCGAACTCATGTATTTATTGTATAACTGGAAATATGTACCCTTTGACCAACATCTTGCCATCCCTCCACCCCCACCACCATAGCCCCTGACTACAGCCATTCTACTCTCTGTTTCTATGAGCTTTTTAGATTCCATGTGTGAGATCATACCTTACTTTTCTTTCTGTCTGACTTATTTCACTTACTGTCCTCAAATTCCATCCATGTTGTCACAAATGGCATATTTTCTTCTTTTTATGGCTGAATAATACTCTAATATATATACAGACACATACACACACACGTTTTCTTTATCCATTCTCCCATCAATGGACACTTAGGCTGTTTCCATGTCTTGGTTACTATAAAAAATGCTGTAATAAATATCTCTTCAAGATACTGATTTCATGTCCTATGAATATATAGGGCAGGGCAAAAGTAGGTTTCCAGTTGTGAGTACAAAAAACACAGAGTTTATTCCCATATTATTTTTTATTAGTTGTTGTATTGTTTTCTATACAAACAACTATAAACCCATGTTTGCCATACCCTGTGTATACCCAGAAGTGAGAATGCTGGGTCATAAAGTAGTTCTAGTTTTAATTTTTTGAGGAACCTCCATACTGATTTCCATGATGGCTGTACCAGTTTGCATTCCTACCAACAATGCACAAGGGTTTCCTCTTCCCATGTGTTCCACAACACTCATTGTCTCTTATCTTTTTTATAATAGTAAAGGCTACTTTTTTAAATACATTTCCTAAGGTCGAGAACATATGTTTTTCTTCTCCAGCTACTCCTCAGAAATAGTCTAGAATTTGAAAACATGGTAGATTAGCTGTTCAATAAATATTTGTAGAATTAATATGTAAATGAAATTTGGAGGCTGAAAGAGTAAAAGTCATGTAAAAGTCTATAACTGTAGTGAAAGTCTTTGGTGGCCCACCCCCAGCTGCTGTGTTTGCTGCCAAAGACTCACAGCTGCCCCTTTCCTGGAGAATTGCCCTAGCTGATGGGATTCTTCTCATCCAGAAGATTCTGTCCACACCCACACCCAAAGGGCAGCCTACGGCCAATGATAGACTGATCTGGGGTAGAAAGAGCCAGTCTGCTTATCTTCTGCAGGGACCACTCTGGGGTGAGATTTATGCTCCAGGGTCCCTAGTGAATCAGGCCAATCAATGCTTACCTTTACTTAAGACCACATCATTTTGGGGTTCCTTTCCTTGCCTCCCCTGTTTTACTCCCTCACACACAGGTTTCTCCTGAGAGCTCTCCCTCAATATGTCTGGAGCACCCAAGTCCCTGCCTCTGGCTCTGCTTCTAGGGAATCCACCCTATGACATTAACCCATTAGTGTTTACTCTTTTCCTTGGCTTCCAGGAAGCTCAGAACTAAGTTTGTACCTAACAACATAGATATTTTCAGGCTAGGCTTTCTACTACCCCTTTTCCTCCCTTCTCATCACCAACCATGGCCTCCAAACTCATTCTTCAGCTTTTGTTCCTATATCCATTTTTGAGATCCTATCTAAGCCTCTGAATGTAAAGCCCTATAAGATTTGTAAAAGAATTGATGGAATGAGCTCAGTTTGATTAGAGTAAATTTGGACATGTAACAATTGGATCCTTAAATTGTTACACTCATTACTAGTATCAAGGAACTAAAGTTCTCCTTGGGTAAAATTGGGCTAGGCCCTAAACAACAGTAAACAGTAAGTCAGCCTCATAACTGGGATCAGCCTGTGTTGGCTCACAAGCCAAATCCAGCCCAGCAGCTCTCTTTGCAAATAACAGTTTATTGGAACACAGCCAGGCCCATCAAAGGCCTTTGTGTCCTTCCAGCCACAATTTCTCTTCCAATCAGAGTTGTCACAAGCTCCACCTAGGAGGAAGCCCATGAATGGAATCATCATTCAGAGTGACAGGCTTTTCTGCTGGCCTGTCCACATCTCCATCTCCACAAGATGACTGACATTGCCTGAAAGGAGGTCTGCTCCCTCCATACAGGAATTGTTTTTTAAGGATTAGTGTGAACAAATGGAGAACTGCGCTTGAGAGCTTGGAGACCTGAATTCTAACCTTGAAACTCTCCCTCATTGGCTGTGGGACTTCACACTTAGTTTCTGCATTCCCCATTTTCTTCTTCTATAAAAATAGCCACATTGATGCTTCTCAGAATGTGGCCACTAGCCAGCCTAAGAATTTATAAGAAATGCAGAATCTCAGCTCCACCCCACCCCACCCACCTGATATATCAGAATCTGCATTTTAACAAGATCCCATTCATGTTTTAGAGGTGCTGCTCTAAATGATGTCTAGGATATGTGTCATGTGACCCTAGGATAATAAGACCATAAGATATATTATTTTAAAAAATTAACAATGTATAGAAAAGGGCAGTAGAGGTGACTCACTTTCTGGAGGTATTGGTACTGCATACCCTCATCAGGGTGTTATATTGGATTCATTGACAACTAAGCCATGTACTCTAGTGTGTCTCTGAGTTGGTGGAGCAAGACCCAGGTAGGTGTAAGGATGCACGGGGAGTAATGAGGGCAATGAGATAGGTTCAGGAAGGACCTCATACAGGCTGGGACCAGACAGGTGTTCTGGACCTAAGGTGGTTGCAGGACACTGGCCAGAGAGTATGTAGAGATCACCACTAGGGCCCCAAATTCATGGCACATGGCCATTCTCTCCTGGCCTGTTTTTCACTGATTTTATATATCCATTACCTTGCCTGTTTCCCACTGATTTTGTATATCCATCTCTTCAATCCACTTTTTCTCTTCCTTGAGGTTTATGCTCACATGGTACTTCTTCTTGGACAGGGCCCCATCAGCACCCTCCTTAGATCACAACCTGTCAGCCTCTACCCAACTGCCATATGCTCCCACTCCAATTGTTTAGGGGCAAATTTGGCCCAATTTGGGGAGACACCCTTCCCCCTGCTAGGTTCTAAAAGTAAAAAATGAAGTTCTTTTGGAGAGGTGTAGAACTTGAAGGGTCAGATGACAATTACAAGGTTGCTAGCACAGCCCTCTCTTTTCTATCTCAATAACATCAAGTGTCAAGTCATCTATACTCATGCTAGCTTTTCAGCCTTCTGATGAAGTTTCTTCTGAGCTGTTGAATTCTTTCAAAGGTCTAAACAGAAATATAAGACCATATCCTCCCTCTCTGTCATAGGTTTGTGTCCTTCCCAAATTCATATGTTGAAGTCCTAACCCCAGTATCTCAGAACGTGACTGTATTTGGAAATAGGGCCATTAGAGATGTAATTAGTTAGGATGAGGCCATACTAGAACAGGGTGGACCCCTAGTCCAATATGACCCATGTCTGTGTAAAGAGAATAATTTGGATACAGACACACACAGGGAGAATGCCAGGAAATGAAAGCAGAGATTGGGTTTATGCTTTGACAAGCCAAGGAGCACAAAAGATTGTCAGCAAACCACCAGAAACTAGGAGAAAGAGATAGAACAGATCCTTCCTTCACAGCCCTCAGAAGGAACCAACCCTGCCAGCACCTTGATCTTGGACTTTAGCCTCCAGAACTGCTAAACATGTTTCTATTGTTTATACCACCTGGCTTTGTGTACTTTGTTATAGCAGCCCTAGAAAATCAATACAACTTGCAGTCTTGAATGGACTGCCAAAAAAGGGATTTGGCCAGGCTCAAGCAGTATGGAAACATGAACACTTTTCCAGGTTACTCTTGATGTTACCCGACTCTCTCTTTTATAGCCAAGATGGATGATAGCTGATGAAAGTACAACTTTTTTCTCCTCATCTGGGACCTTGAGAGTATCCTCCCTCCATTCTCTAACAGGATCCCTCAAAGAAGAAGCATGCAAAATTTCTCATGATGTAATACTAGGAGAGGAAAATGTTTCTGCAGTAGGGGCAGTGCCATGTGGTATTGGCTCCTGATGACATCACATTGGTAACTTGGAATTAGATAGGGAAATTGGCAAATGGAGATTCTGTGTGCCCCCTTCAGAGAGCCAGTTGCTAAGCATTTGTCAGCACCCTCCTGGTTAGAGGACTGATGGCTTCCCTTCAGTTAGAGCAGCAAGATACCTGCTTATTCTCCCATAACAAAAGGCCAGCTTTGTCTTCAGGAGTGTGGACATTCCCTTTAGGAAAAGGAAAAACACCTGAAACGCTAAAGCTTTGTTTTTCCCCAAAAATGACAAGTTTCCCAAGATTGTAGAGGAACAACTTTTCTAAGTAATTCAAGTAAAGACCTCATATCTTAGGCCATTTAGCTCTTGAGCATTCAACAAAAGGATCCCAGAAATACAATTATGAAATAAGAAACTGAGTCCTTAAAAGTGAACAGTATCCATGTCGTTGGCTAAACACTGACACTAGGATGGGGCCTGTTGAAGAACAAAGTGGTTTTATTACAAGGTTATGCCAGTCGGCTGTTGACATTCATCCTATTTGACATTTGAATGGCTCAATGCTGTTTACAGAGAGGGGTCTACCAACAGGATCCTGGGGAAGGTGGGGGTGGTATGGCCCCGTTTCAATGCCCAGACCCCTATGAGTTTTTAGGATGAAACTTTTACACACAAACAGCTTGTTTCCTTATGACATTATTCACTGTGTGGCTGGAAAGAAAGGGTTACACATCCAAGCCCAGAACCAGGTGACAGCAGGTACCCAGGGGAACACTTGGCAGGTGTCCCCTTTCCCCAGCACACATGAATTTTCACTGAGTATTTTTTGACACCTGAGGCCAAAAGAGAGCCAGGCAAGTAGGTGACATGTGCCCTTGGTGAAAATTTACAATGCAGACGGCGTTCAATGCAGCACTTCCCTAGGGGACTCCTGTCATTTTCCACGCCCTTCTCAACTGTTCCACCACATTTCAAGTCTGGGCATTTCTCTCCCCTCCATCTGTAGCCTCCCCTGCAGCCTCCCCTGCTGCAACTAAAAAGGCCTTTCTAAGTGTTATTTTTCTGCAAAGCACTCCAAGCATGCTGAAACTTAAGGAAAAAAATGTTATAACTTATCTTCAGATGACAGCATGTAAACATTTTAGAAAGTGAAGTGAGCATGATAAAAGAAAATATAGATGATTTCTCATTTGACTTTCCCCCAGGCTGTGGGGATGATTCTTTCCTGGTTTCAAGGTGGTATTTTTGAACAGTGTTGTAGAGTTTTGTGAGTGATCATGTATTATGCATTCCTATTATACATTTCCTTCCAGTTATTTCAGTTATCTGGTCCACTAGAAAGGAAAAATCCACCTCTGAAATGAGGTCTCCATCTAAACAAAGGAATCAGATAATTACCTTCTACACAAAGGCCATTCTTCTGCTTGCCTTTGAACTTTAACATCCTGAAAATAGGTTTTGTTTGACTGACATATTCATGACAAAAAGGGAAAGGAAAAGATAAGAGACCTTTATCTGGGGTGTACTGTCTGCCACAGACCCCACCACTCCCAATTCTCTTACATCTTCTTCACACAAAAGCATTACCTACTTGGCTCCTTAGGAGTTTTAGTTTGCTTCTCCCAAGTTTGCTCAGTAAATACTTGAGAAGGCAGCAAAGAGCAGAAAAGAGGAAGGAAGAGGAAAACTTTGCCCCTTTATCTCAGTCTTTTTCTCTTTAACTTCATAGTCTACACATTGAATTTACAGTTAAAGCAGTCCACGTTATATGTGGGAAGTGGACAAGTCAGAAATCCCTGAATTATGACATAACTAAGTAACTTCCATCTTAGTTTGGGATCTCCCAGAAGCAGGCCCTGAGACAAGAACTGAGTTGAAGTAGTTAATTTGGGAAGTCAAGGGACCATCAGTAGTGAATAGGAAAATATGACAGGGAAGAAAAGGACCAATAAATGGTGTGCTCTTGAGACAGCTGTTGAACAACTGGAGCTTAAACCCACTGGGAAACTGGGAAGCCATGTAGAATACACACTGAAGTTACCCTACCTGATGACAAGGGAGTTGGGGTAAATGTCATTGTCTAAGTAAATGACCCAGCACTTTCAGCCCAGGGGCAGGTGTGCAGAGCAGCCTTCATCCTCTTGGGAGAAAGCCCTTAGACAAAGAGATGCCTGTGCTGGCATTTGTAAATCCCTACTGTACAGAATATACAAGGTCTAAGGGATATGAGCCAATACCTACTGGAATCTCTGCTACAATCTCCAGAGTGCAATTTAAGTAAAACCTAGTCTGAGACTTGCAGTCATTGCTCTCTGGGTATTAAAGGGCCAGGCCATGCGTTTGCTGGTCAGAAAAAGATGTAGCCCTTGCGTAGAGACTGATGAAGCAACAAAGGCCAGTCATTATGGGACACAGCATCTTATATTGCTTTGACAAAGAAGGAGAATTCAGATTAATAGAGGGCCTTGAAAGTAACAACTAATTCATGAAGTTCTTTCCACATCTTGAGGAAATGCAGCCGCCCAGAGTAGCCCTGGCATGTCTTCGGCTGGCTCTGATGACTACACCTTAACCTCTTATTAATCACACTCAGGGTTGCTACCGAAGGGAACATCTTGGGAATATTTAAGGACAAGGCTATAGAAAATCCTCTGAGGCATGGATAAGACAGAACATCGATTGTTTATTCCTTGAGTGGTTGCAAAGTGCACAAGCACAGATCCCAGATCATCAGGCTGGAATGTACTAGAGAGTGGTCGCTTGCAAGAGACTGCCTCAAAAGCCACCATCCAGAAAGGGAGGGGGGCTGCCTAGGGAGAAAGTGATTAATCAGGAAGGACCAGGAGAGGCCCTGGTGTCGCCTGCTGAAATTTAATCAGAGCAGTGGGTCTGACACAGTAGCAGCAAGTGCCAGGGCTTCTGGCAGGCAATGAATGCCTCCTGCCAAGGAGCTCTCAGGAATGCTCCACGAGCCCTGATTTATACTCTAAAACCCAATCAAGGGTGGCAACTGAGCAGGAGCTGCCACAGCGGAGAGTATATAGTTCAGCCTCTGTAACATTTGTAGCAGCTACAATTGCTCCTTTCACTTCTGATAAGAAAGGGAAGCCAAGTTTGGTGGGTTTCACATGACTATGGCCCTTGGTTTGGCTTTCTCAGAGATTCTGGGACTCTCACTCCACTCCTGGTAAACTCCACGGACCTGGTAAGGGCGCCAAGGCAGTCTATGACGCCCAAGGCCGGCTGCAGTGTGTGGTTCCAGCAGCGCCAGCCATCCTCTCTCTCTGTTCTTCTGCCTGAGGGCACCTGGAAGTAGCTCCTCAGTGCATCTCCATGGGGAGTTAATGCCCCAGGGCAACTGCCAGCCTCTCTGTCCTAGTAGCAGTTTTCCCAAGCAGTAGCCAGAGGGACTGAGACCAGTTGCCTATGGGAGGAACCTGCTTGTCAGCTCACATTTGGTTGTCTTTTCTTCCTTCCATCTCATGCTACCCCATCACTCACTAATGCTTCTTGAGATTATCTCCCCACAAATTAACTATCTGGTTTCAATTCTTTATCTCAACATCTGTTTTTGAAGAAACATAAATTGGGACCAACGCTTTCTCCTTATAGGTGTGGCCAGCAGTTCTCTGAAAGTAAGCCCAGATCCTTTCAGGAGGATCCATTCACCCCTCACCCCTGCTTAAGGCCTTGTATGACTTCACCACCACCTCTAACACCCCATGTACGGAAAAGAAGTAGGTAAAGAATGAAAACATAAAATAGCTGCACAAAAATATAATTCAATCACTGAAATTGGAACACAGAGAAACTTTCTAAGCATAAACACAAAGGGAAAATATTTAACATAAATAAGTAATAAATATTATTACATAAAAGCTTTAAAAATTTCTGCAAGTCTGGTGATTGTTAAAGCTAAGTAATGGATACATTGGGAGTCATTATACTATTCACTCTACTTGTGTGGTGTTTAATATCTTTCAAATCAAAAGGTTTTTATTTCACACTAAAAAAATAAAAAGCAATTCAGTAGGTGGTTAAGTTGTCACAAGTAAGAATATACATCTAGGGGAAAGTGGAAAAAGCAATATTCTAATTTTACACAAATGGCTATTACTGGTTTGGGATAAAAGCTCCAGGGACTGTAATACACAGAGTTTGTTTTTTTTTTTTTTTTTTAATGTTTTACCTGATAAAACCTAAGTGGTAATGAATAGGATGAACTGTAAGTCAGGAGAAGCTACCTTGTACCATGGTAACAAGCTGCCCCAAAATCTCAGAAGCTTCAAAACACAAAGTTTTCTCATTCAGCTACACATCCATCATGGTCAGCAGTAGGCTCTGCTGGTCACCAGTCACTGTGCAGAGGGAAAGAGAACTGTGCAGCATCCAGCACTGACCAGTAACTGGGTCAGCCTAGAAATGCTATTATGTACAAGTCATTCCCTCTCACAATTCATTGATTAAAACAGCATACAAGCCCTAGCCAGTGTGGCTTAGTTGGTTGGAACTTCACCCCATAAACCAAAAGGTCACAGGTTTGATCCCCAGTCAGGGTACATATCTGGCTTGCAGGTCCAGTCTCAGTCAGGGCCTGTGTGAGAAGCAACCAACTGATGTTTCTCTCTCACACTGATGTTTCTCTCCCTCTCTCTCTCCCTTTCTTCCCTTCTCTCTAAATATCAATAGCATGTCCTCTAGTGAGGATTAAAAAAATTTTTAATGGCCTACAAGACCCCACCCAACCGCAACGCAACATTGTCATAGGTCCAGATGGTGAATGCCTAGAAATACTTGGCAAACAGCACCAATGACTATCACAATGGCCCAGAATAGCTGCTGTTTGACTCGAAAAGGTAAACAGTGATTTAATGAGGACAAATACAAATGTCAAAGACATTTGTGAATAGTTTGAATGGTATTGTTTCATGAACTGTGAGTCAAGAAAAGTGATATTTGTATATAAATATATTGTTTTATATGGCATTTAAAATAAATATGTAAAAATAGATTTAAAAATATAATGGGAAAACTTTTGCAAATTCAAATGCGGTATGCAAAAGAAATGAAGAAAACATAGGTCAACATGCATGCAATATAGATGATAGAAATTTGGTTAAGGTCCTTAACATAGGAACAACTCTAACAAATTAACAAAAAGAATAGCATGAAAGAAAAATAGGCAAAGGCTATTATCTTTGGGGGCTTGGTGCTTTGCTATTCATAAAGCAAAAACACAAATGAGTAAAGATATGAAAAGATAAATTAAATTAGTAATGGGAAAAATTTAACTCCAAACAGTGAGGTAACGTTTTGCCCACCAATTTTGCAAAAATATTTTTATGACTATAAATTTTGAACCAGATGGGCTGAATGTTGCATTCTTATGCACTGCTAATAAAAATATAAATTTTAACAAGTTTTGTTAAAAGTAATAACATGGCAATATGCATCAAGATTCTTCAATCATTCATTCCTTTTCATCTAAGAGTCCCTCTTTCAGAAACTATGCCTAGGGAAATAAACAAAGATACAAAGACATATATAAAATTATGTGCACTGCAGCACTTTATAACCTAGAAATAGCCTTCCACATATGTCTAGAAAAAGAGTAAATTATGGAATTTAAAAAGACTAATAAAAATTATGAGCCCTGGCTGGTGTAGCTCGGTGGATTGAGCACAGGCCTGTGAGCCAAAAGGTCACTGACATATGCCTGGGTTTCAGGCCAGGTCCCCAATAGGGGGCACATGGGAAGCAACCACACATTGATGTTTCTCCTCCTCTCTCCTTCCCTTCCCCTCTCTCTAAAGAAAAATAAATGAAATCTTAAAAAAAATTATAGTGCAGAAGAATATTTAATTACATGAGGAAATGTTAATGATATGATAGTAAGAAATGCATTTTAAGCAGAGTCACAAAATCAAATGTATTTTATGACCCCAATTTTATTATTAAACCTGTTGTTATACTTTGCATTTATCTATAAAACTTTCAGGAATACACAAAACCTCACCAGTGATTTTCTAGTCATGGAATATTTTAAAGGAAAGTCTATCAATGTTATATTAAGATGTCAAGATGACTGGAAAGTAAAACTTATTATAGCTGAGTGTTTAGGAAAAGGCAAGCTATACCAGAAGGCTGGACTCACAAGCATCTGCAGATAACACCACTGGACCAGGTTCTAGTCTGGTCCTTAGCCTGGGTCACTGCACATTGGTTAGGGTACAGAGACTGATTCACTTTAGCCCCAAGCTTCTCAAAGTGGAAATTTTACCTGCTGGGATATAGGTGATATGCTGGGAACATGCAGATTCACAGTTCTAGCTGGAACTTTACCTAAATTGATGGTAAGCAATGTGTGACATTATTTTTAAATTATGAGCACAATGCAAAATCTGCATGAATGTTTTTAATCTTCACCTGAGGATATGCTTATTGATTTTAGACAGAGAGGAAGCGAGAGATAGAGACAGAGAGAAAACATCAATATGAGAGAGAAACATTGATCGGTTGCCTCCTGTATGCACCCCAACTGGGGATCAAAGCTGCAACCTAGGTATAAGCCCTGACTGGGAATTGAAAATGCAAACTTTTGTTGTATGGGACAATGCTCCAACCAACTGAGCCACCCAGCCAGTGAAGAAATCTGCATGAACTTTTAAACAATATTGTTTGTGAGAGGCCCTTCAAGCTATGCCCTAAAAACCAGCAACTTCAAACTCATTGCCCTTTGCCAACAAATTAGAGCAGTTTCTCAGCCTCAGCACCATTGATACTTTGGACCAGGTCATGCTTTGTTGTGGGAGACATAGGGAACTGTCCTATGCCTTGCAAAAGTTTAATAGTATCCCTGGACTCTACTCATTAAATGCTGGTAGTGCATACATGTGCACATAGTTATGACCACCAAAATTGTCTCCATCAGTGCCAAACACCCCCCTTGGGCACAAAATGTCCTGGTTGGAAAATATTGTAGTTAAATACCATCAGGAGGACCCAGATGAAAATTCTCATTTGGTGAAAATTTTAGAGAGGTGCTAACTCTGCTAGACAACAAAAGACTGATTTAAAGACCGAATTTAAAATTAATTTGTACCACATACTTAATTTCATCTAAATGGACTTGCCATTTTCAAGAATAATATTGTATGTCAGTTATACATCAATTTTTTAATTGGAATAGAATCCAAGATGGCAGTGGAGTAGGTGATACCTACACACTAACCTCCTCCTAGGACCAAACTGGAATTTCAACAAAATTATGGAAAAATCATCTTAAATAACCAACTGAACACTAGCTGGAAAGAAGCCTTATAACCAAGGACATACAGAAGAAACCACATCACCACAGACTGGTAGGAAGTGCAGAGGCACAAGAGGGCTGGCTTGGCTCCCATGGTAGCAGCTGAAGTTCCAGAACAATATTCCAGCAGCTGGAGGAGGGGGTTCCCCCTGAGAAGTGTGAGGTCTAAACACCAACCTGGGATCCCCAGCCTGGAGCACCAGAACCAGGAAAGGAACCCAAATAGCATCTGGATGTGAAAAGCAGTGTGGTTTCTGTCTGCCAGGAAGAAATGGCTAGAGATGGAAAGAGCCTCTTAAAGGACCAATGCACAAAATTCCATTTGCAGCCACTTATCCTAGGCTCCGGCAGAGGGACAGCAGCGTGGACTAGAGACACCTAAGTAGAGTCTGGGGTTGTTGACTTTGGACAGAAAACTGAAGGAACAGCTGCCAGGATCCCTGTGCTGAGTCACCCCTATATTGTAGAAACACTCTTTTTCAGATAGAGCACTCCCCTCCAAGTGGTAGCCTGGGAGAAAGGCCCACCCTGTGGAGCTTAAAGTGGGCTGCAAAGGAGTACATTTGCAGGCAATTTCAGTGTTTAAGCTTAGCAGGAGCTCTGAGACTTTAGCTGACTGTCCCCCATGCTCAGTGCTCATAAAAGCTGGCCTTGGTGAACACTCTGGTTCTTTCTGCACACAAACAGGCCCAGTAGACTGCACACTGTGGATCACTGATAGTTCCAAACAGTTTGCACAGGGCCAGTCACAAACAGCCTCTGACAAAGGTCTGCACTAGAGTCTTTTCAGATCCACCTAATACATAGAAACAAATACAAAGATGAAACCAAAAATGGGGAGACAAAGAAACAAATCCCAAATGAAAGAACAAGAGAACTCTCCAGAAGAAGAACTAAAGGAAATGGAGGCAAGCAATTTCTCAGATAGAAAGTTTAGAGAGTAATAATTATAAGGATACTCAACAACATGAAAAAGATATAGAAACCATAAAAAGGACCAGTCAGAAATAAGAATGAAATATCTGAAATAAATAATACACTGGAAGGGATAAACAGTAGGTTAGTTGAAGCAGAGGATTGAATCAGCAATTTGGAAGACAAGGTAGGAACATAACACCTAAGTAGAGCAGCAAAAAGAAAAAAGAATTTTTAAAAAAATGAGGAAAGCTTAAGAAATCTTTGGGGCAACATGAAGCATAATGATATCCACATCGTGGGAACATCAGAAGGAGAAGAGAGTGAGCAAGGGATCAAGAACCTATTTGAAGAAATAAGGAGACTTCCAGTCAAGATGGCAGTGTAGGCAGACATGGCTCACCTCTTCTATAACCACATTAAAATAACAACTTAAATACCGAACAACCATCACTCAGAAATGTCAGAAATCAGGTTGAATGGAAGTCTGACAACTACGGAATTAAAGGAAACACATCCATCCAGACTGGTAGGAGGAGCGCAGATGCAGAATGGGCTGGTCCCTCACCCACGTGTGGTAGGAAAAAATTCAGGAGGGATATCTCAGAAGTGAAGAGTCCCAGCCCCACAGCAGGCCCCCCAGCCCAGGGTTCTAGTGACAGAAAGATAAGTCCCACAGCTTCTGGCTGCAAAACCCAGCAGGGGTTGAGTCAGTGGAAGAAAGTTCTAGAGCTCCAAGCAGTTCCTCTTAAAAAAGCAATACACAGAGTCACCTACTCAGATTCACTCCCTCTGAGCTCCAGGACTGGGGAGGCAGCTTGAAGGGCACCAGTGGCATATTGGGAGAGGCTGAAATGTCTGGAATCAGGGAGAGCAGGAGGGAATTGTCCCTTTTCTGAGCCCTCCCCCAACAGAGTTGACAAGCTGGTGCCATATCTGAGATTCCATCAACCTGGCTAACACAGTTTGGCCCAATTTGGAGATCCCCAGAGACTCTGCCCCACTCAACTTACAGACCCTGCTTTCCATATGAATAACTGGTCTTGGCTCATGTTTCACAGCCTTCTAAATCTTTACAAACAAGCAAGAGCCAGCTTCAGTGAACTCCAGGCCAGGCACTAGCAGCAGCCAGATTAGTTTCACAGCTTGGCTTTGCCTGGGAATCTCCAAGCCCAGCACAAGTAGTGGCCTTCTCAGAGTGCTTTATAGCTCAGGAAGGGTGGCCCCAGGCAAAACACAAGTGGGGGCTGACCTTGCCCTCTACCACCCAGGAAACCCCAGGGCCAGAGCACCCAGTGGACAGCTACAGACCACTTGGAGGTGCCACTACCCTGTCCCTGCACAGCTGATCCTCCACAAAGGGCAGAGGTTGGTAGTAAGTGGTCATAGCCAGTCCTTTCAGCTGACTGTCCTGGGTAAATCCCTCCCATTGATCTGCCAACAGCAACCAAGGCTCAACTACAAGAGGAGAGTGTACTCAGCCCACTTGAAGGGTGCACCTCAAATATCCAGCTCAGATGATATTTGGGAAGGTTGTGCCACAGGGACCCTATAAGACATCTACTACATAAGGTCACACTACCAAGACATGGAGTCATAGCAGCTCTACCTAATACATAGAAATAAACACAGGGAGGCTGCCAAAATGAGGAGACAAAGAAACAAGGCCCAAATGAAAGAACAGATCAAAACTCCAGGAAAAAAAAGCTAAAAAAATCAAGATAAGCAATCTATCAGATGCAGAGTTCAAAACACCAGTTATAAGGATGGCAAGGAACTTGATGAACACTTCAACAGTGTAAAAAAGATCCAGTCAGAAACAAAGGTATCACTAATTGAAATAAAGAAAAATTTACAAGGAAACAACAGTAGAGTGGATGAAGCCAAGAATCAGATCAATGATTTGGGACATAAAGAAGCAAGAAACAACCAATCAGAACAACAAGAAGAAAAAAGAATCCAAAAAATGAGAGTAGTATAAGCAGCCTCTGGGACAACTTCAAGAAGTCCAATACTTGCATCATATGGGTGCCAGAAGAAAAAGAGAAAGCAAGAAATTGGAAATCTATTTGAAAAAATAATGAAAGAAAACTTCCCTAATTTGGTGAAGAAAATAGACATACAGGTCCAGGAAACAGAGAATCCTATTCAAGTTAGACCCAAAGAGGACCACACAAAAATCATTATAATTAAAATACCAAGGATTAAACATAAAGAGAGAATCTAACAAGCAGCAAAAGAAAAACAGTGAGTTACCTACAAAGGAGTTCCCATAAGACTTTCAGCTGATTTCTCAAAAGGAACTTTGAAGGCAAGAAGGGGCTGGCAGGAAATATTCAAAGTGATAAAAAAGCAAGGACCTACAACCAAGATTACTCTATCCAGTAAAACTATCATTTAGAATGGAAGGGCAGATAAAGTGCTTTCAGACAAAGTAAAGCTAAAGGAATTCATCATCACTAAGCCATTATTACATGAAATGTTAAAGTGACTTATTTAAGAAAAAGAAGATCAAAAGTGAACACTAAAAGGGCAACAAATTTACCACTATCGACAACTAAATCTAAAAAACAAAGTGAGCAAACAACGAGGACAGGAACAGAATCATAAATATGGAGACCACTTGGAGGTTTATCAGCTGGAAGGGAAAGGGAGAAAATGGGGGGAAAGGTATTAAGAACAGATTAAGAAGCATGACTGATAGGTACAAAATAGACAGGGAGGTGTCAAGAATAGTATAGGAAATGGAGAAGCCAAAGAACTTATATGTACAACCCATAGATGTGATCTAAGCGGTGTATTGCTAGAGGGAAGAGGGGTAGTTGGTGGAGGACAGAAAATGGGAAAAAACTGGGACAAATGTAACAGCATAATCAATAAAATATACTTAAAATTTAAAATCATAAATTAAATTTTTTTAAAAAAGAAATAATGACTGAAAACTTCTCTAATTTGGTGAAGGAAAAAGACACACAAGTCCAGGAAGTGCGGAGAGTCCCAAACAAGATGAACCCAAAGAGGCCTACACCAAGACACATCATAATTAAAATGACAAAACTTAAAGATAAGGAAAGAATTTTTAAAGCCACAAGAGAAAAATAGTTACCTACAAGGGAGTTCCTATTAGACTGTCATCTGATTTCTCAACAAAAACATTCCAGGCTGGAAGGAATTGGCATAAAATATCCAAGTTGATGAAAAGCAAGGACCTACAAGCAAGGCTACTTTACCCAGCAAGGCTACAATTTAAAATTAAAGGAGAAATAAAGAGTTTCCCAGACAAGAAAAAGTTGAAGGAGTTTGTTAATACCAAACCAGTGCGACAACAAATGGTAAAAGGCTTGCTTGAAGAAGAGAAAAAAGAAAAAGAAGACAATAGCAGAAAAATAGTTAAAGCATAAAATTGCAATAAATACATATCAATAAAAACTTGAAATGTAAATGGCTTATATGCTCCAATCTAAAGACATAGGGTAGCTGAATGGATAAGAAAACAAGACCAATATATATGCTCTCTCCAAGAGACCACCTGAGATCAAAAGATACACACAGACTAAAAGTAAAGGGATAGAAAAATATATTTCATACAAGTGTAAAGGGGAAAAAAGTTGGGGTAGCAGAACTTGTATCCAACAAAATACACTTTAAAACCAAGACTATAGTAAGAGACAAAGACAGACACTACATAACGATAAAGGGAAAAAGCCAACAAGGGGATATAACCCTAATAATTATTTAAGCAACCAACATAGGTGCACCTAAATATATAAAGCAGATCTCGATGAACATAAAGGGAGAGATTAACAGAATTACAGTCATAGTAGGGGATTTTAACACCAATGGATAGATCTTCCATACGGAAAATGAACAAGCATACAGCGGCCTTTAATGACACACTAAACCAAATAGATTTAATTGATATCTACAGAGCACTTCACTCCAAAGCAGTAGAACATATATACTTTACAGGTGCATGTGGAACATTTTCTAGGATAGCCACACATTAGGACACAAAACAAATCTCAATAAATTTCAGAAGATTGAAATCATATCAAGCATCTTTTTTGACCAAAATGCTATGAAACTAGAATTCAATCATAAGAAAAAAAATGTAAACACACACAAAGTCATGGGAGCTAAATAACATGTTATCAAACAATGAATTGGTCAACAATGAGATCAAGGAAGAAATCAAAAGGTACGTTGAAACAAATGAAAATGAGGACATGATAACCCAATCTGTGGGAAACAGGGAAAGCAATCCTAAGAGGAAAATTCGTAGCATACAGGCCTATCTTAAAAAAACAAAAATGGAAAAGCTCAAATAAACAATTTAACTTTAAACTTAAAAGAACGAAAAAAACAAAGGAAATAATAAATATCAGAGCAGAAATAAACAAAAGAGAGCCTAACAAAATAGAGCCTAAGAAAAAAGATGATACAGAAGATCAATGAATCCAAGAACTGGTTCCTTGAAAAGATAAACAAGATTGACAAACCTTTAACCAGACTCATCAAGAAAAAAGGAGAAGGAACCCAAATAAATAAAATCAGAAATGGAAGAGGAGAAATAACAACTGACACAGAAGAAATACATAGAACTGTAAGAAAATATTTTGAAAAACTATATGCCAACAAATTGGATGAAATGGATAAATTCATACAAACAATTTGTGAAACTAAATCAAGAAGAATCACACACTACAAAAAAAAAAAAAGAAAAGAATTGGCCGATATCCCTGACGAACATAGATGCTAAGACCCTCTTCGGCTAAGATGCCAAAATATTAGCAAACCAAATATAGCAATATATCAAAAAGATCATAGTCTATGATCAAGTGGGATTTATCCCAGGAATGCAGGGTTGGTACAACATTTACAAAAAAATAAGTGTGATATACCACATAAACAAAATAAAGGATAAAAACCATATGATCATATCAATAGATGCAGAAAAAGCAAATAAAATCCAGCACCCATTTATGATAAAAAACCTCTCAACAAAGTGAGAAGAGAGGGAATGTACCTAAATATAATAAAGGCCACATATGGCAAACCCAATACTAGTTCATACTCAATGGGCAAAACTGCACTCCAGCATTTCCCTTAAGATTGGGAACAAGAGAGGGATGTCCCTTTTACCACTCTCATTCAACATGGTATTGGAAGTCCTAGCCATAGCAATTGGAAAAAAAGAAGAAATAAAAGGCATCTAAATTGGAAAAGAAGAAGTAAAACTATCTTTATTGGCAAATGGCATAATACTGTACATAGAGAACCAAAAAGATTCCACCAAGAAACAACTAGAACTGATAAATGAATTCAGTAAAGTAGCAGGATACAAAATTAATATCAGAAATAGTTGCATTTTTTATATTCCAATAATGGACTATCAGAAGGAAAATTAAGAAAATAATCTCATTTATAATTGCTTCAAAAAGAATAAAATACCTAAGAATACATTTAACCACAGATGTAAAAGATCTATACTATAAAAATTATAACACACTGAAGAAAGAAATTGAAGAAGTTACAAATAAGTGGACATACACACCATGTTCATGAATCGGAAGAATTAACACCGTTAAAATGTCCATACTACCAAAACAAGCTATAGATGCAATGCAATTCCCATCAAGATATCAATGACATATTTCACAGAACTAGAAGAAATATTTTAAAAATATATATGAAACCACAAAAGCCCCTGAATAGCAACAGTGATCTTGAGAAAGATGAACAAAGTTGGAGGAATCACAATATCTGATATCAAACTATACTACAAGTCATAGTAATCAAAACAGCATGGTACTGGCATAAAAACAGACACTTAGATCAATGGAACAGAAAAGAGAGACCAGAAATAAACCCAAACCTTTATAGTCAGTTAGTATTTGACAGAGGAAGCAAGGACATAATATGGGCTACAGACAGTTTATTCAGTAAGTGGTGGTGGGAAAATTGGACAGATAATGCAAAAAAAAAAAAATATTGAAACTAGACTACCTTCTTATGCCATGCATAAGAATAAACTTAAAATGGATTAAAGACTTAAATCCATTTAGTCTTTAGTTAGACCTGAAACCATAAAAATCCTAGAAGAAAACATAAACATTAAAATCTTGGACTTTGCTCATAGCAACATTTTTTTCTGATATATCTCCTCAAGCAAGGGAAACAAAAGAAAATAAATGAATGGGACTACATCAAACAAAAAAACGTTTTGCACAGCAAAAGAAACCCTCACAAAATAAAAAGACAGCCCACCAAATGGGAGAACATATTTGCCAATACATCTGATAAGGAATTAATATCCAAAATTTATAAAGGACTTACAAAACACAAACAATCCAATTAAAAAATGGGGAAAGGACCTGAATAAACACTTCTCTTGAGGATGTACAGATAGTTAATAGACATATGAACAGATGCTCCAGGTCACTAATCATCAGAGAAATGGAAATTAAAACCACAATGAGATATCAGGAGTTCCAGCCAAAAGGGAGGCATAGGTAGAAACCCTTTGCTTCCTCACACAACCAAAAGAAGGATAACAACCAATATAAAATCAATAAACAATCAGAAGTGCCAGAAAATCAAACTTCATGGAACTCTGACAACCAAGGAATTAAAGAAACAGTGAATCAGCCCAAACGGACCGGTAAGACGGCAAACAGAGAGAACCCACGGCAAGGTGTGGGTGGGGCAGGCTGAATGGGAAACTGGGACTCAGAACTGACTGTGGACTATGGTGGCGGTTGCCCCCGTGGGAGAAACTTCCACATGAAGGTTCGTTGGAAAGTGGGCTAGGGCTGAGCAGGTGAGCTGCATTGTTCCCTCTCTGGCCCCTCCCCCACAGACAGCACCACTATGCATCAAGAAGGGTTGACCTGCCCTGGTGAATACCTAAGGCACTGCCCTCTTACAACTTTACAGGCACACTGAAACAAAGAAATAGGGCCCAAATGAAATAATAGATCAAAACTTCAGAATGAGAGCTAAGTGATGAGGAGATATCCAACTTATCTGATGGAAAATTTAAGTCCCTGGTAATCAAAATGCTCACAGAACTGAATGAGCTTGGTCAAAAAATAAAAGAACAAATGAAGGATACCCAAAATGAAATAAAGCAAAATATTCAGGGAACCAACAGTGACAGGAAGGAAACCAGGACTCAAATCAACTATTTGGGATGAAAGGAAGAAATAAACATCCAACCAGAACAGAATGAAGAAACAAGAATTCAAAAAAATGAAGAGAGGCTGAAGAACCTCTGGGACAACTTGAAACATTCCAATATCTGAATTACAGGGGTTCCAGAAGGAGAAGAACAAGACCAAGAAATTGAAAACTTATTTGAATAAATAATGAAGGAAAACTCCCCCAATCTGGTGAAGAAAATAGACTTCCAGGAAGTCCAGGAAGCTCAGAGAGACCCAAAGAGGAACACACCAAGGCACATAATCATGAAGTTACCCAAGATTAAAGATAAAGAGAGAATTTTAAAAGCAGCAAGAGGAAAAGAGTTACCCACAAAAGAGTGTGCATAAGACTTTTAGCTGATCTCTCAAAAGAAACCTTGCAGGCAAGAAGGGGCTGGAAAGAAATACTTGAAGTCATAAAAGGCAAGGACCTACATCCAAGATTACTCTATCCAGCAAAGCTATCATTTAGAATGGAAGGGAAGATAAAGTGCTTCCCAGATAAGTTCAAGTTAAAGGAGTTCACCATCACCAAGCCATTGTTATATGAAATGCTAAAGGTGCTTATCTAAGAAAAAGAAGATTAAAAATATGAACAGTAAAATGACAACAAACTCACAACTATCAACAAATGAACCTAAAAAAAGGAAAAACAATGAAAACAAAAACTAAGCAAACAACTAGAACCGAAACAGAATCAGAGAAATGGACACCACATGGAGGGTTTCCAGTGTAGAGGGGGGAAGGGGGGAAGGGAGGAATAGAGGGGATTAGGTACAGGGAAGAAGCATAATTGGTAGCATAAAACAGATGGGGAGAAGTCAAAAATGATATAGGAAACAGAGAACTCAAAGAACTTATATGTACAACCCATGGACATGAACTGGGCAGGGAGGAAATACACTAGGGTTGGGGATGCAGAGTGGAGGGGGAATAATGGGAGAAAAATTGGGAAAATTATAATAGCATAATCAATAAGATATACTTTAAAAAAATGAGATATCACTTCACACCAGTCAGAATGGCTATCACCAATAAATCAACAAACGAGTGCTGATGAGGATGTGGAGAAAGGGGAAAACTTTTGCGCTGTTGGTGGGAATGCAGGTTGGTGTAGCCACAGTGGAAAGTATTATGGAGTTACCTCAAAAAATTTAAAATGTGACTGCCTTATGACCCTGTGATTTCACTTCTGGGAACTCATCCAAACAAACCCAAAACACTAATTCGAAAGAATATAAGCACCTCTATGTTCATTGCAGCATTATTTACAATAACCAAGATTTAGAAGTAGTCCAAGTGGCCATCAGTAGATGGATAGATAAAACAGCTATGGTATAGTTACACAATGGAATACTGCTTGGCTGTAAAAAAGAAAATTCTACCCTTTGCAACAGCATGAACGGACCTGGAGAACATTATGCTAAATAAGCCAGTCTGAAAAACAAATACCATATGATTCCACTCATATATGGAATCTAATAAAAAAAATGAACAGCAAATAGAGACAAACTCATAGATAGAGAGCAGGCTGACATCTCTGGTGGGAGGGTGGTTGGGGGTGGAGGGATCAAGCAAAAAAGAAAAGGACTCATGGTCATGGACAACAGTATGGTGATTGCAGGGTAAAGGAGGTAGGTGGATGTAGAAGAGGGAATAATGGGGATAAATGGTAATAGAAAAAATACATAAAATAATGTACTTTTAAAAAATAAAAGAAAAAATGTACTTAGGGGAATAGAAGGGGAACAGAGAATTCCAAAGACCAGAATGAGGGTAGGTCTGCCATTCTATTCTCTGGCCATGCACTGAAGAATAAGGGTGGGAGACCTCCAAAGGACAGCCCACCCTCATGGGCCCAGCTTCTGCCCACAATTCAGGCTCCTTAACCATCTCCTCCCAATTTCATTCCTGAGTGATCTCCCATGCCCCATTTGGGTTTTTGGCTCTTCTTTCCCACTTGTTCCCTAGATAAAATTCCCTCTGTTGAATGGCGCAGTATGGCAATATTTGCCCAACTGAATCTCAAATGATACAATATAATTATTAGCATGATGTTGAATTTATAAGTTAACTTGGAGAAAATTGACATTGCTGTGGTGTTGTCTATCCAAGAACATGATGTGTTGATGTCTTTTTCCAATAGGTCAAGTCATCTGTCCTTACATAGAGTTTCAAAGTCTTATTTAGTACTTAGCTCTTTTTTTTTTTTTAGTTTGTTGAGTTTCTTCCTAAGTTTTTCATCCTTTGTGTAGCTAGTATAAATGGCACTGAAATATAGGATTGCTGTAAGGATCCAATAGGTAAATATATAAAGTACTTAGAGCAGTCCCTAGCATAGACAAAGTGCCATAGAAGTGCTTGCTGTGATTATCATCCTAGTTTCTTCCATTGTATCCTACAACTAATTACTGTTTGAATGTGGGTCATAGTTGTTGTATCTTGATTGCTGCCTAGTTCCTGTTTGGGTGAAGCTGGGTGCAGAACTGGATCTTGGGGCATCATTTTAACAGTATTAACCTAAAAAGAAAAGGGCATAGTGAGAGGCAACAAGCATTTATTTGAGATCCAAAAGAACAGCTATTCAGAAAGCACTGGTTCAGGTAGAAACCCAAAATATCCCTTGTCAAAGGCAAGGGATATTTATGAGAAAGGGAAGAAGGAAAATTACATCAATAGAAGGAAGAAATTTCTATAGGTGCAGATAAGCTAACATAGTGAAGCTAATTCTAAAGAATGTTTTTCATTTTCAGTCTGCAGTCACAGTATCTGCTTTCTTGTCATTTTTGCAAACAGTTGTTTGAAATGCAATGTTGTTTTATGCCCTATTTTAACATTCTAAAAACCTAAGAAGTGAGAGATACAAGCCAGATCTTCTGGGATGGCAGTTCTGACTCTATTGTAAAGTGGCTCTGTTTATATTATTTTTACCACAGGAAAGTGTGACATGCCATCAACAGACCCCTTCCATAACCAACTCAGTCCTCATAGATGCCCCATCCCCACTCATCTGCCCCCAGAACTAGGGTTTTTCTTCACTGCCCCATCTTACTAGTGCTAATACCCAGTCATTAGAAACAGGGATTTAATTAGCCTCACCTGTTCTATCTTCCTTAGAAAATGAAGCTTAATATTCCTAGGAATCAAAGTATTCTTGTGGGCAAATCTTATATGTAGAGATACAAAACTAATGTTTGCCACTTATGCTTCAAAGTTGTTCTCTTTGTATCAGTGGGCTAGATCATATTACTGCCCCAAAATTCAGCACCTTAAAATAACCACTATTAAAGTGTGCTTATGGTCTACAGGTCAACTGGGTTATTCTGCCAGTCTGGACCAGCCTCAGCTAATCTGAGCTGGGCTCACTCATGCATCTATGGTCAGCTAGAGGGAGAGCTACAGACTGGTGTAGAATTACCTCTCCCCACCCTGCATCCTGCCTGCCCCAGCAAGTCTGGCAGTTACTGGCTGTGAGCTAGGGCAGTGAATTTGACTGGGCTCTATCTGTCATCAACTAGCAGGTAAGGTCGGATTTGTTCCCATGATGCAGAGTTCTGAGAAGTGTATAGGGTTTCTTGAGACCTGTGCTCAGAACTGACACAGCATCACTTTCCACCACAGTCTGTTAGCCAAAGGAAGACAAGAAGCCACTCCCAAATCAAAGGACGGGAAGTGGACCTCACCTCTTGGTGGGCAGGACTGCAAAGACATAAAGGGGCATGAACAGAGAGAACCCTGAAAAATTAGTCACTATCAATCTACCACACTATCTACACCAAGTATTGATTTCCTTTTAGCAAAGGTGGCTTCATCTCACTAGCCACCCACCTGTGGATTGCCTCAGGGAAAAGACCCATATACCCTGATCTACATATGTTTCACTTTCAGAGGGTGCTGTTTCTTGACAATGAACCCACATCTGAGTCTGTTTGAGGGTGTGATCCCCTGCACCAGCTATAAAAATTATTCATTTCCCTCTCTGTCTTTGTTTCTAAAAACAGTTGCTTGTTTTGTTGGAGTTTTCCCAACAAAGATTTACCAAAGACTCTGAGGACGGTTCTCAGTTAGGGATTGAATAAATCATTGTTAACAAATCAACTCAATCAATCACAAGCTAACTAACTCCAAATCGTTAGAAGCGATTGAAATGTCACTTCTCATAGTCAGGAAAGAGGCAGAAAGACTTTGGAAGTAGTTCAGTCATCTTCTTTCCTTCTGGTTTCTCCACCCTTAAAAACCAGCAGTTCAGGACCATGGATCCCAGGTGGCCATGCAAGGACAATCTTTCTCTCTTATTGCTTCTGTCTTCTCACCCCTAGAGGGTTCCCTAGTGGTCTGGGCCAGGCTATGGAGAAGGGGGAGGCTGTACACCTGCTGCTAACCTCCCACACAGCAATGCTGCTCTCCTCTCCTCTCCTCAGCACACAGGGGAAAACAGAATAGCCCCAGCCCAATCACCCTGGATCGGAACACAAGAATCCAAAAAGAATGGCCACTCCTGGGTGGTGAAAGTAGAAAAAATACTCCTAGAAGACAGGGAATGAGGAAAAAAAGTTCTGCTCAAACCAGAAAAACAAGGCTAACTATAGGTAGTTATGACTAAGCTTGGCATTTATAACTAATTAGCATATGGTAATAACATTGTGCATATCATTTGATATTTAAAGTTGTTTTTGTTCTGCTTTACTTGATCATATTAGACTTTTTCTGTATATTTGATGTGCCCCTGCACAAGTAAAATATCACATAATACCATGTTTAAAAGAATTCTAGTATAATCCAATTGAGTAAAAAATATATACAGGTATATAGGCTCATATTTACATGTATATATGCATATACATATATGTGCACATATATCCACATATGTTTTGTACACATGCAAATACAGAGTGGAACAAAAGTTTGTTTACACTTGTGAATATATGGAACATTTTATTCTTGTATTATTTTCTATTAATTATTGTATCATTTTCTTTTTTTCCTTTTTAAAGATTTTATCTATTTATTTTTAGAAAGAGTCATGACCCCTACTGGGGACCTGGCCTGCAACCCAGGCATGTGCCCTGACTGGGAATGGAACCAGCAACACTTTGGTTCACAGGCCAACACTCAATCCACTGAGCCACACCAGCCAGGATTATAATTATTGTATTATTTTCCATATGAACAACTGTAAATGTGCTTCTGCCCCACCCTGTATGTGTACATATATGTGTGTGTACACACATGCATATGCACATATGCATATGTATGCTTGTAATATATGTTTTGGCATAAAATATGTATTTCATATTTACAATATCTACATATATAAATTTTTTAATTTTTAATGAAAGATATGTGATATATAAAATAAAACATATAAATATTTTTCTATATTATATGGCTAAGTATAAACATATACTTACATTTTTTGCTGAAAAATGTCTGAAAGGATACACAAGAATTGGATAATGATTACACCTATGGGGATTTTTTTCATTTTCCTTTCTATATACTTTGACATTTTTATTTTTTTACTATAATTTATTGATTATGCTATTACAATTGTCCCATTTCTCCCCATCATTCCCCTCCACCCTTCACACCCCCTCCTACCCACATTCCCCCCCTTTAGTTCATGTCCATGTGTCATAAGTTCTTTAGCTTCTACTTTTCCCACACTATTCTTGCCCTCCCCATGTCTATTTTCTACCCACTGTCTATGCTACTTATTCTCTGTACCTTTTCTCCCTCTCTCCTCCTCCCACTCCCCTGTTGCTAACCCTCCATGTGATCTCCATTTCTGTGTTTCTGTTCCTGGTGTAGCTGTTGGGTTAGTTTGCTTTTGTCTTAGGTCTGCTTGTTAATATCTGTGAGTTTGCTGTCTTTTTACTGTCATATTTTTTATCTTCTTTTTCTTAGATAAGTCCATTTAACATTTCATATAATAAGGGCTTGGTGATGATGAACTCCTTGAACTTGACCTTATCTGAGAAGCACTTTATCTTCCTTTCCATTCTAAATGAAAGCTTTGCTGGATAGAGCAATCTGGATGTAGGTCCTTGCCTTTCATGACTTGGACTACTTCTTTCCAGCCCCTTCTTGCCTGGAAGGTCTCTTTTGAGAAATCAGCTGACAGTCTGATGGGAACTCCTTTGTAGGTGACTGTGCCATTATCCTTGCTGCTTCTAGAATTCTCTCCTTCATTTTAATCTTGCCTAATGTAATTCTGATGTGCCTTGGTGTGTTCCTCCTTGGGTCCATCTTCTTTGGGACTCTGAGCTTCCTGGACTTCCTGGAAGTCTATTTCCTTTGCCAGATTGGGGAAGTTCTCCTTTATTATTTGTTCAAATAAGTTTTCCACTTGTTGCTCTTCCTCTTCCCCTTCTGGTACCCCTATAATTCTGATGTTGGGACCTTTAAAGATGTCCTGGAGATTCCAAAGCCTCTCCTCATTTTTTTGAATTCTTGTTTCTTCATTTCTGTTTGGTTGCTTCTTTCTTCCTTCTGGTCCACTCCATTGATTTGAGTCCCAATTTTCCTCCCACCTCTATTGGTTCCCTGTGCATTTTCCTTCACTTCACTTATTGTAGCCTTCATTTGTTCATCTAGTTTGTGAGCAAAATCAACCAGTTCTGTGAGCATCCTGATCACCAGTGCTTTGAACTATGCATCTGATAGGTTGGCTATCTCTTGGTCACTTAGATGAATTGGCTCTGGGGCTTTGATTTGTTCTCCCATTTGAGCCATTTTGGGGGGGGGTTTTGGTTTATTTTTTGGTCTGGTTGCGGCTGTTGTGTAGTGAGGGGCGGAGCCTTAGGTGTTCCCCAGGGCGAGGCAGCCCAGTCACTGGGTAGTGACGCTGTATGTGGGGGAGGAGTCCGAGAGGGAACAATGGCTCTTGCTCCGCTCTCTCTCAGATTCCAGTCCCTTCTGTTGCTTCCCCTTTGCCTGAATTATCTGGGTGCAAATGTGGGACCACCTGGTCAGCCAGCCACGTTGCGCAGCCTCACTGGGTCTGCACCATTGCCACCCCATGCCCAGGGTCTGCTAGCCACTGCCTGTGCACCTAGGATCTGCCAGCCACTGCTGCCTGCATGCCTGGGTCCGCCAACCTCCACTTTTATCTGCCGCAACCCTGCCCCTCTTACCGGTCTGGATGAATGGTTGTTGGACTGCTGTACAGTTCAATTTTCTATTGGTTCTGGTTGTTTTCTTGTTTCTAAATCTTTGTTGTGCTTAATTTTGGTTGTGCAAGGTGGTGCAGTGTGTCCACCTACTCCTCCATCTTGGCCGGCTTCTTTGACTTTTTTAAAATAGTTCATTTGTAAATGTTACAGAGATTCTTCCAGTTTTTTTCATCACCTTATCCCCAGTTTAAATTGTAAATTTGGATAACTTTATATACTGAATCCTTACTGGAAAAAAAAAAATACTCACGGTGTCCTACTAGACAATACTGGTTTTCATGGGCAGACAGAACAGAAGCCAGTCATTTCATTGAGCTGCTCACAAAGCCCAAGTCCAGTCACTCCCAGGCCAGGACCCCCACCTCCTGGCAGGACCCTCTTGTAGCCCCCAGTGCCTGCAAGCATGGGAGTTGGCAGTATCTCCTCTGTCCTCCCATAGGGCCGAGGTGGCAAAGGCAGCATCTATGTGTGGGCCTCTGGGGATGGCGGCAGCTACGATGACTGCAATTGTGATGGCTATGCCTCCAGCATGTGGACCATCTCCATCAACTCGGCCATCAACGACGGCAGGACAGCTTTGTATGATGAGAGCTGCTCCTCCACCTTGGCCTCCACCTTTAGCAATGGAAGAAAGAGAAACCCTGAGGCTGGAGTGGTGAGTGTGGCCACTGGCCCTCTCTGAGGCTGTGGAATGCACTGATACTATGATGTCATTCAAGGATGCTGTGACATCATGGGAGGAAAGGGAGCTACCTACTTCCCTAAAAAGTCAACACATCTCTTTCAGGCCTGATAATGCTTTATTGTCAAGGCAGACATACTAGAGGCAACCGCATATGAATGTTTTCTGCTATACAACAATCATAAGGTGTGCAAGTTGAAAGCAAGGATGAGATGATCCCCTTTCAGCTCATTCTCCACAAACGGTCTTTCTTGTTCATTGTTTTGATTTACAAATAATGGTAAAGTCTACTCTATCAAAGAGTTGCCCCAGCAGGTCACATATAAGGAGAACTAATATAAGGAACTGGGTCACTACATCACCACCCTATTTGGACCAAAAACTCATCCACATATTACAGTAATTACAAAATAGAATCCATGCATGGTCCTTACTGGGTCTATAACTTCCCAAAATTGAGCACACATGTATATTTTCTTGGGGAAGGAGTAGTGGTTTTCATCATGGTTTAAAATGGATCAGTGACTGAGAAAATAAAAGATCAAGAATCACAGACTTACATTATTTATTGCACTTATCTTTTTTAAGATTTTATTTATTTTATTTTTTAGACAGGGGGAAGGGTGGGCGAAAGAGAGGCAGAAAACATTAATGTGTGGGTGCCTCTAGTGTGCCCCCTACTGGGGCCCTGGCCTGCAACCCAGGCATGTGCCCTAAATGGGAATCAAACCAGTGACCTTTTGGTTTTCAGGCTAGCACTCAATCCACTGAGCCACACCAGTAAGGGCTATTTATTGCACTTTTCTGAGTAGTTCTTCCTTTTTAGGTAACTCAGTATAATGCTAAATTGTCCAAGCCTTTAAAAAAAAAAATACCCATTGAGTGTAATGAACATTTTTGGATCTCTTCCTCTCTCTGGATATTTTACTAACAGAGCAGCCTTTCCTGAGATCTCCAAGTCAGGAATTTAGTAGGTGGTTCAATACTGAGTTAGTTACATTCTGACTGGCCACAACCTCAGCTGGGGCTTCCCAGGGGAGGAAGACAAGAACTCAGAACACAATCATTACCAACCAGGGCTTCTATTCCAAGTTCCCACCTGGGCTCCACCTTGGCAAGTTGGCCAGGCTCTCATGTGAGCCAGAAAATGCCTTTACCTAAAAGAGACACTGACCTTTACCTGGCTCCTTCCATGAGCCCTCCTGGGCTTCCACCTGGTTTGGGGGGATGACAGAGAGTGTGCCAGCTCCTTCTGAGTGAAGTAACCTTCAGCCTCTTCTATGCTACAAGAGGTATAAGCTAAAAGGGAGAAGAACAAAACAGAAAGAGACAAATGAGGGAGTCCCCAATCCTGTTTTGTTTGCAGTGCTTCTCTCATCCCCCAGAAGCTCTACTCCCCGCCCCAAAGGCCTCCCAATGGTGATGCTTTGTCCTCAACATTATCTATGACTCTCTTTTTACTAGAGCTGGAGAGGGCCTTGAGTTCCCCTGAATATTGTAATTTTTCTCCACCATATGCCTTTAAACCTCCTTGATATTTTGTTCCTGAAAATAATAGGCCCACTTGAGAATCCTACAAACAGAGGAAGACAAATTCCTATGGCTCATACATGATTTTAATGAAAACCTGGCTCTCACAAACATTGAAAATGAGGTTTTTCTCTTTGTGGAAGTTCTTGATCATTAAGAAGATCTCCCTCCTTAAGAAGAGTTGTGGATGGGGTCACTTACGTGTGGGTTATCTTGCCTCAACATGTCTCAAAATCTCTTTATGAATTTTAGATGGAGAGTTTTAGATTCTTTTTAATGGCCTGTCCATTTAGGCAAGCTTTAGCTGAGCCTACTTATTCTTCCCTCTTTGGGAGTACCTTTCCTTCTGAAGGGAAAAGAAATGTTGATGCAATAGCCGTTGGGCTTTTGAAAGTTAATCCCATTGCAACAAAACCCACCACTATTGACTATCCTGGTGATACTCCACCTATTGTGTCTCATTTTAGGATCCAGAAAATAAACGTCTCTCTAGTCTCTGGAATAGCTGCAGATATGCTTCTCTGAACAATTGGCTTGCTTTCATCTTGTGGGCACTATGATATAATTGAGTGTGTGTTCCATTTTGCATGGGCTGCTAGGAAATACAGATAAAATGTATGACAAAATATATGTATGGGTGCTAAGTTTTTCCTTACCTTCATCTTAATCTTCTTCAGAACAAGGTAGAATTTAAGTAAAAGAAATAGATAATCCTCTGGTCCATATTGTTTTAGGGTTCAAAATACTGTGACTCATTACTCAATATCTTCCCTTTCAGGCGACCACAGATTTGTATGGCAACTGTACTCTGAGGCATTCTGGGACATCTGCAGCAGCTCCAGAGGCAGCTGGAGTGTTTGCTCTGGCTTTAGAGGCTAAGTATGTTTCCAGCTCAGGGCTGAGGGCCAGCTCTGCAGGGTCAACTAACGTGTCTCTCCACCCAACACTAGGTGTCCATGGAAGCAAAAATAGGTGCAAGAAATTGTGAACAATCAGGGTCAATGAGTTCTGGTGGGCATTTCTAAATGAACCATGGGCCTTAAGTCAGTCTCTCTCTCTCTCTCTCTCTCTCTCTCTCATACACACACATACCACAAAACTACAATAGGCCCACTTAAGGATCATACAGACAAACAGAGAAAGGCGAAGTCCTGTGGCTCATACGTAATTTTAAGGAAAACCTGGCTCTCACAAACATTGAAAGTGAGGTTTCTCTCTTTGTGAAATATTTTTAAAGATTTTATTTATTTTTATTTTTATTTTTAGACAGAGGGGGAGAGAGGGAGAAAGAGAGAGAAACATTAATGTATGGTTGCCTCTCATGCACCCCCCCAGTGGGGACCTGGTCCACAACCCAGGCATGTGCCCTGACTGGGGAATCAAACTGGCGACCCTGTAGTTCCCAGACCAGCACTCAATCCACTGAGCTACACTAGCCAGGGCTCTTTGTGAAAGTTTTTTAAAACTTGGTTGATCATTAAGAAGTTCTCCCCCGTTAAGAAGAGTTGTGGAGGGATCACTCACATATCAGTTTTCTTGGCTCAACATGTCTCAGAATCTCTCTATGAATCTTGGATGTAAAGAAATACTTTCTTTTTAATGGCCTGTCCTTTTGGCAAGCTTTAGCTAACCCTATTTATTCCTCCTTCTTTGGGAGTGCCTTTCCTTCCTGAAGGGGAAAGAAATGTTGATGCAATAGCCCTTAGGAGAGTACATCCCTAGGAGAGTACATGATCCCAACACCCAACCATACATATCAGTCACTTACTCAGGTACCAAATAAGAGTATGTAGATATTTTTTCATTATAACAACCTCTCTTTATCCTTTGGATAATCCTTTGGCTATTTTACTCCAGTAAGACAATCAGCTAAATGAAAAAAAGAAACCATTGGCAAGTTGGGTATCTACCAAGGTATTTTAGAACATGTGTCAAACAGGGTGCTCCCACTCAAGATTTGTTAACTTATAAGATGAATTCATTTTTCATACTGAGACAAGATAGTCAAAGTCACACAGTATAGAACAAGAAATGGGCTTTACTGGAAAACTTTCCAAGCTACAAGTAAGAGGATACCATCCTCTCTGTTCACACCATCCCACAGAGAGGCCACATATCACTACTGCTGGGCACACCTTGCTTACATGCTATTCGATAGTCTCTTAGTGCAAGCCAGAGGCTAGCCTTGTGTTTGAGCAATGAACATGTGGACTTCAGGCACCATGCACTCAGTGTGAGTGCAAATACCCACCATATAGGGACTTGTGTGAGAATGCAGCACCAGCAATTTGTGAGAAGTTGGATTCATACTCCTGGGGAAGCAGAGTTGAATCCCCACCCAAGGCCCCTCAGCTGTTGCTAGGCAACTGGAGCTTTGAGCATGAATCTCCAGGCAGCCCTGCTTGTCTCTCTCCATATATGCATTTTTTGATTTGCAAAAGAGGCAAGAATTACTTCCTAGAATAGGAAGGGACTTTGAAAGACTATCTAGTCCAACCCTCAGCTTTCAAACCAAAAAGGCATAATCATCCTCCTTTTACAGATAAGGCCCCAAATTGGGAGTGACTCCTCTCTTTGGACCAAGTCAAACTTCAATTTTTTTTAACAAAAGTCAGGTGGAAATTTTAGGACATCAAGAGATGGACGCCAGTCAAAGAGTTCCTAGTAAGTGCAGAAGAACAAAACTTAGTTGCAGATTTCATGCATTCCTGAAGATGAACTCTTAATCTCAGAGCCTGCTGGGCCCTGGAGCCTGCACTGGCTTTGCTCACTCCAGCTGGGAGCAGACAAGGTGAGCCTGCTGCCTGCCACTTAGTCTGGCAGAAATCAGGGTGCAGGAGTGCTCCAAAAGCAAGAGGGCATTTCTGGTTCCCTTTTAAATCTGAAAGGACAGAACTTGACTCAAAGTCTCCTTGGATTTTGGCAAGCAAAAATCCACTTGCCTGGGCCTATACACATGCAAAAAGACAACCTAAATAAATCAAAGTGATAGAGCAAGGCCACTGGATCTCTAGACAGATTCATGGGCTCTGCACCAGTTTTCTTGAGCACACACTTGTAGATATCCTTACAGAGCAGAGGTCAGACACCACTTAGGCACACTTCATTTTAGAGCAATAGCCATGAATTTAAATCTCTCTATTGTCATGAAGCAGAGAAGAAGGATAGCTGGCAGGAGGTGTTTCAAGACCAGGTTTTAGGACTGGGTGCCCACCCTAAAATCCCTCAGAATACCAACAATTTGAGTTGGAAAACACTCTGAGATGAGTTTCCTGCAAGTGATTTCCTAAGGAAGGACTCCCAGGAGAGACCAAAAGGAAACAAAAGAAGCAGGTTAGGGATGGGGAAACACCAAGCAAGTATGCAGTTTCAGAAGTTCTAGCCTCAGCCTGATCCCATGGGGAGTTCTGCAGTATAAATTTTTATGCCTCAGAGTTTCTTCTTCCTCAAGGCAAGTGAGCTGTGCTGCCATGTTCTTGTGCTGACCAGTCCTTGGCTGAGAATCATGGCTTGGGATGTAAACTCCAGGCACCTCTGGTTTTCTGCACCTGTGGGCAGAGGAGCTCTAGTAGTCCACAGTTAAAACCACTAGTCAGCATGAAACAGCCCCAAGAGAGAGCCCAGAGGGATGAAGAGAGAAAGACCCTCCACAAACAGTTCCTACAGCTCTTCTCTATCATGAGACAAGGCAACTGGGAGTCCTTGGTGACACATTTGACAGCGGTTGAGGCCTCTTTCCCTCCCTGAGGCACAATAAAACAAAACTTTTACAAAGCAATGTGAATGCAGTCAGCAAATTATCCTGTCCCAGTGTATACCTATCAGGACTTTGAAAGAGGGAGAACAACCACCCCCAGGGAGACTCTGTTACAGAACAACAAGGTCCATTTATGTCCGCCGCCTTATGGAAAGATGTCTCTCAAAGCCAGAGATTTGTGAAAAGGAAAGGAAATGTTTATTTAATGCTATACAGAGTTAAAGTAGCGACTTAACATCTTCATTAAAATATCAAAGTCCTTTAGGAGACCCACAGCCACCCACAGTGCTTCCTATCTCCCTCTGCCCTAAGTCAGGGTACCATAATTGCAAGGAAGAGAAGCACACATCTGGGATCCAGGCTCTTGACACCGTCAGCTGTGTCGTCATCCAGGCAGGATCTCTAATTAATCCAAAGCCATGTGGCACCTTCTCATGGACTACTGGCAAGTGTCCTTTCCCCCTTCTTTTAGGCAAAACCTCTCTTGCTCCCAGGCCACGCAGCCAAAGGGAGCACCCCAAAGCCACATGGTCCTTCTTCTACCAAAGCTGTGGGGAAGGGGTCCCCACTCTGGCAAAACCTTATGGCTCTCCTTCTCCACCAAAGCTGTGAGAGGGTCTCCACTCTGCCAAAGCCACGTGGCTCTCCCTTCACTTAAGTTGCAAGGAGGGGTCTGCACTCTGGTGAAACCGCATGGAATCTCCTTCAATGGCTGCCACATCTCAGTTTAAATCCCCGTGCCAAACCTCCTCTGTACCCCCATTTCCAACTCCTCCTATAATCAGTTACACCTGCCAGCATTCCCACGTTATTCCAAGTTTACTGGGCTGCCATCATGAGTCTGGGCAGGTGTGTCCCCATGTTCTGGAGCCAATCTTCTCCAAGCTCCCACACAGGTGCTGTAACTTGGGCTTCCTCCCCTAGGCACATCTTGTAGGGGGAAGTCCTTTCCATCCCCCTGGCTCAGAGCATGGCCACAGCTATTTAACACATCTAAACCACCAGCCAAAGGCTGTAGATAATGTTAAATGACATGCCATGGATTAGCCGCTCTGCATGACCCTGCTCCATGTGTCCCTTCCCCCAACTCACACCTGTGGGGGAAGGGGTGAGGACATCTTATATGTCCCTCTAATATTTCCTGGACACCCTGAGTTCTGGGCCCCATTCCAAATCCCTATTTTTGCCCTCCCCCTTCCTGGCTGCACCCTGCATCAACTCCAGGGAGAAAAGGAAACCCTTCTCTGTCCTGCCCAGTCACCACTGTTTTTAAATCTCATCAAGTACTTCTCTTCCAAATGCTTGAAAATGGCTTCTTGAGCAACAAGGAATTTTGTTCACATTTCCCACTATGACCAAATTTCAAAGAATTTCTTTAGTGGATGTGGGGGGATGGTAACTGCCACCTGCGAACATTTGGGGTTCTCTCCATGACCTGGGGCTTTCTATGTTGTCCTAGAGGTCTGAACTAGGTTTGAGGGGCAGCTGTCATAAAGAGGCACATTTTGGGCTCAAAAGAACTATCCATAGTAATGTGGCCCACACATTGGACTAGTATAACAGAAGTCCTGGGTTCTATTGCCTGCTGCCTATAAGAACCATGACTCCCAATACCAGCATCTTATGAAAAGGAAAGGAACTATTTACTCAAAAGTTATACAGGTTTAGAATAACAATGGAATTCTGCCATTAAAGAAAAAAAAAAACACCCACAACACACAGTCCTGCCTTCCCTTGACAAACCAGACCAGTCAGAGGTACCATCTCTCAGGAAAAGAAATAGAAATCTGTATCTTAGCTAGGCAGATTCCCATTTTAACATTCCAGCTTCTCCCAGGCTTCTGTGATCAGCTAAGCTCCTGCTCTTAATCCAAAACCACATCTTCATGGTGGGGGTCCTTCTGCAACTTTTCAAACTGCAAGGCCAAGACAGCATGGCTGAAAGGGAGACTGACTGCCCCTGCACCTGGGTTTAAATCCAGCACAGATCTTCCTCCATAACCCTATTTTTGACCCCTCCCACAATGGGTTACACCTACCAATAGCTTGGTCTCTTCTCCCTTTCTCAGCTGCCATTGTTAGTCTGGGCAAGTGTGGCCCTGTGATGTAGGAACCACTGCCAAGCTGTTCACACAGGTGCAGCAACCAGGGCACTACCTCCAGGCTGCATCACAGGTTAGAGCCATGGCCAGGCCATTAGCAGTTAGCACAGCTTTTAGCATTACTAAAACACTGGCCAAGTTCTTTACATATGCAAAGTAACTCTCAATGGCCCTGCTCTGCCTCCCCCATCCCCCAAGTGATAGCCATGGGGGTTTTCTCCATTTTGGGGGACCTCCAACTTGGCACCCAATTACAATAGAACAATGTTTCCAAAACTAACCTTCCCAGGGATGGATTTTTACATGTAAACTCATTATTAAAGTATCATAGATGCTGAGAAATGTGTACAAATATTAGGTATAGCTCAATGACTTCTTACAAGGTTAACAGATCCATGTAACCAGCAACCAAATCAAACAGCAGACTGTTACCTAAGTGCCAATCTGTGCTCTTCACTCTGAAAGTCTGAGAGATTTTCTCATGCTATCATGTGTTGTTATAGGTCATTCACACTTATTGTGGAATATTACTCCACTATAGAAACCTAGATTTTTTCCACTTTAGGGCTATTATGAGTAATATTGCTATGAACATTCTTGTTCATGTCTTTTAGTGAATCTATGGACGCATTTCTTTTGGGTGTTAACTAAGGAATCAAAATACTGAGTTGGGGGAATACATATGTGCAACTGTAGCAGATACTGCCAAGTTGCTTTCCAAAACGGATGTACCCATTGACACTTCCTCCAGCAGTATATGAAATTAGAGTTGTTCCACAACCCTGCGACATTGGGCACTGTCAGTCTTCTACACTTTGCTATGTTTATGAGTGTAGAAGAATTGCACTGTAGTTTTAATTTGCATTTCCCTAATAACTAGTGAAGTTGAACACTAGGGGGAGTTTTGAAAATGATCAATTCCCTACTGTCCACCAAGAGTCACTAAATACAAATCCCTGGGGATGAATGTCCCAAGAATCTGTCTTTTCAACCCCACTCCAGGATTTTACATCAGTAGCCATCCCCTTGCTGATCTGTGGACTGGTGTGTGGCACCCGGTAAGGCAATGACTGTATAAACCTATGAATCAGTGCTGTTGTGCAGAATGCAAATATTTAGACTCAACCTCTGATTAGATGTTGGTATTAGATCAAGATTGAAAACCTGAAATTCAAATAATAATCGCTAAACTGAAAAGAGTTTATTTTTCTGTCACGTGAAAGATAAATTCAGGGTAAGCTTGGGGTCTACTGTGAAACAGTGAATCCAGCTCTATTTAGATTTCTCCCCTTCCACCTTCATGTTCTCTAGATGCTGCTGGAACCCCAGTCATGCTGTTTACATTTCAGGTAGAAAAAAGAGGAGAGCGAAGGAAAAAAGAAATCCATGAGCTGAGTTAGCCTAGTTTTAAGGTTTTTCCAAACAGCTCCACCCAGTGGCTTCTGCTTATTTCTCATTGGCCAGAACTATCACATGACCACCCTAGATGGCAAGGAAGGCTGGGAAATATAGTTTTGTAGCTGATTAACATTGTTGTTCTGAATAAAATTGAGGTTTTCTTAATAAAGAAGGATAGATATGACAGAACTGCTAGTGCCTTCCAGCAACTAGGTGGGCAATCACCTCCTACGGATCTCTGTTGTCTTATCTGAAAAATAGAAAGTTAGATCATCGATAGTTCTCCTATGACTTCCTGAAATATTGTAGGATTGCTTCAAAAAAATCATGCCTATAGGAAAGTGCATTTTTTAATTGGATACATGTTTATTTGAGGGTTGAATATGCCTTAAAGCTGAAAAATTTTCATTTACTTTTAAATATTATGACCAGTATTTTTCTAGGAAATAGTGGTCTGTTCCCTTTTAAGTTACATTAATGCTCAGTGTATGAGATAGATTTTATTAATAATAATGACAATATAATGAATTCTTTATTAAGCGATCAGCACCATGCTAGCTACTTTTCACACAATAATCTACATTGACACCCTACGACAAACCTCTAATGCCTTTATCCCCATTTTATACATGGGAACCCTGAGCCTTGGATTGTTAGTCATATCTAAATTCACCAGGTTGAAAAATAGCAAACCTGAGATTTAAACCCTAGGGATCCTGGGCTCCAACCCCTGGGTCTTCCCTTGGCCCAACAACTATGGGATTTGGAAGAGCCACCATCTGGGCTAAAGATCTCACCACTCATTCTGCCCAGGGCAATAGGCCGAATGAATTGACTCTTCCTCAGAAGCTATGCACAAAATCAAGTTTCAGTTTCTTCAAGATGAGGTTTGGCACATCACAGCTCTACCAGGGCAACAAGTAAACTGGGTTTTTTTTTTCCCTCGCAGTTCATAGTAGTTAGACAAATAGAGACTGTGGAAAAACACCAGCTTGACTTATAAATACATTATTTTTCTCAGACTGGAAATAATCTACGTCTTTGAAATTGGTTTATAATCCTGTCAGAGTTTAGAGAATAGACTCTGAATCTTAATGCTGAAAGAAAACAAACAGATCTTTACTACTCCAAACGTCCCTTCTGCACAAAGAGAAAGTGGTCCAGAAGAATGAAGCTCTTGCTCAGGTTCACACACCTTACTCTGTTCAGATAAAGATCATACCCAGTAACTAGAGGAGTTAAAATTCCACTGGCTTCTAGGATTTACCAGATGTTAGCAGAAGTCATTTCTCCAACCTCAATACTGCAACCTCTTTAAAACATTTCCGTTTGCAAGTCCTCTAAAGATGCATGTTCTCTCCTGAATTCCCTTCATTGCCTTGATCATTAGGAGGAAAACTGAGTCCAGGAGAATTTAATACCATAAATAGAACTCTGAAATATAGTGGTGAGGGGTAATCCTCACAAACAGAGAACTCCAAACAAGTCATTATTTTGGACTTTATTCTTCTTAGCAGGAAGCTGATAAACCAATTATAAATTTTGGTGAGTGCAGGGCTCTGCAGGAGATGCAGGTCTGCTGATTATACACAGGTGAACAATCTTAAGCATATAATTCACTTGCCAGGACTGGCTTTAAGTGGTTTAAGAAACAGTGCTTTCTGAATCTCCCTGGTACAAGATTCTTCTTTCAGCCACACAAGGCCAGTCCTGGACTTTGGACTGGCTTTTCCAAGAGCCGCACACTCTCCTCGCTCAAGACTTCTGCCACATCTGTCCAAGATTTTCTCCACAGTGTCCTGAGTGACCTCTTTCTTTGCAGCCCTGGCCACTAGGAATGAATATGTAACCATCCTCTGTCTCCTCTAGAAGCCCTGGGTTCCACTTTGATCACTGTGGGTGCTTATTCTAAGCTCTGAGTGGCCTAGGACCAATCTACTAGCATTTATTTATCTCTGGAATATCACAGGTCCTATGAATGATTGGAACCATGATGTTCCAGCTGCTCAAACATAACAGTTTTTATTGATAAGTCACCTAGGACTTACTCACGCATGGCCTTGTGACAGCTCCCAGCCATGTTCCTTATGGTCATACCTGGCCAGATTGCTGCAGCAGCCTCTGACTAGTATGGTCCTGCTTTCTAGTCCCACACTTCTCGAGTCCAATCTCCCAGGAATTGTTTATAAAAATCAGATCACATCTCCCTCTGCCTTTACTGGCTGTCACCAAGAGAAAGTACCAGTGTTCTAATGTGGGTGAACACCCTGTTATCCTCTTCCACTTACAATTTCTGATTCTCCCTCCCTGTCATTCTTGGGGCTTCTGCATTCCTCTGTTTTATTAAACTAATCACTTGCACAATGCTTGCTGTCTCCCGCCTCTATATCTTTCCAGAATCTTCTCTCCCCTAGAACCCCACCTTCCCTGTCTTTTCACTCAGTCACTCTTGCTTATCCCCTTGACCTTGGCTTAAAATGCCACTTCCTAAGAGATCCTTGAGTTTCTCAAATTTCCTGATAATTGGAAGCCCTGACATGCTTGTTAAAAACAGATATCCAAGCCCAGGACAGGTCCATGATTCAGAACCTCCAGGATCATGCCTGGAAAGCTGGAATTTTAAGAAACATTCCAGTGCTACCCAGGAAGTTAGGAACCACTCCCCTGAACCAGCTTTGCTTAAGCTTTTGGCTGCATATTGGACAAGCCCACAAAATCAACATCTGTGGGTCCTGTCTGATATCATTATTTTTTCAATGTATGATTCACTTGCAGCCAAGGTTGAGAATTGCCATCTTAGACCAATGTTCTCACATATCCATGCACAGAAGAATTGTAATGTCATCTTAAGTGCAAATTCAAAGGCTCACAACCTCCAAGAGGCTGATTCAGGAGAGCAAGGGTTGAGGCCCAGAATCTGCATTTGTGAGTACCCCCAATGTGGGTCTTACACAGGGGGCTTGAGGATCACAGTCTGAGACCCCCTTGGTGGAATAACATAGGCTCCACTGTTGGCTCCTTCAGCATCTAGCTCCCCTTTCATGACATCTCTCTCTCTCTTTATTTTTTCTGTTTTATAGAGATATAATTGACATACTGTATAAGTTTAAGGTGTACAGCATGATGGTTTGACTTACATATATTGTGAAATGATTAACACAATATGATTAGTTAACATCCATTATCTCATACAGATACAATAAAAAGAAAAAAAGCATTTTGGGGACCTGCTTCAAAGCTTTAAACCAATGAACACTGCACGTGTTAAAATTTTATCAAATGAGTTATGTTGTTTCTAGTCCTTTGAATTCTGAAGAGAATATGGATTTTTCAACTTTTTTGACCATGACACTCAGTGAGAAATAAATTTTGCATTGCAACACAACACACACACACACGCACACACACACACTAAAAGTTCCATGAAAAAAATAGTTTTCCATATTATATGAAATGTATACTGTTCTTCTTTTCTATGTCATTCATTTTTCAATGATAGTCTCATCTATTAAATCACTGGTTCTCAATCTTAGCTTTCTATTGGAATGAACTGGGAAGTGTTAACAGTTTTTAATACCTAGGTCCTAATCCTGCAAAGTCTGGTTTAATTGGTCTGAGGTATGGCCTAAACGCTGGAATTTTAAATGCCCCCACCAGAAGGTTTTTATGTGCATCCCCAGTAGGTAACGTGCAATAAGTTGATTTCCTAGCTCACAGATGGGTCATGATTTGCAGTTTGAAAAACACAGACACCGAGTAACATTAGACACTAATTTCCAAAAACAATGGCATTTGCAGGTAGACTTGTTTCTTCGCTGAACCATGTGCCAATGGCTGCCCTGTGCCCTGGACACTAATAATAAAAATGTGCAGAAGATATTATCTTTGCCCTTGAAAAGTGACAGCTTCATTTTTACAAATAAAACACACACATGTAGCCAACACCCAGATCAAGAAACAGAGTACTGCCAGCACCCAGAAGACCCTTGTGTCCCCTCCCCCACAAACACTAACCATTAACGTGACCTCTAACAACACAGATTAGTTTTGCCTGTTTTTATACTTTAAACAAGTAGAATAATATGATATATTCTCTTCCGTGTCTGGCTTCCATAGGTCAACATTCTATTTGTGAGATTCATCTATATTATTCAGAGTAGCAATACCTCATTCATTTTTATTGCTTTATAGTATTCCCCATTCTATAAATACATCTCAACTGATTTGTTCATTTTCCTCTGGATGGACATTTGAGGGCTTCACAGTTTGGACATTTGGACATTCTAGTACATGTTTCTGGTGAATATATACACAGGGTTTTGTGGGATACATACCTAAGAACTTCTGGACCATAGCTTAGGGATATGGACAACATTCAAAGATACAGCCAAATAGTTTTCCAAAGTGGTTGCAATGATTTTCACTCGTATCAACAAAGTATGTGAGTTCCAGTTACTCTACATCTTTCCCAATACTTAATATTGTCAGTCTTTTCATTTTAGTCATTCCAGTGTGTGTGTATTAGAATGACATTTGAAATAAATTTCAGTAAAAAAGACAAGTTTTTATATTTATAAAAATATAAATTTATAAACATATATATATATATATATATAATGGTTTTAAATAGCGTGGAAATTCTCCCTTAACTTGGTGGTTCCATACGTGTTCCAAATCTTACAAGGGGTTTTTGCCCTACCTTAGTCATTGTGTCTTTCTCCCTCTCTCTCCCTCCCTTTTGCCTTGTTCTCAAACTCTCTCTGCCTCTGGTCCGCAGCCTAGATCTAACGTGGAGAGACATGCAGCATCTGACTGTGCTCACCTCAAAACGAAACCAGCTTCATGATGAGGTTCATCAGTGGCGGCGGAATGGGGTCGGCCTGGAGTTTAATCACCTATTTGGGTATGGGGTCCTTGATGCAGGCGCCATGGTGAAAATGGCTAAAGACTGGAAAACCGTGCCCGAAAGATTCCACTGTGTGGGAGGCTCAGTGCAGGACCCTGAGTAAGTGGGACAGGGGTTCTTCTGCTGCATGTGGAAATGGCCCAGAGACAGTGCTGTGACATTGGGGTCAATATCAGATTCCCTCTCCATGTCAGGGAGATGGGCTGGATTTGATTCAGGGGCAACCAGCTTCAGGGCTGAGCTATATAGCACTGCACAACTCAGGGTTGGGGAGTGCCACTTACATAGAACACAATTTGTAACTAAGAACTCCTGCTCATAGGTGTGTTAAATGTTTTGGTGGCTTATTCCATTATTTTTAATTGCAAAAAGCATCCACTGTAACCAGCTCCCAGATTAGTAAACAGAACACAATCAATATCCCAGAAGGCCACGTATCCCCTTCAATCGTAATCTCCCCAAGGGTAACCAGTATTCTAACTCCACAGATTATTTTTCCTATTTTATGCTTAATATAAATGGAATCATGTTTGTGTTTTCCTTCACATCTAGATTGTTTTGCTCAAAATTGCATTGTGAGATTTAAGCATATTTAGTGTGTACTTACAGTTCGTTTATTCTCATTGTTGAATAGTGTTCCTTTGTGTGATTATAGCACAATTAATTTATTCATTCTACTTGTGGGACAATATAGGGACTTGATTTAATTCTAAGTGAGGTGGATAGACATTTGAAAAGATTTAAGTGAGAAGTTTTCCACACAGAAATCACTAGGCTGGTCACATGTACCTACCTCCCTTCCAGCTTCCCATTATTGCAAGAGGATTGGACAATAGAGTCCTTCTTTATTTAGGTTCTTTGTTCATTTGTCCATCAGTAGACTAGAAATAGCAGTTTTTATCATTGTTATTTCTTTTTTAATTATATTTTATTGATTATGCTATTACAATTGTCCCATTTCTCCCCCATCATTCCCCTCCACCCTGCACACCCCCTCCCACCCACATTCCCCCCTTTAGTTTATGTCCATGTGTCATAAGTTCTTTAGCTTTACTTTTCCCACACTATTCTTGCCCTCCCCTTGTCTATTTTCTACCCACCCTCTGTGCTACTTGTTCTATGTACCTTTTCTCCCTCTCTCCTCCTCCCACTCCCCTGTTGCTCCATTTCTGTGTTTCTGCCCCTGTTCTAGCTGTTTGCTTAGTTTGCTTTTGTCTTAGGTCTGCTTGTTAATATCTGTGAGTTTGCTGTCTTTTTACTGTCATATTTTTTGTCTTCTTTTTCTTAGATAAGTCCATTTAACATTTCATATAATAAGGGCTTGGTGATGATGAACTCCTTTAACTTGACCTTATCTGAGAAGCACTTTATCTTCCCTTCCATTCTAAATGAAAGCTTTGCTGGATAGAGCAATCTTGGATGTAAGTCCTTGACTTTCATGACTTGGAATACTTCTTTCCAGCCCCTTCTTGCCTGGAAGGTCTCTTTTGAGAAATCAGCTGACAGTCTGATGGGAACTCCTTTTTAGGTGACTGTCCCCTTATCCCTTGCTGCTTCTAGAATTCTCTCTTTCATTTTAATCTTGCCTAATGTAATTCTGATGTGCCTTAGTGTGTTCCTCCTTGGGTCCACCTTCTTTGGGATTCTCTGAGCTTTCTGGACTTCCTGGAAGTCTATTTCCTTTGCCAGATTGGGGAGGTTCTCCTTCATTGTTTGTTCAAATAAGTTTTCCACTTGTTGCTCTTCCTCTTCCCCTTCTGGTACCCCTATAATTCAGATGTTGGGTCGTTTAAAGATGTCCTGGAGGTTCCTAAGCCTCTCCTCATTTTTTTTGAATTCTTGTTTCATCCTTCTTTTCTGTTTGTTTGTTTCTTTCTTCCTCTGGTACACTCCATTGATCTGAGTCCCAGTTTTCCTCCCATCACTATTGGTTCCCTGTGCATTTTTCTTCATTTCACTTATTGTAGCCTTCTTTGTTCATCTAATTTGTGACCAAAATCAACCAATTCTGTGAGCTTCCTAATCACCAGTGCTTTGAACTGTGCATCTGAAAGGATGGCTATCTCTTGGTCACTTAGATGAATTAGCTCTGTGGCTTTGATCTGTTCTCCCGTTTGAGCCATTTTTGGTTTTGGTTTTTGTTTTGTATTGTTTTGTTTTTGGTCTGGTCATAACTGTTATGTAGTGAGGGGCGTAGCCTTAGGTGTTCACCAGGGCGGGGCAACCCAGTCGCTGGGTTGTGATGCTGGATGTGGGGGCGAGGTCCAAGAGGGAACAATGGTGCTTCCTCCACTCTCTCTCAGATTCCAGTCCCCTCCGCCACTTCCTCCAAGCAAATTGGGCCCCTCTGGTGCTGTTTTCTATGTGGGTGGGCTTGTGTACGCTCTAGGACCCTGTGGGTCTCTCCAACGAACTCTTCTGGGATTCTCTCCCAGCACCTCAACCCCCACAAGTGTTCTCAACCGGTGCTTTTAGGCTTCACTTCCCTGTGCTAGGGTCCTGTGCCACCCAGTCTGTCTTGCTGCCCATTTTCGCCTGGCTTATCTGCACGCGAATGTGTGACCACAGTCAGCCACCTTGTGTGCCTTGCTTGGTTTGCTCATTGCCTCCCCGCGCTTGGTAAATGCTGCCTGTGGGCCTGGGGTGTGCCAACCACTACCTGTGTATCTGGAACCACCAGCCACTGCTCTTTCCTGACACGATCCCTCTCCACTGGCTGCCAACTCTGCCCCTCTTACTGGTCTGGGTGAATCTTTGTCAGACTTCAGTACAATTCAATTTTCTATCTGTTCTGGTTGGGGGTTTTTTTGGTTCTATAGTTTTGTTGTCCTTAATCTTGGTTGTGAGAGGAGGCACAGTGTGTCCACCTATGCCTCCATCTTGGCCAGAAGTCATTGTTATTTCTAATTAAGGTATTATGTATATACAATGGAATACACAGAATTAAGTGTATCATTTGAGTTTTTTATAAATATAAACACCTGAGTAACTACCATCCAATCAAGAACTAGAACATTCTATCACCTCAGAAAAATTCCTTGTGCTCCCTTCCAGTTAATCCCCACATTCCATAGATAGCCATTGTTTTCATTCCTGTCCCCATGATTAGCTTTACAGTTCCTGGGCTTTATCTAACTAAATTGCATGCTTTCTTTGACTTAACATTATGTTTGTGAGATCAATTCCAGTCATTATGTATAGTAATAGCCCACTTATTCCCATTGCTATGTCATTCCATTGTGAGGATACACCTCTAGTACTTATGTCATTTAAATGGTGATAAAATCCATCTGAAGCCACCCCTCACTCCGGCCTTTGCTCTGTTGATCATCTGAGCTTGGCCAGAGTCAGAGCCCTCTCATAGTACATCCTCCCCTCCACTCCCTGTTTGTCCTAGAAAAGGACCTGCAGCTTCTGTAGTCAGGTACCCAGACCTGGATTCAAATCTTAATTTCATCAAATTAGACAATACTTGGACCTCCCTGAACCTCTACTTTAGCAATTCTCAATCTTTGTACTCTGACCCCAGTTGGCAGTATGGTGAAATCTATAGACCACATCTCAGTACACTGTTTTTAAATGCTTTAAATGAAATACATGGGATTACAAAGAAAGCCAAATATATTGAAACCAGTATAAATTTTTTTAAACAAATTCGTGATGAAGTAATATGTCCTTTGTTTTATCAACACATTAAGTAAAAATGTGCTATGGCACTCCTAGTGCCAAGTCTAATGGCCATGATAATTTCAGAGCTGTCATAATAACCAAAATACTCCTTCAAAATAACTGCAAAGACTATAAGGGGATATGCAAATCTCTGGGACTTTTGGTGACAAACTGAGGAACTGCTAATACCACTCTGTCATGGGCCTGCATTCCTAATCAAATAAGCTATTTCCATTATAAGTTAGTTAAAAATTAAGATGCAGTGTTTTTTTTTTCTGTATAAATTGATATACTCCTTGAATTCTGCTCTTATTGGTCCCCAAACAAGGATCTCTTCTCTCTTTCTTCACCAGTAAAATGGAGCTAATATCTCTGCCCTCACCTGTTGGGAGCCTTTAGTGAGACAATCAGCATGGAGCTGGCACACAGCAGGCACTCAGTAAATGTAACTTTGGTTTTCCCTCTTATTCATGACTTTTGACACTCCTAGTTCACAACTGTAGGAAAAAGTAAGATAATAATCTTACAGAATTTTGGATACATATTTGCCTAATTCTTACATGAATTCAGAATTGTGCATCCTTTTAACTGACAGCAGCCTCCCATGGGTCAGCATCTTCTATGTTCATTCACTGAGTTCCTACAAAGTGGCACCCAGTGGATTGTTGCAGAACTGAGTCTAATTTTCCAGGGACTAGTCCATAATCTCAACAGTACTACATTGGAAAGCAAAGCTTCAGCCCAAGCCCTAAATTTTTTAAAACAGAGCATCACAAGCCCCATGTGATGTATATAAAATACATCAGAGTTCTGCAGAGTTCCTATCAGTTTCCCTAAAGCTGCTATGTATGTACATCATTTCTGTTTGTCTTTGTATCACTCCACCTGAAGACAGGCTTTTACATGGCCCCAACTATTTGGTTGACTCAAGTCTATTTCACAGAGGCTGCAAATGTAAGTAAAGGAAGGAACTTTTGTGGGCACCTACTATGTGCCATGCCTTTTACAATCATATAAGCTTCATAGACACCCTGTTGTTCACCTCACATAGTCAGGGTGTGAATATTTTGCAGCATTAATAATAAGATGGTCCCATGTTGTATCTCAGGAAGACATACCACTACATGCCCACCATGAGGCCTTTTACATGTTTCATTTGTATTTAATCCTCATAAGCCCAGGAGGTATGTGCTATTGTTATTATTTCTTACTGGTGATGAAGCTGAGTTGATGCATAAAGCATAAGAGATGTGTTCAAGGCCGTGAATGGGCAGACCAGGAGTTGAAACAAAGTCTATTTGAATGCAAACCCCAGGCTTTTTTCAGTGTAAGACATTGACTTTAGTGAGCTCCTGCTGTACATTCAGGCCCTGTATTAGAGCATCCCTGCATTGGCTCAGGAGTGTCATTAGAGATGAGAAGAGGCTCACAAAGGCTAAGGACACACCAAAGGTCACCCAACCACTGAGCAGCCAAACTGGGATTTGAACCCAGACCCTCTGACTCTAGAACTCTACCCTGTGAGGGATCTCAATGGATCTCAGCAATTCTCCAGTGGAAGAGGTGAGGCTCAGGGAAATCAGAAGGACCTGGGAGGTTTTTTTTATTACCCTCCCCACCAGGACTCTGAAACACTCACCTAGTAGGTAGTCGCCCCTCCCTAAACCCTATAACTGCTATTCCAGAGACCCTGTCACTGCCAGGTCTACAAACAGAGGATCAAACAGAAACAAGACCTGGACATCAGAGACATCGAAATGGGGAATTGAAGGGTAAATCTTATTCACCATAACTAACTTTACCCAATGTAAACATTAAGCAGGCATTCACAACTGCACTTCCTTTGTCAGAGTTGAGAGTAATTTTCTGAGTGATTTGGAAGGACCAGGAAACTTACTGCAGTGGTGGAAATGTTCTATAGCTCAGTGTCCAATACAATAGTTTGTGGCTATAAAGTGCTAGAAATGTAATTAGCATGACGAGGCACCAAAGTTTCCATTTGATTTACTTTTATTAGTAGTTCATTTAGCCACATGAGGCTAGTGTTCATCTCCGACAGGTTGGCTTTAAGGCACATCGGATGATTACACAGTAATAGAGAGATGCTAGATAGCACAAGAAGAACAAGATGTGTAAATATAATAATATTGGTTCTGTGAAGGGGTGTGCAGGATTTCCAGCCTGTGAGGAAGCTGAGCCAGTCCATTTCATTGCCCGTGCTCCCTGGCACCTCTCTCACTCAGGCCCACTGCTCACTCCCCACACACAGACAGCAGGACTCTTCAGAGGCCAGACCGTCTATCTGAGGGTGGCCCTGACAGAACGCAAGCCCAGAGCTGCCACCTACTAAGGACTGCTCTCAGACAGTCACCAAGCTAGCACTTTCCTCCCACCTTGTCATTTAATCACGGAAGGCAGAAGGTTGGCATCACTAGTTTCACTTTATAGGTGAGAAAACAGTGGCTCAGCAAGATAAAGTGAATGGTTCTAGTTCACAGAATGAGCAACTCCACTGTTTATCCATTCTGAAGAGACCTGGGACCTGGAACTTCTCCCCTATTTCAAAGAGGGAGAGATTTACAAAGTGGAACTTGCCGAAAAGGAAAGGCTTTCAGTGTTTGTGCTTTCACGGAGGCTCTGCCAGCAGCAGGGGGCCAAAACATCTCCAGTAGGCAGTGCCACTGGAGCCCTCTCCAGTTAGCAGCACATCCGCTGCTACATTCACAAGGAACAGGAAAGTGGCTTAGTTGAAGTGTTTAGGGGAAGAGTCAGCTTGGATGCACTGAGGTCTCGTAACTGAGGTACATGTGGGTATCAGACCTTATTTTCTGAGGCTGCACAGACAAGAAGGGTGGATCTCTACTGATCTCCAAGCCTTGTACATTTGTGAGTGCGGTGGGGAAAGGGAAGAGATGAAGGACCTATGCTGAGATGAATGACAGTTTATCTCCCAGTCTCTGCATATGCTTAACATTCTGTCATAATCGATATAAATGTTGAGTTTGGAGCCAGAGTCAATGCTGGAAATATTTTGTCTATGTCCATCATTTTACAGTTAAGGAACCTAAGGCTCGAAGATGTGAACATTCCAATAGCTTACAACTAACCAGGAAGTTTATCCAGTATCAGCAGCGGTATTTTTATTGAAAGGAAATCAGAGAGGATTTCAGCACTAACTCATTTGGGCCCTCCACAAGGATGGGGACCTGGTCTGTCTTGTTTAGTGGTGCATCCTCAGAGTCTAGAATAGCACCTGGCACCTAGAAGACAACAATAAGTATTTTTTAAATGAATGAATAAGTGGCTATTTAGCCAGCATCACCAGGGTACAAAGAAAATATCTAAATGATGGTAATAGGACCAGCGGACCTGCCAGGGAAATTGGAGGCACAGCCTTGTTGGAAGGACTCTGCATTCCTCAGTGCCCTCTGCTCAGTCATCCACTGTGCACCTGAATTTGTTCTCAGATGAAAGTGAGGTAGATCTAAGGCAGATGTTTTTCATAGAGAACTCAGAGGCTGGACAGGGAGGCTCAGAGGGCAATGCCGGGGCTGGCTGTGCCACTGGCAGAGGAGGCCCTTATCACCGTGAACTGCACTCCTGAGAGCTTAGGTAACTGCCACTTGCTGTGATGTGCACGAAAACAGCCTCTGAGTGGGGTGAGTGGTGATTGTCAGGTTTATGGGTTTCCTCAGCATTAGTCTTCCCAGAGAAACAGTCAATTTGAAAAGCAATTTTCTAAAGAGACTTTATCAGGAGAGTAGGTGAAGGATGCTCAACTAAATAAGAGGGAAAAATAACACTAGCTGTGTGCATCTGCACTGAACCAGCAGCAGGCAGTGAGCAGAGCATCAACGGCACCACACACACTTGTCCCTGCTTTGAGACCAGGACACTGGGCTTATATATCCCTATATCTGCCAGGCATCAACCAAGCCTGGCAGAGCATGTGACCTGCCAATCAGAGCCACTACCATTGCCCGAGGGCGATTCTGCAGAGAAGGGGACAGCTAGGAGCCAAATTGGCAGCCAAAGCTCTGAGCAGCTATGGAGGAAATCTAGCTGAGGCCCTGTGGTCTGGTGGAACCCTGTTAGCCATGGCGTGCCTCATGGTTGTCTCAGGCTTGGTTCAATTTCAATTTCTCTTCTTCAATCATACAAGATCATCTCAGCCTGGAATCACTTCTCTCTTGTGCAAGGGAACTTGCTGTGTATTTACAGAAACTCCATGAATGGTGAGTTATGAATCTGATTTCCAGCTGAAGTGGCCATCTCTCCTCAAATTCTTAGCCAAGGAAGAACTACTTTCAGTTTTTCCAGGGAACTAATGTCACTTTTCTGCCAGAATTTTCACAAATTGACTTGTAAATGGATTGTGTCTCTGTGAACTTCAGTCCATAAGTGCTCCAGATGCAAATGGGGACAAAAAAAACAAAATTTTTTAGGATCCATCTTGTGTTTAGAATCCTTATGATAATAGTGATTATTGCATTTGACAATGATTAGTGATGCTTTATAACACCTAGAATGGCTATTACTCAGGGTAACAGTCTCTGTTTGTTAATTTCTGAATTTCCTTCTTGAATTGTTCAAGGTGGCCTGGCCTGCAAAATAGGAAAAGGGCTTAAACCCAACTCAGGACTCAGAGCCAGGGTCTCTCTTTCTGCTGTAGGCTCCTCTATCAACCTCTGTTACCACCACCATGCTTCTTAGAGAGTTCCAGAGCCCCTGTGACGCCACTCTAGAAGGAAAGCCTCCACTCTGGACCTGCCTGCTTGTCTGTGTAGAAACTCAGTGGTTAGAATGTGGCATTTCACTTACAACACAGGTGGCAAACACAAGGCCCGCGGGCCAAATCCGGCCCTCCACCTTGTTTTATCCTGCCCGGCACCTTGTTTTTACTTGGTGGCACAGTGCCAAGCTCCTTGCCCCTAGTTAAGGAGTAGTTACAGTTAGACAGTCCTAAAATTACATTCGGTCCTTTGAATGCAACCACAAGGATGATGTGGCCCCTGGTGAAAATGAGTTTGATATCCCTGACTTACACCTAAGATTCTGGACATTCCAGAAGCCTCCAGAAAGGTAGCCAGAAAACCAGCATACGAGGATCCACCATTTCCCCAGCTGCTTTTCCTAGACCCCTGTGAGCCACAGCAAAAGCAGAAGCTCCAGACACCTGTGTGGTGGTGATGTTATCAAGTTTAAAGTACACATAGGCAAACAATTTAGATGTGTGCTATTCAATACAGAAGCAACTAACCACTTGTGGCTATTTAACAAAATTAAATGAATATAAATTAATGACTAAAATTAAATTTAATTAATTAAAAATACAGTTCCTTCCTCACACTAGTCACATTTCAAGGCTCAATAGCCATATGTGGCTACTGCATTCATTGTACAGGACAGATATAGAGCATTTCCATCATTACAGAAAGCTATAGTGCCCAGTGCTGGTCTAGACATTTGTAAATAAACAATGCATATGAGTGTGTATGTATTTTGTCTCCACAGCAGCTCTTCAAGGTAGGAAGTAATATCCCCATTTTACAGGTAAAGAAAATTAGCTCAGACAGTTCAGATGCCTTGCCCATAATTAGACTTCAGTCCATCCTTCATAGTTTTCTGCCTGATTTATCAGCCTACCTGTTATATGTCTGACATAACAGGTTCAGAGTACACAGCATCTTCTTTGAGAGATCCAGGTAGTGGTTATCCATACATTGACCTCCAAATCTGACCTAATGCCTGCTCTTCACCAAACTGATTTCCTCAGAGCCAGTGCTAGGATCGCCACCTGCACCATTGTCACTGGATCTCCTTGGCATTGGCATTACTCAGCATCAGCATCCATGCAGAGTACACACAACAGCACTCCATGAAGCTGTTTAAGTATACTTTTTCAAGTTTCTCAGGAGACAGCTGTCTTTACCAAGGAGCACAGAGTAAGCTTCAGGCTTGTGGTCTTGGCTCCAAGGCAACGCAGAACCAAGGCTTGGCTCTGAGCCAGGTGTATGACCAGCATATATTTTTAGATGTGCTCTACAAGATGTGAATTTTAAAATATTCACCATTTTATGCTCCAACATAAAAGCCACATCAAGAAAAGATACTGATAGAGGCAAAGGGCCAGGAAAGGGGAACTAACATCATGTGCCAGGCACCATGCTCAGTGTTCTCATGAATGGTCTTATTTAACCTCACAAAACCCACCTGCAGTGACAGTGAGACTTCAAGTATTTGAATAACCGCCCAAGGTTTCCTGACCAGTACGTGTAGAAGCAGAAATCTATCCCAAATAGTTTTGTTCCCAAAGTCTAGAATGTTTCCATTATACCATGCAATCCTCAGATGTAATTTCCTTTATTATGTTTCTGGTGCAAGACCTTTTGAGCACCTCACCTTAAAGGAGATTGGTTGTAGGTAAAGACAGATGAAATGCTTAGATCAACCCTTCATTGGGTTCCAACTCTGTGAACAAAGAGACTCCCAAATTTCCCTGATTTTTCAAATGACTGTCCTTCTCTAGGATTAATTAACGCAATTTCAGGTTTTTTCCATGATAATAACAACAATTACATTAGCAAGAACTTTTATTTATCAAGGTACTTAGCCCTTTACAAGAAAGGCATTATGAGCTTCTGTCTCAGTCTGGTTGTCCCAAAAGTAGACCCTGAAATGGGACTTGGGTGCTAACAATTTTTTTAATTTATTTTTAACGTAATTTTTCCATTACCATTTATTAATCTTACAGCCCTTCCCCCCAAAATCACCACACTGTTGTCTATGTCCATGAGTTATTTTTCTTTTGTTCTTGATTCCTCCACCCCCGAATCCCCCACCTCCACACACAGAGCTGTCAGCCTGCTCTCTATCTGCAAATCTGTCCCTATTTCCCTTGTTAGTTCAGTTTGTTCATTAGATTCTACATATGAGTGAAATCATATGATACAAAATGTGTCTTTCTCTGACTGGCTTATTTCACCTAGCATAATGTTCTCCTGGTCCATCCATGCTGCCTCAAAGTGTAGAATTTTATTCCCTTTTATTCCATTGTGTCAATGTCCCATAATTATTTTATCCATTCATCTCTTGATGGAGATTTGGGTTGCTTCCATATCTTGATGATTATAAGTAATGCTGCAATGAACACAGGGTACTTATATCTTTTCAAATTAGTATTTTGGGTTTCCTCAGATAAATTCTAGAAGTGGAATTGCTGGATCATAAGGCACTTTTATTTTAATTTTTTTAGGTATCTCCAGACTGCTTTCCACAGTGGCAGCACCAATCTGCATTCCCACCAAGAGTGCATAAGTGTTCCCCTTTCTCCACATCCATACTACCACTTGTTGTTTGTTGATTTATCTTTTTAAGTATATTTTATTGATTATGCTATTATAGTTGTACCATTTTTTCTCCCTTTTATACCCCTTCTCCTTGCACCCCCTCCCTCCAGATTCCCTCCCCTTAGTTTATGTCCATGGGTCACACGTATAAGTTCTTTGGCTTCTATATTTCCTGTATTATTCTTAACTTCCCCCTGTCTATTTCATGTCTACCAATTATGCTTCTTATTCCCTATACCTTTTCCCCCCATTCTCTCTCCTCCCACTGCCCACTGATAACCTTCCATGTGATGACCATTTCTGTGAATCTGTTCCTGTTCTAGACGTTTGCTTAGTTTGTTTTTGTTTTTTAGGTTCAGTTGTTGATAGCTGTATGTTGTCGTTTTGCTGTTCATGGTTTTGATCTTATTCTTCTTAGATAAGTCCCTTTAACATTTCATATAATAATGGCTTGGTGATGATGAACTCCTTTAACTTGACCTTATCTGGGAAGCAATTTATCTGCCCTTCCATTCTAAATGATAGCTTTGCTGTATAGAGTAATCTTGGATGTAGGTCCTTACCTTTTAATGACTCCAAATACCACTTTCCAGCCCCTTCTTGCCTGCAAGTTTTCTTTTCAGAAATCAGCTGATAGTCATTTTTAAGTGTATTTTATTGATTATGCTATTACATTTTCTCAATTTTTCCCCTTTGTCCCTCCTCCACCCTGCACCCCCCAACTCTCTAGCATTCCCCGCCTTAATTCATGTCCATGACTTGTACGTTTAAGTTCTTTGAATTCTCTGTTTCCTATACTGTTTTTGACCTCTCCCCATCTATGTTATGCCTACCAATTATGCTTCTTCTTCCCTCTACCTTCCCCCCTATTCCTCCCTTCCTCCTCCCCACTGAAAATCCTCCATATGATGTCCATTTCTCTGATTCTGTTTCTGTTTTAGCTATTTGCTTAGTTTTTGTTTTTGTTGTTTTTCTTTTTTCTTTTTTTTTTTTAGGTTCATTCATTGACAGTTGTGAGTTTGTTGTCATTTTACTGTTCATATTTTTGAACTTCTTTTTCTTAGATATGTCCCTTTAACATTCCTTATAATAATGGCTTGGTGATGGTGAACTCCTTTAACCTGACCTTATCTGGGAAGCACTTTATCTGCCCTTCCATTCTAAATGACAACTTCACTGGATACAGTAATCTTGGATGTAGGTCCTTGCCTTTTATGACTTCAAATACTTCTTTCCAGCCCCTTCTTGCATGCAAGGTTTCTTTTGAGAAATCAGCTGATAGTCTTGTGGGCACTCTTTTGTAGGTAACTGTCACCTTTCCTCTTGCTGTTTTTAAGATTCTCTCCTTATCTTTAATCCTAGGCAATTTAATTATGATGTGCCTTGGTGTGTTCCTCCTTGGGTCCAACTTCTTTGTGACTCTCTGGGCTTCCTGGACTTCCTGGAAGTCTATTTCCTTTGCCAGATTGGGGGAGTTTTCCTTCATTATTTATTCAAATAAGTTTTCAATTTCTTGGTCTTGTTCTTCTCCTTCTGGTACCCCTATAATTCAGATATTGGAATGTTTCAAGTTGTCCCAGAGGTTCTCCAGCCTCTCTTCATTTTTTTTTTTTTTTTTGAATTCTTATTTCTTCATTCTGTTCTGGTTGGATGTTTATTTCTTCCTTTTGTTCCACCAAATAGTTGATTTGAGTCCTGGTTTCCTTCCTGTCACTGTTAGTTCCCTGAATATTTGCTTTATTTCATTTTGGGTATCCTTCATTTGTTCTTTCATTTTTCAACTGAGCTCGATCATTTCTGTGAGCATTTTGATTACCAGAGCTTTGAATTCTCCATCAGATAAGTTGGATATCTCCTCATCAGGTAGCTCTCTTTCTGAAGTTTTTCTTTATTATTTCATTTGGGCACTATTTCTTTGTCTTGGAGCACCTGTTAAGTTGTAAGGGGGTGGGGCCTTAGGTATTTACCAGGGCTGGCAAACCACTGTTGCTGCATTTTGGTACTGTGTGTAGGGAAGGGTTCAGAGAGGGAACAACACCACTTGTTTGGCTCTCGCCCCATTTTCAGCCACTTCCCCTGCTACCCAAAATAAAGTTGGGCCCTTCTGGTGCTGATTCCTGGGTCAGTGGGTTTGCGTATGTTTTAGGACCCTGTCTCCCCAATGGACTCTCCTGTGACACTGAGAGTTTCTTGTGCCACCACAACCCCCACAGGTTTTTACTGACAGAGGTTTTGAGGTTTTAGTTTCCCATACTGGAACCATGGGTTGTGTGGTCTGTCTCACTCCCCAGTTGTCCCTTCAACCTTATCCACACACAAATGTGGGACTGTCCAGTCCACCAACATCACCTCACCCACATGGTCTGCCACCTTGCCACACATCCTCACTGCCCCCAGTGCCCATCTCCATCCCTCCTACCAGTCTGGATGAATGTTTCTTCTTTAACTCCTTGGTTGTCAGACTTCCATGCAGTTCAACTTTCTGGGAGTTCTGTGGTTCCATATAAATGTTTTAAGTATTTCTTTTAATTCTGTGATATATATCATTGATATATTGATGGTAATTGCATTGCATCTATAGCTCATTTTTAAATTTATTGTTGTACTTCTTTTGGTTGTGCAAGGAAGCAAAGCATATCTACCTATGCATCCATCTTGGCTGCAAGTGTTTGGTGATTTATTAATGATGGCCTTCTGACTGGTATGAGGTGATACCTAATTGTGGTTTTAATTTGTATTTCTCTGATGATTAGCGATATTGAGCATCTTTTCATATGTCTGTTGGACATCTGTATGTCATCTTTGGAGAAATTTCTATTCAGGTCCTTTGCCCATTTTTTAAATAATGTTGTTTGTTTTTTTGGGTGTTGAGTGTTGTAAATTCTTTATAAATTTTGTATATTAATCCCTTATCAGAGGTATTGAAAAATAAGTTCTCCCATTCAGTGGGTTGCCTTTTTATTTTGTTGATGGTTTCTTTTTCTGTGCAAAAACTTTTTAGTTTGATGTCATCCCATTTGTTTATTTTTTCTTTTGTTTCCCTTGCCTGAGGAGATGTATCAGATAAATTATTGCTCTAAGCAATGTCCGAGATTTTACTAGGATTATGTTTTCTTCTAGGATTTTTATGGTTTCTGGTCTAACATTTAAGTCTTTATTCTATTTTAAGTTTATTCTTGTGTGTGCCCTAAGAAAGTGGTTTAGTTTCATTTTTCTGTATTATCTGTCCAATTTTTCCAACACCACTTATTGAATAAACTGACTTTAGCCCATATTATGTGCTTGCTTCCTCTGTCAAATATGAATTGACTATAAAGGTGTGGGTTCATTTCTGGCCTCTCTATTCTGTTCCCTTGATCTAAGTGTCTATTTTTATGCCAGTACCATGCTGTTTTGATTACTATGGCCTTGTAGATTAGTTTGATATCAGGCGTTATGATTCCTCCAAGTTTGTTCATCTTTCTCAAGATTGATGTTGCTATCCGGGGGTTTTAGTGGCTCTATATAAGTTTTTAAAATATTTCTTCTAGTTCTGTGATATATGTCATTGATATCTTGATGGGAATTGCATTGCATCTATAGCTTGTTTTGGTAGTATGGACATTTTAATGGTGTTAATTCTTCCGATCCATGAACATAGTATGCATGTCCACTTATTTGTACCTTCTTCAGTGTGTTATAATTTTCATAGTACAGGTCTTTTACATCTTAGGTTAAATTTATTTCTAGACATTTTATTCTTTTTGAAGCAATTATGAATGGGATTATTCTCTTAATTTTCCTTTTTGATGGTTCATTATTGGCATATAAAAATGCAACTGACTTCTGGATATTAATTTTGTATCCTGCTGGGTGCTACCAATTTTTTTAAAGGTGATCCCAAGAAACACAAGTGGGGAAGTGGAGATGGGCAACTAGTTGCTCACTGTGGCAACTAGGCTCACTCCCACTGGGGATACTGAGTTATCCCACTAAAGAACAGAGAAGCAACGATATACTTATCCACCACCTTCTGTCAGTCATTGGTAGAGGATTGTCCCTGAGGAGCTAAATCCCTGACACTTTGTGCCACCCTGCACACAGACTAAGCAAACTCCCATGGAGCAGGGAAAAGCTCCAGGAGAGAAGCTGGGAGGTGCCAATAATTGAGGTGGGAAGCAGTTAGGATACATGGAAGCCAGAGCTGTAGGGGAACTCAGAGGTGACTTAGGATAAATGGGAGGGGATCAACAGCACCTGCTACATTCCAAAGGTTCAGAGAGAATAAGTAACTTGCTCATACTCATACAGCTTGGGTGGAATTAACCCAGGTCTCTCTGATTAATCTCAAAACCCTTGCTCTTTCTGCTACCTGAAGCTGTCTTTCAAAATCCCTCATGTAATGTGCCCATTCCTTACCATATCTCCTCATCACTTTGCCCTCAGGAAAATACCATCCACTGGCAAGTTGGTGCTGACCCTCACCACTGATGCCTGTGAAGGAAAGGAAAATTTCGTCCGCTACCTTGAGCATGTTCAAGCTGTCATCACAGTCAATGCAACCAGGAGAGGAGACCTGAACATCAACATGACTTCCCCTATGGGTACCAAGTCTATTTTGCTGAGTCGGCGTCCAAGGGATGATGACTCTAAGGTGGGTTTTGACAAGTGGCCTTTCATGACCACCCACACTTGGGGTGAAGATGCCCGAGGAACCTGGACCTTGGAACTGGGGTTTGTCGGGAGCACACCTCAGAAGGGGGTGTTGAAGGAGTGGACACTGATGCTTCATGGTACGCAGAGCGCCCCTTACATTGACCAGGTCGTGAGGGATTACCAGTCCAAGCTGGCCATGTCCAAGAAGGAGGAGCTGGAAGAAGAGCTGGATGAAGCTGTGGAGCGAAGCCTGAAAAGCATCCTGCACAAGAACTAGTGTTGTACCCTGGCTCCAGTGCCTCCCTCCCTCCCCCATCTCTGCCTCTGCCCTCACTCCATACTCTGTCAGGCACCTAGCAACTGTCACCCCCATGCAAGCAATTCCAACTTCTTGATCTGAAGCTTCGCTCACTGTCAATGATTATTTTCATTACAATGGAAGGAATCTTTTTTATTCTATGCTCCAAATACAGTGTTCCCACCAACACTTATGTTCTATTTGTGACTCTAGGTTCTTTACTTGTGTCATTTAAATAGTCAATATCTGCAAACAAAACTGGGAAACTTTCCTATTTTTTCATACCTGAGAAGAGAATACATTTAAAAAGCTACACATGGTGACTCCAAGAATGTTTTTTCATGATCTCAACTGACCTGTTACATAAAAAGAAAATCAAGTGTGAGCTCTGAATCACTTAAAGCACAGGAGATGCTGTAAATGCTTTGGGGAAAGATGTTTTGAACTTAGCAAGATTTCTTCAGTGGTGTAGATAAAGGTGGCATGATTTGAAAGATGCCAAGCCCTAATTACTTGAGGGAGAGGAGTCAAAAAGCATGAGCATTGGATATATTACCACCAATGCCAACATCATAACTTGTCCTACTCAGCCAGCATGACAAATATAAACCTACGTAGCTCAGCTGTTCTTTCACCAGCTACTGCTCTGAATTACAGTAAAATATTCTAGAGGAGCCCAAGTTACTCTTAGTCTGATTAGAGTTCATCTCAGACCCAATTTTCTGGGGTTTCTCACATAGCTCTCCAAAAGGAAAACAGGCAAGGCAGGTCTGACAACATGTCATCATAGTTTTGACCCAGGGTCATTCCTTTTCCTAAGTCATTTTGGGACTTCTTAATCTGACATAAGCAAGAGGCCTAGTGAATATTTTTGACAGTTCTTCACATGTGCACTTGGGCTTTGATTTCCAAAACATATGGTTGGAGGGCAATCTCTTACTCCTTCCTGTTGTGATTTCTGTGATGTGTTAGAGAAAAAGCCTCTGTTCAGGCACTGGTGTGTGGAGGGTGAAAGGGGCATGTCTGAAGACATGAACAGCCATGTTCACATAGACTTTCATTTGTGTGGAGACTTTTCTGCCAAAATGGGGATGCTAACTTATCCCCAGGTAAAGGGAGACCTGAAGGAAGCAAAAGAAGCCCTTACCAGGGAAAGCACAGTTACCAGCTTGGCAATTAAGCAGTCCATGAGGGTGTTTAACAGGTAATCTAAAGCTGATACATTCCTTTCCTCTGTCAACCCCAAAAGACAGCACAGCATTTCGTTATCAAAGAAATGCTTTCTGACTTCGTTTTCCTACTCAAGGACTCTCTCCTCATCCCCACTCCCAGTGGCCACCCAGCCCCAAGAATTGATCAACCACTTCTGGCTGCATTGCTCTCTTCCCCTGAGAGCACATAGCTAACCCTGGAGTTCCATCCTCAAAACCAGCAACACCAGAACATTAGCTTCCATTCACTGAAGGTTGTGATTTTAAGAGAGAAGTCTGAAAAATCCATTTTCTTTCTTTCTCCCCAGCCCCATGTTGGCATGAATTTCTGTCTTCTCTGAGACCATATGATCTTCTCTGTATAATGCTTTAAAATGTAATAATATTTATTATTTTAGAAGAAATGTATTACATGTTATGAAGGTCTTTTTAAACCAGTTTAAACTTAAAGAAAAAATAAATGGAAATTATCAAAAATTTATTTCACATTTACAGTCTGAAAATAAACCAAAGGACATTATGTGTGCATGTGTGTATAAGTGCACACAGAAATACATATACACATGTACAAATGCATACATGTATACATCATATAGTATACATGTGTGTATATGTGTGTATATATATACACTTGTATAATGCATATACACACATATATCTAAAATGTGTATATGTGTATTTATTGAAGAAACAGATACCATATTCATCTTTAAAAAAATATTCAGAGCATATCAAGATGATTCTGGCTGAAGAAAAAGGCCAGTGGAAATTCAGGTGAAAGTGTTCATCAATTCCCATTGATCACCTCTGTAATTTTGCAGCTTTCTGTATAAACATTAAATGTCTTATATAGCAGCAAAAATATGAAATAGTTGTCCATATTTTCACAGTTGTGGTATAATTTATGAAATTAGAGAGTAACTTATCAGCTTCTTAATAGAAATGGCAAGTTTTGATATGAGAATACAGTATATAAAAATATATATAGTACTAAATAAAAATATTTGGCCTCTATTCCATTTTTTGCACTAGTATTAAACTAAATACGTCTAGCTAGTAAGGTTTTTATGATACCCCGATCTTAATGCAAGAGATATTTATAGTCATTTATTTTAAAAAATGAAAATAAGTAAGTAATGATTAATCAAGTTAACATTGTTACTCCCTATGAAAAAATTTTATAAATAAATTTTAAAAGACATGTAAATTAGGAGACTTAACAATAAAACATTACCTTCCAGAAATTATGTGGGATGTGATATGTATTACATAAAAGCACCACCATCTATTCTAGAAGCAGATAATAAAAAGTTGCCAAGGAAAGATCTAAAAAGCCTGCTTTCATAAATATGTGTGTGTGTAAGATTTATCATTAACAAGCAAATCATACACATACAGCAGCATTTTTAAAATCAGGTTACATCCCTGATTGTAAAATAATTTACTAGTGACAAGACTACCATTGTAGAATAGAATAGAATAGAATAGAATAGAATAGAATAGAATAGAATAGAAAGCATGGTTTCCTGAAATGTATTTTTCAGGGATGTGTGTGTGCATGTCTAAGTACATGAATTGGCTCATAATGTAAAATACATTTCTCATTGCAGGTCATAGGTCATGGTCAAACTCTTTTAGAAACATTATCATAAAATATATTCTTCAGGCCAAACTAAGTTATACTATACTGTAGTAACAAACAGCCCCAGAACCTCAGTGGTTTATTACAAAAAAAGTTTAATTTTTATTCACGCAAATCCCACTGAGGGTTCAGGTGACTCCCCAAGGCCACAGACCTCCATGCAGTGACTCAGGATTTGGGCTGCTTCAACCTTCAATCTTATGGTTTGTAGTCATAGCACAAAGTAGCTACAATCCATGCAAAAGACAACTCATGGAGGACTCCTACCTACTTTTTTTATGTTCAGCCTGAAAGGGATACACATCATTTGACTTACAGTGCATTGGTCAGTACTGGTCAATACCCTTGCCCAAATTTAAGCAACTAGGAAACATAAGACAACTAACAGAATGTTTGATAAGCATTCAAGTCTCTCCCACGGAAAGAGCTTGAGTCACTTTCAGCCAAGATGGAGGCATAAGTGAACACACTGCGCCTCCTTGCACAATGAAAATTAAAGACAACAAAGATTTAAAAACAAGAAAACAATCAGGACTGACAGAAAATTGAACTATACGGAAGTCCAACACCCATTCATCCAGACCAGTAAGAGGGGCGGAGTCACAGCAGGAAAAAGTGGAGGTTGGTTGACCCAGGTGCACAGGCAGAGGCTAACGGACCCCAGGCGTGGGGTGCCAACAGTGCAGACCAAGTGAGGCCGCACAAGGTGGCTGGCTGACTAGGTGGTCAAACATTCGCACGCAGATAGTCCAGGTGAAGAGGAAGTGGCAGAAGGAACTGGAATCCAAGAGAGAGAGAGGAGCAAACGCCATTGTTCCCTCTCAGACCCCGCCCCCACATATAGTGTCACTAACAAGCGACTGGGCTTCCCTGCCCTGGAGAACATCTAAGGCTCTGCCCCTCACTACATAACAGCTGTGACCAGACCAAAAAAAAAAAAAAAAAAAAAAAAAAAAAAAAAAAAAAAAAAAAAAAAAAAAAAAAAAAAAAAAACCAAATGGCTCAAACCAGAGAACAAATCAAAGCCCCAGATCCAATTTATCTAAGCGACAAAGAGATAGCCAACCTATCAGATGCACAGTTCAAAGCACTGGTGATCAGGATGCTCACAGAATTGGTTGATTTTGCTCACAAATTAGGTGGACAAATGAAGGCTACAATAAGTGAAATGAAGGAAAACACACAGGGAACCAATAGTGATGGGAGGAAAACTGGATCAATGGAGTGTACCAGAGGAAGAAAGAAACAAACAAACAGAAAAGAAGGACGAAACAAGAATTCAAAAAAATGAGGAGAGGCTTAGGAACCTCCAGGACATCTTTAAATGACCCAACATCTGAATTATAGGGGTACCAGAAGGGGAAGAGGGAGAGCAACAAGTGGAAAATTTATTTCAACAAATAATAAAGGAGAACCTCCCTAATCTGGCAAAGGAAATAGACTTCCAGGAAGTCCAGAAAGCTCAGAGAGTCCCAAAGAAGGTGGACCCAAGGGGGAACACACCAAGGCACATCAGAATTACATTACCCAAGATTCAGATGAAGGAGAGAATTCTAGAAGCAGCAAGGGATAAGGGGACAGTCACCTACAAAGGAGTTCCCATCAGACTGTCAGCTGATTTCTCAAAAGAGACCTTCCAGGCAAGAAGGGGCTGGAAAGAAGTATTCCAAGGCATGAAAGTCAAGGATCTACATCCAAGATTGCTCTATCCAGCAAAGCTGTCATTTAGAATGGAAGGGAAGATAAAGTGCTTCTCAGATAAGGTCAAGTTCAAGGAGTTCATCATCACCAAGCCCTTATTATATGAAATGTTAAATGGACTTATCTAAGAAAAAGAAGATAAAAAAATAGGACAGTAAAAAGACAGCAAACTCACAGATATTAACAAGCAGACCTAAGACAAAAGCATACTAAGCAAACAGCTAGACCAGGAGCAGAAACACAGAAATGGAGATCACATGGAGGGTTAGTAACAGGTGAGTGGGAGGAGGAGAGAGGGGGAAAAGGTACATAGAACAAGTAGCATAGTTGGTAGGTAGAAAATAGACAGGGGGAGGGCAAGAATAGTGTTAGAAATGTAGAAGCTAAAGAACTTATGACACATGGACATGAACTAAAGGGGGGAATGTGGGTGGGAGGGGGTGTGCAGGTGGAGGGGAATGATAGGGGAGAAATGGGACAATTGTAATAGCATAATCAATAAAATATATTTTTTAAAAAAGAAAGAGCTTGACATGCCCTTAAAGCATATTCTTAAGTATTGATTTACATGGCACCCTCTCTTCATGGAAGGTACCATAAACAGTACTATAAACCAGCTGTACCCCATGTGACTACATGCTAGTCCAGCAAATATTAATAATTGTTAATAAAATATTAATATATTTATCATATTTCATTATAAAAACAATTTTCGAATGTGTCCTATGATACAATACTTACCATACCCAATTAGTAAAATCTTAAGAGAGCCTGTAACTAAAACACATACTGAAAGATATAAGGTCCAAAGTCTGATCTTGTGACAAATTGAGACACTGCTTTTCAATACTTAAATTCAAAGATTGATTTCCAAAAGGCTAAGTTTAAAAAATGATAATTCTTATAGAGTTACTATACATGTCATTGTTACTGTCACTTATAAATTAATAACAGTGGGTTTTATGTGATCAATGCCTTCATTAGTTAAAGTGACCACATGAAATGACACACTACAAAATCTTTAGGAAACATATAACCAAACACTTTTATCTAGAGAGAGAAATGGTGGATTAGGGAAACTGGTACCCTCACAGCCAGAGTAAGTTTTTGTATACAAAGAATTTAATTTGATAGAAATTTCTACAAATCAAAAATCCAAGAGTAGGAACAGAGGTTGTGGGAGAGAATAAGGAGTTCTAAAAACTCCAAGAGTTTGAATAACATCAGACAGAATGTGTCCTGGGCCAATGAAGGTGATTTGGTTGTAGCCAGCTGGGTGATTCTCTGTCCGCAAAGAAGAAATGAATCAACAGAAAGAGTGCTAGGAGCAGCCTTCACTCAGCTGGTGGAAGCTTAGGGAAATGGAGAGCCTGAAACAAAAGTTGGCAGACAGTATATGGCAGTGTTAAGCACAGGGAAACACAGAGGCTGGTGTAAAAGGGGAATTCTAATCTCTAAAGTCTGTTGAGGACAGAGCCAGATACACTGGGGAAGCCATTTCCAGAGAAGTGCCTTGAAACACCTTTCTCCTGCCAATGGTCTAATTCCATGCCTACCCACAGCCTCTTGATACTTTATCTGGCCTACCAAGGACATTAACACCAGGAGAGGGGGTAACCCACACTTTCATTTCTAGGAAAGATGGTCTCCTTCTTTGCATTGCAAATTAATCAACTCAATACTTGAGTTCTTCCACTAGAGTGTTGTGCGTTTTGTTGCTAAGAGTTTCTTCCCTTGGGTTCAAAAAACTCTGATTGAATTGGGCTTGGGGTTTACTAGGAACAAGGAATCAAGGTCTGATCTGAGGCAAGCCTTCCAAGCTAGCTTGACAGCTTCATTTTTTTCTTAAAACTTAGAGTAGACTCACTGTGAACCTGGGCACTGAATGAACTGACCACAAGAAATGCATTCAACCCAAAGACGTGGAGACTCAGTCTTGCTAAATTCATAATGTCCAGTCTTGTGTGGTTTGGGGCGGGGTGGGGACCATTAGAAATCTCAGCCCACAGAGTTTTAGATGCCAGCACAGCCAAATAAAGCTGGGAATTCCTTAGGTCCAATGTTAAGCATCACTGATTCAGGCCAACCCACCCTTACCATTTCAGGGTTGAGTGTCCCATCTTATAGTACCTTCAAAGTTGCTCCTCTGCCCTTTGCACCCAAGGGTCAGTGCATGAGCTACTCCAAGCTAGATAGAAGGCAGAGGCTGCAACCTGTTTTTTTTTCTTTTGGGGCCCCATGTTCTGGAGCCACTAACCAACCACAGGTGACAGATAAGCCATCTGGTAAGCTTCTGGTCATAAGGACACAAACATGTAGGTGAAGGGGTGTGTAACAGGTGAATGCATGAGCACAGTGAAGTTATTGACCAAGAATCTATCTCCTGGGAGAATGTACTTCTCATCTCAAAAATCCCAAAAACCCTATTTCTTTGAATCAAACTTAAGTTTTTGTGGCATCTATTTACTTTTACCCAAGCATGAGAAATTGGAGTCAAGCATTTGTGCTAATCTAGGCACCTGAAGGATGTCCTCCATCATCAATGTGCCAAGTGCCATGTGAGTTTAAGGTGACTTCATTGACCAGTAATATGCCAAGTACAAACCTATGATACAATAATTTTAGTATAAACTTGAATATAATGATGGCTTGAAGATCCTTTCTTATAAGCTTCAAGTCAAGGAAAGACCTCAGTGAAACTTTCCAACATGAAGGGAAAAGAAAGGAAGAGTTGCCAGGTTAGAAGTATCTTCTGTTATGTAAATTGAATTTTGCATTAGATCCTGTTGGTGCATGACCTACATCAAGGATCAGCAAACTGCAGCCCAGGGACTCAATCTAGCATGCTGCCTATTCTGGGGATTAGTGTTATTGGAAACAATCATGCCTATTTTTTTAATTGTCTGTGGCTGTTTTCATGCTACACTGGCAGACTTGAGTAGTTATAACAGATACTGTAGAGCCTATAATCTGGCCCTTTATACAAAACGTTTGCCTACTTCTGCCCTATCGCTATTGGGCTGGCCAAAAAGTCCTATGTTTTTTTTCCATAAAATAAAAGACACATTTTTCATTTTCACCAATAACTTTATTGATTTGCATATTTTGAGTATGTTCACTTTCTCCCATGTGTTAGCGCATTAATTTGTTCTCAGTTAATGTCTCAATTTGATCACTATCAACTTCAACTGGTCTACCCAACCATGGAGCATCATCCAGAGAGAAATCTCCAGCATGAAATTTTGCAAACCACTTTTGACACATTTGCTCAGTCACAACACAGTCTCCATGCACTGCACAAAACTTTTTTTTGCATTTCAATTGTGTTTTTACCTTTCTGGAAATAAAAAATCATAATATGCCAAAAATGTTGCATATTTTCTATCTTCAATATTAAAATGGCTACAGAAAAATTCACCAATTTTGATGTTTTTAATGCATGCTAATTTGACAGCTGTCATGATGCAATCTACAAAACTGTTTCCAATGAAGTTAAAGACAACTAAGTGCTACTAGAGCCATCTTACAGAATAAAACAAACTTTTTGGCCAACCCACTATCTCCCTGGCCCACCCCAGAGGTAATCTGCAGACAGTTTCATACATGCCAACGTTCTCTCTCTCTCTGCCGGGGTGTTCTCTAGCTGCAGAGATGCACCAGACCTGGTGTGCTACAGGAAGATGTACCAGAAGATCAATACCCCAGGACCACTTCACCTGAAGAAGGACAGAGCTAGTGCAGAAACATCTCAGCTTCCTTGCCTTCTGTTGAGATATCTACCAGGTCTCTCCTGGGGGGCTCCAGTGGGAGAGAATCCCAGTTGCCCACAGAGATGGCAGCAGGTTAATACTGACTTTGTTGGCACCTCACTTCCCTGTTTCATGCCCCTTCCTTTACCAGTCAGGAGACAGAAATCCCAGCAGTGATGTTAACAGAGAGAATTAAATCTAAAACACCATAAACTGAGTAGTTTAAAGAAGTACTACCTACTTAATTAGAAAAGCAAAAGAAGCCCTGGCTGGTGTAGCTCAGTGGATTGAGCGCAGGCCTGTGAACCAAAGGATCGCAGTTCGATTCCCAGTCAGGGCACATGCCTGGGTTGCAGGCCGAGAGGCAACCGCACATTGATATTTCTCTCCCTCTCTCCTTCCCTTCCCCTTTAGAGATAAATGAATAAAATCTTTAAAAAAAAGAAAAGCAAAAGAAAACTACAGTATCACAAGGACCAAGCAACCTAATATAAGGAGGCGGGAGTCAGAAGCTGGCTGGGATCATGCTGGGGTCCTGGGTTTGCTAAGTTTCATGCTATGGTGAGGCTACCATGTCCTGACTCACCTTTCCTTCCTGTGAGTAGAGAGGGAGCACATGTGGCAGCCCCTGAACAATGCAGACCTCTGTGACGGGGCTTCATCTGGCTGGTGTAGGCACCTCTGAGATGATTATGAGGCTGGTTCTGCAAATGTTGGAAAAACTGAAAAATGGATCCTGCTGCTGTTGTAGGAAGTGCTACCACTGTTGAGTGAAGAGGTGCTGCTGTGGCAAAGGGGACAGGTCCCTTCCTTCACTCTCCCCTACCAGGAAGACACTGGCAAAGCAGGAAGGAGCTAGCAGGTTCCAGCCTGGCACCAGCATATAGAAATGTGTGCTTGGAGCCCCTGGGCACCTAGGTAGTGAGAGTTGGAGGGATTTGGGGGGTCAGCACCCAGGACAGCTGATACAACAGCAGTTGTTGGTCATCGACTGGAACGCTTGGAGAATGAGAAGGGTGGAGAGCTGGGACACAGCTTTTCCATGGGGAGGCAACTACTGGAGATCATCAGTGCTGGACTTGAGGCTGAGTCAGAAAGAGGAGGCCAGGGGCCTCTGGTACAACAGTTAGGACCAGACACCTATGCACTCACATTTCCGCTATCTAAGGGGGCTGGTCAAAGCTCAGCATTGTCTTGTCATCAATGATACTGGCAAGCCAACTCTGAGCCCCCATATTTCCTAACAAGAAATACTTTTTATAAAACTAAAGTGCTTGTTTTCAGAGACCTCAGGGAGAGGACATGGCCAGGAAATGAACCCACTGCAGCTCTCTTGGGAAAAACAGAATGCATCAGAAAAAGTGGAGTCACAGCAACTGGAGCTCCAGGGTGGACAAAGCCCAACTAGACTCCAGCGCATCCACTGTAGGCAGCCCCAAATCTCACACTAAGAAACTGGCTTTCAGGTGGAAGTGAGCCTTCCAGGATATGGTGTCCACCTGGTCCCCACCTCCCTCCTTGACCTCACCTCCTTCTATTGTCCTCCTATAATCCCCTTTATTTTCTCCCCTTGAACAGGCTAAGTTCATTCCTGCCCCAGGGCATTTGCACTAGCCAGTCCCCCTTCCTGAAATGCTCTTCCCTCGGATCTGCACATGACTGGCCCATCTTGTCATTTGGATCACCTGTCAACTCACCCATATGGTCTTCACTGGACTACCCAATCCAAAGTAGACCCCCAGTCACTCTTACACATCACTCTGTTGATATCCTTTATAGTGTTGTCTCCATCTAATCTTCTCTTACTCAGTTATCTGCTTTCTTCCACCAGAATGTCATGTCTGTAAGGGCAGGACCACATCTGATTGCTTGCTGCTGTCTCCCCAGTGCCCAGAATCATGCCTGACCCAGAACAGGCCCTCAATTCATTTTTGATGATTGATTAAATATATAATTAATCTTCCTTTCCAAAAAGATACCCCTGCCTTTTTAAATAAAAATATTAACTAAAAACATAGTCCAAAAAATAAAAAAACTTCATGGGGAAAACAAAAAGGTTCACAGTGGCTTATGCCAAATTTTATATACATACATATAAATGTATATGTATGTGTGTATATATATACACACACACACACTGACCCAAATTCCTAGATTCCTAGTACATTCTGGATTCCAGCTAATGGTTTCCATCATTCTCTTTTAAGCTTTTAAATTATAAATATTTTTAAATGTTGCAATGTAGTAATTTCTCCATTTATCTTTTTAAAAGAACAAAAGCATATTTCCTTCTTGAAGTCAAAACCTCAAATAATTTCAGAACAAGATTTTTTAAAGTTCTAAATAGAAAGAAAAGGTAACTCAATTTAATATTCTCTCTATTATCTGCAACAAAGAAATAGGAGAATGTAACTTACGACTCCATCAATTTTCCTCTAAAAATATGTAGTTGTCTTGGCAGATGCTTTTGTTTTGGCAGATGCACTAATCCATCCAAGCACATTTACTCCGTGCCCTTAATGTATTTTGGGAATGTACACAGGGACGGAATACTTCCTTAATCAGTGTCAATAAAAAATTACTTTTGGACTGTTTGTAGAAAAATAGAAATCTATATCTAAAGACAACATAAAAATTTCTGTAAAGATTCTGATTTAAAGTAATTTCCATTTCCTGGGACATAGCACAGTAGGTCCCTGTGTGCACATGTGCATGTGTGTGCATGTGTACACAGACAGTGCACACACACAGTTGCATCACAGCTTACTTATTATAATAATTATTAATAAATCAGCAAGTCTCCCCTTATCAGCATAGCACATTGTCTGGCATGTAGAATATGCTCAAAAAATGCTTGTTGAACAAATTAACTCCAAACAAGAAACTATGAGGTGACATTTGATTTTGTGTTTTGAAACCTGACCTAGGATTGTAATCTCAGAATGAGAAAATTTGAAGTCAGACAAAAGGACATTTGGAACATACTCTATGGCAGACAGCACTGGTGTCCTGCTTATATCCCCATGACCTTTTCCATTTCCATGTATTTGCATGTTAACCCTCTGGGAGCAGCCCTCCCCACTGGCTAATAGAAGCTGTTGGATGAAAACCTTACTCCCTCACTCCTCAGACAAGATAACTCTGTGGCACATGGTCTATGTCATCTTCCAGAGTCCCTCAGGAGAGACTGAGCTCCAGCTGCCCACAGGGCTAACCAACCTGGTAGCACACCTCTTACTGGCAGCCTTCTCTCCCTGTCTCCCTCTCCACTGCCTTATGGGTGCTTCCTGAGATCATATCCCTAAGAAACTACACTCAAAGCCTTGCTTCAGGATCAGCTTCTGGGGGAACCCAAACTAAGACAGACATCTTCAATCATTTTACCTCTAACAAAACACTCCTCCACGTGAGCATGTACTTGGGCTTGAAATGCAATGAAAATGAGCCACTGCCATTAACTAGCATTTTCTGTGTGAAATCCAATCACTGTCTGAGTCTCTAATGAGTCTCAGAGAACCATGAGGAAGGGCATGTCTCTTTCCTAAATGAGCATGGTTTGGTTGCCATTTAACAGAGTGGCCTGTCCTGAGCATGATTGATCCACCTACATTCCCAAGGCCCCTGTTAATTAGACAAATGATGTGCAAGCAAAATACACTTTTTAATTAAGGCTTCCTTGGCAATGCCAAACAGGCCAACTATGATCTAATCCAAACAGGAACCTTCACTCTTTAGTATCTGTTCTACAACATCAAAGCACTCCCCCTACAGTGTGGCCCAGAGACATTTCTCCAACAAGCCTAGGCATTGTGAGAGCCCTGGTCTCCCAGGTTCTTGTTTGCCTTTGTCTTTCCAATCATGGTCTCCAGAATTACGGTGGTTTCTTCATATGTCTGAATACTCTCAGCTGAAAACTTCTCAATGGATTCCATCACTTCCACCTTCTCATATGCCAAAGTCCTGGGAGGGCTTCTCTCTTGCAGGCTGCCATTCCTATCCTCCTGATCTTCAGATCCACCCTGACTGGCTCCAGGCCTTTGTGGTGGGGGTGCAGATGGTCCCTCTGGACCAGGTGTGACCACAAGACAAGGCCTCCTGGGCCCTTCCTCCTCATTCTGATCACCATGCTTCTCCCCGGGACCTTTCAGTTCTTCAGTGTTTATCTCATTGTCTGTAGTATGCTGACTGGGTGGGCATGGACTCCCCCGTCCATCCTCCAGAGGAGGCTGGGACTGCTCAGAAGAGAGCTCCACAGTACTATCATGATGCAGAGAGTCGTCCTCAATGGAAACAAGTACTCTACCCTTGGTTGGGACAGCCAACGAACAGAATCCAGGGTCCATATAACTGGCATCCCCAATGACCAGCACATACTGCCCTTTAGTGTAGAGGTCAGGCGTGGGCTCAGGCTCCTTGGGGCTTCTCACTCTCTCCTTGACCATCTTGCAGAGCTTTCCAAAGGCTTTGCTTATCTTCCCTCCATCTGGCATGTCCTCTGGAGCCCCTTCTGGGGCAGGGGGACTTGCTTCTTTATCCCCTGATTCAAGCTTAGATTCTCCTTCTTCTTTAACTACCACCTGCACTAGCTCTGTGTCTTCCAGACCTCTCAGTGGTGCACTTTCCAAACCTTCATCTGTTCTGTCTTTAGCTATAATCTCCTTTTTCCTTGGAACATTCTTGGGGAGGCCTTTTTGTCTTGGTTTTGCTGTTGTTATATCCTCCACAGCCCTGGTGAGATCTTAAAAAGAAATAAATAAAATTAAAAAATAAATGGGCAATAAATCAAATACCATTGTAAATGAAAGAGGAAGAAAAAGTGTGCATTGAAAACTATGCTACCTGTCTTACAGACCAATGCCTAGCACTGGGGTGGGTTTACTATTTATGGCACAAAGCCATGGGGAAAGAGGTCTAGATCTGTAACATCCATGGCCCATGTTAATGACCCAACTCTGTAATCAATTGTGTGACTTTAGACAAGTCACTTGACCCCTCTGGGCTTGCAAAAGAAAGTGAAGATGCTGTTTATTCTGATTCTCACAGTTCCCATCCCACCAGGTACAACTTGCTGAGATACATAATTCTACTGAAATAATACTTGGTGGGAGCAACACCTCCTCCCCACCCCAGACCTCTTCTTGTAGTGGCTACTTGGATCCATAGACTAGATGATGGAAATCTATTCCATAAAGTTATTCCCACCTTGGATTTCCCCAAAGAAGAGAGGACAGCAGAACTGTCTGGGGCTCTAATATATTCAAAGTGGCTTCAGGCATGGGAATCATATCAATCCACAAGGTTGATCTCTTGTTCCACATGCATTCCAAGCCAAATAAATATGACCTAATTAGCATCCCCTTCAGCCTGGGTAAAAAGGGGAAGCAATGCTATTAAATTAAGAACTAATAGCAACCCCCTATTCCCAAGGCCATATTTATTTCCTCAGACTAGCTAAAAGGAAAAACTAAACATTTTGGAAAACGTGCAAAATAGAACCGTGCCTCATCTATGAGGCTTTTCTGCTTCACTCACATGGTGATTTTTTACATTTTATTTATTTATTTGTTTGTTTGTTTATAGAGAGAGGTGGGGAACGGAGGAACAAAGAAAGGAAGAGAAATATCAATGTGTGGTTGCCTCTCCACGATCCCTACTGGGGTCCTGGCCCCCAACCCAGGCATATGTCCTGACTGGGAATCAAATCAGAGACCTTTCAGTTCACAGGCTGGCACTCAATCCACTGAGCCACACCAGCCAGGGTGGTGATTTTTTTTTTAACTTGTTCATCCCAAAAATCTCCATCCCTTCCCTCTGTTAAGCAAAGGACTAAGGCAATGCAAGGGCATCTAGTGTGATTCATGATGAGAGGGCAGAGTGAGCAGGAAATGGCAGAAGGGGCCATGAAGCCATAAGGAATCAGGGGATACAGAGAGGGACACATCAAAGGGAACCAGTGGAGAGCAAATATTGAAGAAGGGGGTGCTTGCAGGACCAGCTACAGAATTTCAGGGCCCCATACAAAAGGAAAAGGCAGCCCCCTCTTCAAAATGATTAAGAATGTCAAGACACTGATAGCAGAGAAGTAAGCCCAGTGCAGGAACCCTTGCAAGTACAGCACCATATGCACAGGCCATGCAACCCTGACATTGGCCCTGAGTGTCTGGGGACTAGGAACTGCTGCCCTTTCCAACAGTGTTCTGACTTTTCTAGCTCTGAAACCCCATTTCCACAAACCTCTCTGAGCTTTCTGAGACACAGGGACCTAAAGGCACTCTAAGAATGGGAAACAAACATTACCATCTTCTCTTCTCCCAGAACGCTGTGTTAGTTCAGGACTGGGGAGGTTTAGCTGTGAGGTGACATCCCACAGGAGGATGAAACCATCTCCAAAGGACCAAATGTTGAAGACAAAAGCCATGCTTGCCAACCAAGCTACCTCTGCTCAGTTGTGAACAGAAAAGAAAATGAGCAATCATTGAGCATGTACTCTGCTTCCTCTTTGGGGATGGCATTCCCAGGGTGATCTGTCCTCCAGTCAGATTTTTCTCCTGTGAACTTTTTGGCTCAGTCCCTTAACACCTGTACAAGTACATCAGAGAGAAGGAGAAGGAAACCCCACCTAAAAGTGTTTAATTTCATGATAGACTGGAAGGAAGCATAAATGTTAAGTTCAGGAAGAAAACCACTTATTTTTTTTTTTTTTCATTTTTTCAAGAGCAGAAAACAGCAGAAGCCAGGGTGGGAAGCATTACCTTTCCTACCAGGTTGAGGGCTGAGAGAGACTCCATGGCCTATAGTGAACAGAGTGACAGGTGTTTCCATGAAGACAGAGCTCAGCCTGGTAGAAAGAACCAGAAAGAGGTGGTCACCATCTTTAATTCATCAAGCCAACAGATGGTTAGAGGTTAACAGTGGCCCTCTAATATGAGCAAAAAGGAGAAAAGCTTTCTCTAAATCAAACTTCTGGTCAACCACATACACATTTGCACACTGGATGAGGATGTAAAGGAAATAATTGTTTCTTTGAGCTCAAGTCATAACCTTTGAAACACACAGAAAAATTGTAAAGTGGGGATTGCTTATAATCTCAAATGTCACTTCTATGTTGAACAGGGTTTTTTGTTATTGTTGTTGTTGTTCCTGTTTTTTTAATAAAACAGTAGCCATCCCAGGCTGAAGTATTTAGAACAACCAGGGTATGCTATCTCCAATTTGTTTTTTAAAAATAACATGCATAATATATAAATAAAGAGAAAAAAGATAAAGCAATCAAGACAAAATGTAAACAACTGGTGAATCTGAGTAAAGAGCATTCAGGAGTTCCTTGTTTTATTCTTGCAATATTCCCATCAATCTGAAATCAGTACATTAAAATAAGAAGTTATACACTGTGGCAGACCCTTCTGCGTGGTGTGGGCCCAGCTCCCACTCAGAGATGCACAGGACCCATGCCCACAGATAGGTTCTCTCATGGGTAATCGGATTTGCAACATACCTAAGCTGTTTTGAATTTGCTCTTTGCTAAAACCCCCTCACCCTGCAAGTGCTAAACCCTGCAGGCCCAGTGTAGCTGGCTGCCTATTCATTTGCTAATGTCCTTCTTCTATGATGCAATGAGGGGCATTAGCTCCTTTGTTGTAACAGGAATAGTGAGGAAGAACCATCTTGTAATGTGAGGAGAGATGATTAGAAAAAAGGCCTGTCATGGCGGAGGCCACAGCTTTTGTTCCTCTTGAGAGAAAAGCCATGCTGTCGTCCTTATTTCTCCACCAGATTGTGTGTATGTTTTAATTCATCCATAATGACGCGGACACTGCTGGCCAGTGTCCACCTCAATACACAAAACAACAAAAGGTATATTCGGTTACCTTATTGTGAAGCTCTGCCTCCAAAACAAAAAATTTCACAAGGACATTTAAACACCTGTTCAAGACTTCTTTTCATAAATGTGTGCATAAAGCATTCACTGTGACAAAAATATAACTTGGAATTATGCAGGATACATTGATCATAATGAAAGAAAAAAATCTTGCTTTCCTGTTAAACATTCAAGCACTCACAGCCAAGACAGAAAACCCAGAAAAAAAGAAAGAACTGTTCTTTGTGGAGTACTTTGGGGTGTTTCTATTTTAATTCACTCTAAAATATCAACAAGAACAAATCAAAGAATCACAACTTACTAGAGAATCAGAGGTCTTATATGAAGTGGCATTCCCCAATCTTCCTTCTGATGATAATTAGAGATATAAATACGGATATGAATATCCACACAGCCATAGATGTAGGTGTAAATACAAATAATGTGGCTGTAGTTACTGATGTACATGTATATGATGTAGGTGTAGAGGTATATGTATGTGAAGATGTAAATATAGATGATGGAGGTGTAGTTATAGATACAGATAATGTAGATGTAGATCTAGACAAAGTTAGGTGTGAATAGAGATGATGTAGGTATAGATAATACAGATATAGATGTAAATAATGTAGTTGTAGGTGCAGACGTACATGTAGATGATGTAGATACAGATGTAGGTATAGGTATAGGCTTAGAGGATGTGATTGTAGATAATAGAGATGATACAGATATAGATAACATAGTGTGTAGATATACATATAGATAATATAGATGTAGGTATAAGAATAGATGATATAGATGTAGATGATGTGGATGTAAGTTTAAGTGTAGGTATACATATAAGATATAGATGATATACCAATAGGTATAGGTGTGGATGATGTAGACATAGATGTAGATGATGTAGGTAATGTAGATGTGGGCATCAATGTACACATACATGTAGATGGTATAGATCCAGATGTAAATATAGACAGATGATGCAGAGTAGAAGATGTAGGTATAGTAAAGCTATAGATGCAAATGATGTACAGATACATAGAAACAAAGATGGAGATAGACAGATATTTATTTCCCAGCTTCAAGTGAGTGGAGCTCAAGCCACAGCTCCATTATGGACTGGACCAGATAGCACATTAATGGCCACCATACAGACCTAACCAGGTAGTAAAAATCACACTGGCAGTAGCAGGAATAACACCAACACCTTAGAGCACTTGTGTAGTACCAAGCACTGTGCTAGAAACCTCACCTGCAGCATCTCTTTAAACACTCCTGCTCTCCCTATCTACTATGCCCCCAGAGACCTGTCAAGCAAACAGTAACCTTCTCCGTGAGGTCTTTCCTGACTGCCCAACTCAAAATTTCAGACAGCCCCACAATCACCCCATCTCTATTCCCTCTTTGCTGTCATAATATCCTCCACAGCACTTGTCATAGGTCATCCTCCCCATTACAAATTCATTCATTATCTGTTGCCCCCACTAGTATTCAATCTCCATGAGGTCGTGAATTTTTGCATTTCACTCCCTGCCACATCTCCACAGCCTAGAAGTGGCACACAGGAGGCACTCAACAAGAATATATGGCATAAGTAAGTGAGCAGCATGGAGAGAGAGGCAACCTCTTAGCTGTGCCCCTCTGTGACCACACCTGTTGCCTTCATTCTCAATGATCTGATGATACCGGTCCAGCTCGTTCTTCAGGGTTTGCTGGATGACCACCAGCTGCCGGCAGTCATAGGAAGACTTCTCCAGGCTCTTCTCAGTCTCTTCAATCTCATTCCGCAGGGTTTCAATCTGTTCATTATAAAGCTGAATCTCATCTTCGTAACACTCGTGAGCATCTTTAAGAGCTTGTTCCAGGGTCGCTGTCTGTGGGCAAAGACAGTTGTAAGAAAACCCATCACATCCTCTCATTTAAGACCCACACTTGACAGGGAAAATTTGTACTCAGTGTGTCAAGTTTTATTTATTTTGTTTGATTATTTCTCATCAGCAATGGAATCATTTTGGAATCATCAAGCCAAAGAGGAATGTGCAAACTGGGCTCCCTCTCTTTACACCTGCATCAGCACCCAAAGGTAGTTGTTATTTCCACTTTACACATGAGGAAACTGAGGCACATAGGTAGTGGGATTCAGACCCATCTGTACAGGCTGAGACACTTCTGGAAACCACAGATCCTGCTGCCTAGTCCTCCTCCTAGCTGTAGGCAAGCAGTGTGCATGCTCACACACACACACACACACACACGCGCGCGCGCGCGCGCACGCGCGCACACTCCAAGGCCCAGGGAAAACTCCCCCTTCCCGCAGACTGACAGGCAAGCACCACTGGCCTGCTCTCACAGAAGACACAGGTGATTCAGTGAGACCCCCATCAGACCCCTCCCTAAGTGTGTTCACTTTTAAAACATAAATAGGATAGCAAAGTGTTGTTACAAATTGGGAAATTGGAAACTAGGAAAATGTCATCTATAATCTTTGGACCATTAGGACAACCATGATCTTTCCTTTATCTCATGAGCTGGTGGCTGGTTGCTGGCTGTCCAGTGATGGAGTCGGTAAGAGGATCACCTGCCCTGGTAGGGAGGCTCCGCAGAAAACTTCCAATCTGTGACCAGCACTGGTACTCTGCATGGTTCTGCCTAAGTAAACCAAAACTCCACAGTCCAGCAAAGTGCTGACCAGGTTTATAAAACTGGACCTATGTCCATATCAATGTCGTCTTTATAGCTCAGTCATTTAAACTATTCTTCAGAAGGAAGGGTGTTTAAGAAAAATAGTAAAAGCCCCACTTTTACCAGCTCCAAGAGGGCTAAGGCAATGTCTTTGACATGAGCAACCTCAGCACAGGAGTAGGACACCATCCAGCACCAGCCTGTCTGTTGGAGAACAAGACAGGGACCATCCTTGTAAGAGCCAGCAATCCAGTGGGGGAAGCAGCTCAGGCACAGAGACATGCCCAGGGTATCAAGGAGCACACAGAGAGGCCCTGTGGCACTGAAGAATTCAGAGAAGGCTTCCAGAAGGTGGTGGAACTGGACCTGGGTACTAAAGAGGAAAAGGGATTTCCAGAAATAGGAGAAGTGATGAGCAAAGGGGCAAGTGCCAGGAACTGCAGGAGGAGTCAGAGAGTCAGAGGAGAAGAGATAGCAGCCCACAGCCAGTCCAGGGCTCCTTGGAGAAGAGCAGGCAAGTGAATACCAGAGAGAGGCAGGTGGATGGCATGGGCCATGTCACAACTTGAACTTCATACTAAGCTTGGCAGTAAAGGTTGAATGAAAGATTTAGTGTTCAAGCACAGCTGTGGGGCTTGCCTTTGCATAGCAGGGATAAACAAGGACCCAGGACAGCATCTCACAACAAGCCCCATCTGGTAGAGTGACCTTCTGCTTCCGTCTTCTTAGGGTCCTAGACTCCTTTGGGTCCAAGATCTTTTTTTTGAAAGGAAACAAAAGAAATCCAGTATCCTTTACTAATTATGCAGTCTTACTTCCTTTGCACACCTACCACTAGGTGGTGCTAAGGGACTTCAATGAGAATATATCCTGCTAGCTTGGACGTTCACATTTCCCAAGTAATAAGCGACATTTTTTCACTTTCCTGTCAAGGAAATTCTCAGTCATTGCAATTCAGGAAACCGGAAGCACCTGCCCTTTCTCTTCCACCTATAAGAAGTGCCATCCCCAAAGGGATGGGTGCTATTTCTCATCCTGTGGACTAATGTTCTCAAACTTGAGCCTGTGCAAACACCTGGAGGGCCTATTGAAACAGAGTTTGCTGGGCCCCAGCACAGAGCTCCTGGTTTGGAAGGTCTAGCATGGGTCCATGAATATGCAGTTCTGTCATGTTCCCAGGTGATGCTGATGCTGCTGGTTCAGAGACCTCACTGTGAGGCTGCTGCTATGGAAGGTTCTGGAAGCATCATATGGCCTAACTATAGGCAGAACCAGCTGCCACAGCCCTGCCCAGTCGGAGCCCTCAGGCTACAACAGGCACTCCCCACCAACCAAGTCTGGCAATCATAACTGGCCACACCACCAAATCTGTCTTTGAGCACTCAACTGAGTTACTACTTCATGAAGCCACTAAAAGCTTTTTAAAATTGGCAGAAAGCCAGCTATGAACACCTCCAGACTAAGGCTGTGGTGGGCCCAAGCCAGACACTCAGGTAGACCAGATATAGAAGATTCTGACCCAACCTGGTACCCACCTTACTTCAGTGGTCTCCAAGTGCGGTTCCTGGACCAGCAGCAAAACCCAGAAACAGACATGCAAATTCTTGGGCCACACCCCAGTCCTACAAAGTCAGAAACTTTTGGGTAGACCCAGACACATCTGTATTTTAATTAAAGCTGATTAGAGGAGGAGGAAGATGTCGGCGTGGTAGGAGGGAGTGAATTCCACTCCCCCTACACCTGGGAGAAAAACCTAGCCCATCTACAGAGGAACAGAGCAAACAGCCAACAGTACCCCAGCATATATGAAAATAAGAGACCAAAAATTATAGTGGACACTGAAAAACCAGACAGTAAGGAAACCGCTTCAGGACAATAAGTTCCCAGAAGCTGATGTGGGGACCACAGCGGCTGCAGCCCCAGGCCCAGTGCCCGCTGAGTCTGCCACAGGGTCCTTGGGAGAGAGCCGGGTCAACCACTCCCTCCCTGGCCAAACAAGGTTTGAGCAGCACCAGGAGAGACCTGGCTGGTTGAAGTCACAGACAGGAGAATAAGGGCTAAGTGGCAAACACACAAAGGCTGTGAGCACCCACGGAGTCTGTGGACGCTGGTTGGGGAGAGTTACGAGTCACACAGTGACAGGCTCTGATCCCGATAGTCACCAGTCTGGCTGGAGAATTGGGCTGTGCCAGAGACCAGGCCGTTGTACCGAGCAGCAGGATTTAGTAGGAGGAATTTCTCAAAAAGAAAAAGTGAAGGAAGGGAGTGAAAGAAAACTGTACACGAACAATAATTAAAAGAAAAGAAAAGAAAAAAAGAAAAAGTGAAAAGAGAGATACTCTTTGGGGAATTCTCCTGCAGCAGCCACTCTGGCTAGCTCCCCTCCCAGCCAGGCAGCAATCCTGAGGTTGAGCAGAAGGCCCTGCACACCCCCATAGCACTGGGAAGGAAGGATGCGCTCCCAAACCCATGGGACCATGGCAGCCTGGTGAGCACGCACCAGCACCCCAGCCCACAGCGACAACCCCGTTCCACAACCAAGGTGCCAGGGGTGAGAGGGGCCAGGCTGCACAGATCCGGATCCATAAGGGAGAAAAGCCATACCAGTCGCCCCTCAGCCTGCTGCAGCCAGCAAGACCAGAAAAACTGGTTTGACCAGTTTGAAACCAACAAGAGGTTCTTGGGGGTTTTTCGTCATTGTTGTTATTTTTTATTTTTTAATTTTTATTATTTTTTTAATCTTTGAATTCCTTTTTCCTCTCTTTCCTTCTTTCTTGTTTTCTTCCTTCTTCCTTTCTTTCCAATTTCATCTCACCTTCCTTCCTTCTTCTGCTTTTTTTTTAAAATACCCACAAGTGAGACAAAAAAGCCTAGAACTGTGAAAAGACCAGAGTTGGACCCAAAGAGGGGGCATCCCAACAGCTGTGACAGTGAGACAAATTTCACTTTGCTATTACAGAGAACCTGCAAGTTATTGCATATTTGTATTATTATTTTTTCCCATTATTCTTACATCTATAATTTTAATAGTATTTTTGTATTCCTCTTCTTTCTGTATAGTCTTCTTTGCTTGGCTGGTTATATTGTATCATTTGACAGGTTTCCCCTGTTCTCTCTTTCATAGTGTATTGCTAATTAACTGTCCTTCACTTCACTTGTGTTCCATTAGAACACTACTCAAGGTCCTATACTCCCTATTCTGGTTATCTAGATCTCTTAGATTCTGTCATATGATGGTTGCTCTAATATTATTGTAAATAATAGCTGTTCCATACAACTGTAAATACTTCACAACACCCCTCCCAGATCTTAGCCCACGTCACGGTTTCCTAAACTCTATTACTATAGTGGTTAACTCTATTCTCTCACACACTATACCTATTTACTATCCTTTACTCTCACCTTACCTCAGAATCTGACCTCCCACATCCTCACTGCTTTCTAGATCCAACTCACAATCCTTCCCTCCCCAGCAAGAGTCTCATCTTCTTTCCATCCTTTCCAAAAAGTGGATACTTGGGTGGAAGATCACAGTTAACACTATACATAGTCAAAGGATCTCCTATCTCTTCTCTACCAGCTGCTACTGTAAATATCATAGAATACTCTCTTGCTGTCTTAAACCATTTTCCCTTCCCCCTCCAACTGATCACAAAAAAGAGTAGGCAGAAGCTGGGAACACTAGGATACCCAAAGGGGACTGCACCACTGAATCCCACAGGTATTCTACCACAGAAGTTCACACCATAAATCCTGGGAGCCAGAACACATCAATTTAAAAAAGGCTGAGGCTAACAAGAAGAGTCTCACAAACAATGGGAAGACAAAGGAACAATCCCCAAATGAAAGGTAAGGAGGAAACCCCAGAAAGAATGCTAAATGACATAGAGGCAACACAACTATCAGATATTGAGTTCAAAGTAATGGTTATCAGAAAGCTCCATGAGCTCACAATGAGCTACCAGAAACTACAGGGAAGCTACAATGAACTCATTGCAAACTGTATCAACATGAAAAAGGAAATAGAAACTATCAACAAGGGCCAAGACGAAATGAAAAATACAATTTCTGAACTGAACAACACAGTAGAAGGAATCAAAAGCAGAATTAATGAAGCAGAAGATCAGAACAGTGAGTTGGAGGACAAAGTAGAAAAAAACATCCAGAAAGAGCAAAAAAAAGGAAAAGAGGTTCAGAAAGAATGAAGAAGGATTAAGGGAAATGCAAGACAATATGAAACATAATAATATCTGTATAATAGGGATACCATAAGGAGAAGAAGAAGAGCAAGGGATAGGAAACCTATTCGAAAAAGTAATGATGGAAAACTTCGCTAATTTGATGAGAAAAAAAGTCATACAAATCCAGGAAACACAGAGAGTCCCAATCAAGAGGAGCCCAAAGGGACCCACTTCAAGACACATCATAATTAAAATGGCAAAATTCCAAGACAAAGAGAGAATCTTAAAGGCAGCTAGGGAGAAACAGGAAGTAACATGTAAGGAAGCCCCGATAAGGTTAGCAGCTGACTTCTCAATGGAAACACTCCAAGCCAGAAGAGAATGTCAAGAAATATTCCAAGTAATGAGAACCAAAGGCCTACAGCCAAGACTACTTTACCCAGCAAGACTCTCAATCAACACAGAAGTCCAAATAAGGAGCTTCCCAGACAAAAGAAGTCTGAAAGAATACACCTCCACCAAACCCATTCTGCAAGAGATGCTAAAGGGACTGCTTTAAGGAAAGGAAGAAAAAGAGAGAGAGAGAAAGAGAGAGAGGAACACAGGTATGAAAATGGCAATGAACAAGTACATATCAATAATAACCTTAAACATAAATGGATTAAATGCTCCAATCAAAAGACATAGAATAGCTGAATGGATAAGAAAGCATGACCCACACATATGCTGCCTATAAGAGACCCACCTCAGGGCAAAAGACCTACACAGACTCAAAGTGAAGGGCTAGAAACAAGTTTTCCAAGCAAATGGACAGGGAAAAAAAGCTGGGGTAGCAATACTCATATCAGACAAAATAGACTTCAAAAGAAGGGCCATATAGAGAGATCCAGAAGGTCACTTCATAATACTCAAGGGAAGAATCCACCAAGAAGACATAAACATTGTAAATATATATGCACCCTACATAGGAGCACCTAAATACATAAAGAAAATCTTAGAGGACTTCAAGAAAGATATTGACAGCAACACAATTATACTGGGGGATTTTAACACCCCACTGTCAAAAATGGACAGATCTTCCAAACAAAATATCAACAAAGAGACTGTGGCATTGAACAATACTCTAGATGAAATGGACTTAACTGATATATATAGAGCCCTTCATCCCAAAGAAACTAAATACACATTCTTTTCAAATGCACATGGAACATTTTCAAAGATAGACCACATGATAGGACACAAAACAACAAGCCTCAACAAATTCAGGAAAATTGAAATCATACCAAGCATTTTCTCTGACCACAAGGGACTGAAACTAGAAACCAACCCCAAGGGGAAAAAAAACCAACACACTCAAAATCATGGAGATTGAATAGCATGCTATTAAATGATGAACGGGTCAAGAATGAAATTAGGGAAGAAATCAAAAAGCTTCTGAAACAAACGGAAATGAACTCACAACAACCCAAAACTTATGGGACACAGTGAGGGCAGTCCTCAGAGGGAAGTCTATAGTGATACAGTCCTACCTAAAAAAGATAGAAATATTTCAAACAAACAACCTAACCCTACACCTACAAGAACTCGAGGAACAACAACAAAGATGGCCCAGAGCAAGTAGAAGGAAGGAAATAACCAAGATCAGGGCAGAATTAAATGACATAGAGACTAAAACCACAATTCGAAGGATCAATGAATCCAGGAGCTGGTTCTCTGAAAAGATAAACAAAATCGACAAGCCTTTTTAAGCAGGTTCATCAAGAAAAAAAGAGAGGACCTAAATAAACACAATCAGAAATGAAAGAGGAGAGATTACAACTGACACCACAGAAATACAAAGGATTGTAAGAAATTACTATGAAGAACTGAACGCCAAGAAATTTGAAAACCTAGGTGAAATGGACAAGTTTCTAGAAAAATATACTCTTCCATAACTCAATGAAGAAGAAGCAGAAAGCCTGAACAGACCAATAACAGCAGATGAAATTGAAGCAGTAATCAAAAAACTCCCAACACACAAAAGCCCTGGACCTGATGGTTTCACAGGAGAATTCTACAAAGTGTTTAAGGAAGAGCTAACCCCTATCCTTCACAGACTATTCCAAAAAATTCAAAATGATGGAAGACTCCCAAACTCTTTTTATGAAGCCAGCATCATCCTAATCCCCAAACCAGATAAATACATAACTAAGAAAGAAAACTCCAGGCCAATATCACTGATGAACATAGACACTAAAATTCTCAACAAAATATTGGCAAACCACATCCAACAATACATTAAAAAGATCATACACCATGACCAAGTGGGATTCATCCCAGGGATGCAAGGTTGGTTCAATATTTGCAAATCAGTAAATGTAATACATCACATAAACAAAAGCAAAGACAAAAATCACATGATCATATCAAAAGATGCAGAAAAAGCATTTGATAAGGTACAGCACCCATTTATGATAAAAAACACTAAGCAAAGTGGGAATAGAGGGAGCATCCTCAACATAATAAAGGCCATATATGAGAGTCCTACAGCCAACATTATACTCAATGGGCAAAAACTAAAATCTTTTCCACTAAGATCAGGAACAAGACAAGGATGTCCACTTTCACCACTTTTATTCAATATAGTATTAGAAGTCTTAGCCACAGCAATTACACAAGAAAAGGAAATAAAAGGCATGCAAATCAGAAATGAGAAAGCAAAACTATCATTGTTTGCAGATGACATGATAGTGTACATAGAAAATCCTACAGACTCGGCCAAAAAACTGCTCGACCCAATAAATGAATTTGGCCAAACAGCTGGATACAAAGTCAATATCCAGAAATCAAAAGTATTTTTGTATACCAACAATGAAACAGCAGAAGCAGAAATCAAGAAAAAAATCCCATTCAATATAGCAAAAAGAAAAATAAAATACCTAGGAATAAACCTAACCAAAGAGGTAAAAGACCTGTATGCAGAAAACTGCACAACACTGAAGAAAGAAATCAAGGAAGACACAAACAAATGGAAACATATACCATGTTCATGGATTGGAAGAATTAACATCATTAAAATGTCCGTACTGCCCAAAGCAATTTACAGATTCAATGCAATACCTATTAAAGTACCAATAGCATATTTCACAGACATAGAACAAACACTTCCAAAATTTATATGGGCCCATAAAGGACCCTAAAGAGATGCAGCAATTTTGAGAAAGAAGAGCAAAGTAGGAGGAATCATAACACCTGATGCCAAACTGTATTACAAGGCCACTGTAATCAAAACAGCCTGGTACTGGCATAAAAACAGGCACATTGACCAGTGGAACAGAACAGAGAGCCCAGAAATAAACCCAAGTCTCTACGGTCAATTAATATTCAACAAAGGGGGCAGCAACATAAAATGGAGTGAAAATAGTCTCTTCAACAAGCGGTGTTGGGAGAACTGGACAGCTACATGCAAAAAAAAAATGAAACTGGAGCACCAACTTACACCATACACAAAAATAAATTCAAGGTGGATAAAAGATTTAAATATAAGCCATGACACCATTAAAGTCCTAGAGGAGAACATAGGCAGGAATATCTCAGATATTTCACACAGCAACATTTTTACTGATATGTCCCCTAGAGCAAGGGACATAAAGGAAAGAATAAATAAATGGGATCTCATCAAAATAAAAAGCTTCTGCAGGGCTGAAGAAAACAGTATTAAAATAAAAAGAGAACAAATGTATGGGGAAACATATTTGCCAATGATACCTCAAACAAGGATTTAATCTCCAAAATATATAAAGAACTTACATGACTGCACTCTAAGAAGACAAGCAAACCAATTAAAAAATGGGCAAAAGACTTGAACAGACATTTCTCCAAGGAGGACATACAGAAGATCCAGAAACACATGAAAAGATGCTCAATATCGCTAGCTATCAGAGAGATGCAAATGAAAACCACAATGAGATAACACTTCACACTGGTGAGAATGGCCATCGTGCACAAAGCAATGAACAACAAGTGTTGGAGAGGTTGTGGACAAAAGGGGACCCTAGTGCACTGCTGGTGAGATTGCAGACTGGTACAACCACTATGGAAAGCAGTATGGAATTTTCTGAGAAAACTAAAAATGGATCTACTTTTTGACCCAGCAATTCCACTGCTAGGATTATATCCTAAGAACCCTGAAACACCAGTCCATAAGAACCTATGCACCCCAATGTTCATAGCAGCACAATTTACAATAGCCAAGTGTTGGAAGCAACCTAGGTGCCCATCAGTAAATGAATGGATCAAAAAACTATGGTACATTTACACAATGGAATTCTACGCAGCAGAAAGAAAGAAGGAGCTCCTACCCTTTGCAACAGCATGGATGGAACTGGAAAGCATTATGCTAAGCGAAATAAGCCAGGTGGTGAAAGACAAATACCATATGATCTCACCTTTAACAGGAACCTAAACAATAAAACAAACAAACAAGCAAAATATAACCAAAGACACTGAAACTGAGAACAGGCTGACAGTGACCAGAGGGGAGGGAATTTCAGGGGAAAAGGGGAAGGGTTTATAGGAACAAGTATAAAGGACACATGGACAAAAACTAGGAGGGGTGGAAATGGGAGGGAGGTGGGGTGGGCTGGGGAGGTGGGCTGGGATGGGAGTAAAAGACAGAAAACTGTACAAGAACAATTAAAATAAAACTTAAAAATAAAAAAGTCAGTCAGTATTTAAATTGAAGAAAAAATACCCTGGCCCATAGCCCATGCTAATGGTAGATGTAGCTCAAGCAAATTATTCCTTAGCTGTCAATGACCATGGTGGAAATTTACAAGAATGTGAATTGTGATTCTTAGTTTCCCTAATAAATTGTAAGTAAAAATAGAAAATAAATAAATAAAGCTGATTAGGCAAAATTTCAGTCCCCATCACTTTTGCCCCTTGGTATCACCTTCATGAGTATGTTTGTTACACAGCAAAAGGGACTTTGCAGATGTTATTAAGGTGCTTAATCAGTTGATGTTAAAAAGTACATAGATTATTCTAGTTATTTCTAATCACATGAGCCCTTAAAAAGCAGAAGTCAGAATGATTAATTGCTTAAGAATGACTCACGGCACCATGACTTTCCAGATAGAGGCGGCCATAGCCAAGGAATGTGCATGGCTTCTGGAAGAACTCCTAGCCAAAGGCCCGCAAAGAAATAGGATCCTCAGTCCTACAGGCACACAGAATTGAATTCTGCCAACAACCTGAATGACACCGGAAGCAATTCTCCCCAAGAGCCTGCAGATAAGGGGGCCCAGGCAGGCCAACACCTTTACTTCACCCTGTGAGACCCAGAGCAGAGTGAACAACCAAGCATGCCCAGTCTTCTGACCTTCAGAACTGTGAGATTAAGAAATGCTGTTTTAGCCCTGGCTGGTGTAGATCAGTGGATTGAGCGCAGGCCTGTGAACCAAAGGATCGTGGTTCGATTCCCAGTCAGGGCACATGCCTGGGTTGCAGGCCAGTTCCTGGCAGGGGACTCACGAGAGGCAAACATACATTGATATTTCTCCCCATCTCTCCCTCTCTCCTTCCTTTCCCCTCTAAAGATAAATAAATAAAATGTTTAAAAAAAAAAAAGAAATGCTGTTTTAAGTCCCTGTATTTGTGGTAATCATTATGGCAGAAAGAGAAAACTAATACAACCTGTGTTTCATTAGACCTGCTGCTAGAGTTTGCTACAGAGCCCCCCCTTATCCACCAGGGGATATATTCCATGACCCCCCGTGGATGCCTGAAACCACAGATAGCACTGAATGTTCACCTTTTCAATCAGAGGAAGCACTTTATGGCTTCTCTGTGGCAGATCCAAATTGCCAGCATTACTACTCTTGTGCCTTGGGACCACAATGAAGTAAAATAATGGTTACTTGAGCACAAGCACTGTGCTATCAAGCCAGTGGATCTGATAACCCGGACAGCTACTAAATGAATAATGGATGGAGAGCTTATAGTGTGTGGAGACACTGGACAATGGGAGGATTCACATCCTGGGTGGGAGAGGGAGGGATGGAACAGGATTTCATCACACTGCTCAGAACAGCACTCAATTGAAAACTTACGAATTGTTTTTTTCTGGAATTTTCCACTTAATATTTTTGAACCACAGTTGACTGCATATAACTGAAATAGCGGAAAGTAGAATCACAGATAAGGAGAGACTACTTATTTAACATAAGCACGTATATTATTATATAGGATATGACTTGGCATTATTTTGATAACTGTTTCAATACCATTGGTTTCCTTTTAATTATATCTACCTTATTGTTATTATATGGCTTTAACATTTTTCAAAGAATGGGTCCAGGGGCTTCACCAGACCACCAATGAGGGGCACGGCACAGAAAAGAAAGCAAAATGAGTAAGTCTTTCTGCAGCAACTACAGGTGAGAACAGGTAATCAACCAGAGTTTTGTTTCATATTCTCAGAAAGTAAGTTAACCCTTTATGAAATGTTTTATTTATATATTCAACAACTATCCATATGTACACAAAGGGAGAAACATTCTTTTGCCCTGGAACCAGACTTCACCACATTAGGCTGGGCTCTCATCTTTCTCAGAATCTGGGGCAGTGGTTTTCATCTTTATGACCAGGGCCACAGGAAGCAACACATTCTACATCATGAACCATACATACCATACAAATATGTGTGTGAACTGAACAAATATATATATTTAAATGCACATACATATTTATTTAAAACAAGGTTTCGCAAAACAAATCCTACCTTTTTACTTGCCATGCACTTTGTTATTTCTTTACTATCTTTGTCTGGTGTTGTCAATTTCTTTTTTAATTCCAGTCAATTCTTCTGACTTCTCACACACACACGTGTGCATGTATACATACACATATGTACATATGCGTAAACACACGTACATGCCTACACACATGCATGTGCGGGTATACATTATACATACATAGCATATATACACAATACATACAACACACACACCCCCTTTCTCTGTACCCTTTCAGGACCTCAGAAGAAACCAAACACTACCAAGTCACCAAAATGGTGTACTATGAAAACAGGATTGAGTTTTTCTGTTGAGTTCGGTTTTCAAAATAAGATTCACCCAAATAAAAGGCAGGGGTGAAATTGTGAACTTTCTACTAACAAATTCTGAACAGAGCAATACTGACACAAATACCCTTTCCTGGGTCTGAATCAAAACCCAAAGGGGAAATGTTTCATCATAAGAAGAGAAACAGAAAGCACAGATTTGAGGAAGTGCAGGATAAAAATCCCAACGTGTGTCTAATTCTTCTTATTTTTGAAAACAAGTTTAAGTTTAAACTAGGCAAAAGGTAGATGGATTATGCAGATGGCCTTACCCTTTGTAGGTGAGCGGTTGCAAGGGGACCCTTTGTGGGGCCAGAATTAGTGTGACCACTGTCTCCATTTGCCCAGGACTTTTCCAGTCTGCATCCTTGAGAAACCCCTCAATTCAGGGCAAAGCAGGACAGCTGGTCACCCTATTCAGAGTGTTTTTCTGGTTCTGAGAGCTGGGCACACAGGTATGTTAAGTTTCTGAGAATCACGGAACTGAATATGTGTGTACTTCTGTGCATGCACTGACATTAAATAAAACATGTTGTAAACCCTGATTCACATGTGCAGCTGAATGCCCAACAGGAAACAGCAGACAAGAGGATATGGGGCCTACCTGGGCCTGCAGCTCAGCTCTCTGTGCCTGCAGGAGACACAGTACCTCCTGGCCCTCCTCCAGCTGACCCTGCAGGGCAGCCATCTTTTGTTCCATCAGGAGCTTCTCCTGCACAAAGAAGGCCAGACTCAGTACTCATACTCGTTTGATAAATGAGGAAACTCATAAAGGAAAGAAGCAAGGATGGTGTGGGGCCCTATTATACTCTGCATATTTCTGCCCCCCCTACAAATTCATATGCTAAAACCCTAACCCCCAGTGGGATGGTATGTGGAGGTGGGACCTTGGGGAGGTAACTAGGTTAGGTAAGGTCTGAAGGTGAGGCCCCTAGGATGGGATCAGTTAGTGTCCTTATTAAGAAAGATGCCAGAGCACTCCTTCTCTCTGTGTTATACACCACAGAAAGGCCACCTGAGAACATGGCAGAGGGGCGGCATCTGCAAACCAGAAAGTGGGTGCACACCAGGAACCAAATCTACCAACACCATGATCTTAGACTTGCAGCCCCAGAACTGTAAGAAATATATGTCTGTTGTTTGAGTGACCCAGTCTCTGGAATTTGTTACAGCAGCCCAAGCTGACTAAGACAGGCCCACCATGGCCACTGTTAACACCTTCTCACTTCATCTGCAACATCTGAGCTATTAATGCTGTGAGTGTAAGAAGTGCAGAGATGGTGTCAGGAGACCTGGGTTTTAGAGCTGGTAGTGCCACAAACTGGATAAAAGATTCTAGACAAGGCACCTTCCCTTCTGTCAAAAGGAAAACTTGGTACACAGTTTCTCACTGGGCTCTGTTCTCTGTGTCTGTACAGACAGCACCGTCAGTCTGAGCCCTGAGCCACTGACTGTGCTAAAATGTCACTGCTGCACAAAGCAAAAGTCAAAGGGGTCAAGGGAAGCTGGGGACACATTGAGGCAGCTGCACCACCTATCGATGCTCCATGGAGTGTCTTGGAAGGGGATCCCTCAATGTCTCCACACTCTGTAGAGCAGGGATCTAACAGACCTCTCCATAGTCGATTCGAAAAAGTCCAAATCACTTCATGAAAGCCTAACTACTCAAAAGTAGTGCCATCTGACACAGAGTGTGCAGCCTTGCAGCCAGGTAAAATCAGAAACAAGCCTTTTCCCAGTTTAAGGCCACGCATTTAAGGCAGTTCCCTGCTCTCCAACACCCTGCAAAGTGGCTGGAGCACCAACATAGACACGAAGACAGCTAGAGCAAGACAGACATGCTTAAAGGGAGGAAGCGAGAGTCTGGCCTGTGGCCTGATCCCATGGGGAAGGCAGGACTTGAGATGTAACTGCAGAAGGACATTCTCAACTGTGTGTCCTTAGTTCTGCATTTTTCCGTGCATGAAGAATGTATGCTTTCAATGGCTCTCAGTGGCTCTCAGTCTCTCACTATATGTGTCTGTCCTCTTTGTGTGTCTCAGTCCCCATCTCCCTGCCTCAAAGATGCAGACAAGAGCATGGCTGGGAACAGAAGGGGTATCATGCTCCTATGTACCAGTAGATGGAGGATATATACCACACCATGAATTCTAGACCTGGAGCCTCAGGATGGAGGCAGACCCCGTGTGAATACACTACACTGTCCCACTCCAGCGCCCTGCCTGCTTCTCTGGCCCCATCTTCCTCACTGCCCAGCTCTGATTCATCTCACATCCCTCCCCACAGCTGCCCACAGGGTGCCTCTCATGTAGTTATCCCTCAGATAATTACTGAAGAGGAAGGAAGACAGCCCTGCAGCTGTCAGCTGGTAGCTGACACTAACCACCAGGCCATGATGCTCCTTACTATAAACTTATAAACAATGCCACAATATCTAGAGATGTCACTCTGAGCCGATGGAGGAGCAAGACAGAAACAAGGCCCTTTCTAACTATGACTGAGCTCAGACCAAAAGACCTCTATACAACCACAAAAACAGCCAACCATCCATTCTTCCTACTGATGCAAGAGATGCTGCTTAATCACCAAGTATAGCTTTAGCCACACTCCACTCCTCTGCCACCTTGATAGAAATTATCAAGCTCACAGGACCAGCCCTTCCTGAGAGCACCCAACACACAGCAGGGCCCCACTTACCTGACCCCTCCCCAGAGATCACACAGGATGCCCCTCAAGTCTCTGCAGTGTACACCCATCCTCCCTGCAGTGGAAAATGAGCTTAGCTTCATGAGAACACAGATGTGTACCCAGTGGCCTCTAGTTAGAGGGTACTGACATTATACTTATTGACACATTAACCAGTTAAGCTGTGTTCCTATAATTAGCACCACTAATTACATCCTCATTTGAGCCAATGTGACAGACATTTTCTGGAACACTAACAAGAATCAATGAAACAAACCTGAAAGTCACCATTTAACTGTATGCACAGGTTTTAAGCTAAGATTAATAAAAAATGTAATGCTTTCTAAATCTTTGTTTCTCTACCTTTAACATACACATGGATCCCTAAAGATCTGACTAAAATGCAGATTCTTATGCAAATTATGCATTTCTAACAAGTTCCTGCGTGATGCTAATAAACACTGATGATCAATGATGCTCTCAAAATAAGTCCAGTCTCTAAAACCTCACAATTCAGAAGAATTTTGTTACAGAGAAAAGATGATATGATTTTAAAAGTATGCTCTGGTATAAAACACCTTTGAAAGACAGGGGGAAAAAGTGTTTGCAAAATAAAAATGAGGTATCTGGAAAGAAGCCGCTAACAAAGAAAATTAAGGCTTTAGGAGAGACTACTCTAGGCCTTTGCAGCAGCCTCAGTTACATCAGCTGAAAAGAGTCGGAACCTGAAATGAATATTAGTGAACAAAAATACTCCAATGAAGGCCCAGAAAAGTAACTTTCCTATCTCTTAGCAGAAACTTGGCAGTGTCTTTGAAAGCAAATTTGGGGATTTCTTTAGCTTTGATATTAAAAAATTTAAGTTAAAACTCAAGCAGTCAGCTACACTAGCCCACTAGTTCTACAGGTGGAATGTGGTCTGGCCAGACTTCCAGGCAATTCCAGGTGTCAGCAGGGCTGTGAAGCACTGTCTAAGTCACCCTTACAAAAAAACAGAACCCTATCAGCTGACCTGTCCACAAATCCCTGTTCCAGAATACCACAACCTCCAGAAAAAGGACAAAATGACATTTTGTTTTAATCTGCATCCTTTTCAGTGTGTGATTAAATGTATCATATTATGTATCACAAAATCCCTAAAACTCATTAAGAAAAAAATACATCAGCATCCTGTTGAGCAACTAGAGAGCTGAGTAGAAAAGGAATGTGGAATACTATGTAGGGAATAATGTTTTATATCCAAATCTCCATTTTTTAAAATTTAGCTTCAATAATCTTTATCCTTTCCCAATAGTTTTTAAGCCATAAACTTGCGTAATCATTAGCAGAGCCAGACTTTGAAAATACAGTCACTATTATCTGAGTCTCTCTGTATTCAAATTTTGTGGTCAATTTCATAAGAGAGATAATAAAACAAACAACCCAATTTAAAAATGGGCAAAAGACTTCAGCAGATATTCCAACAAAGAAGGTATAGAGATGGCAAATAAGGACATGAAAAAATGTTCAACATCATTAGTCACTAGGAGAGGTAGTTGAAACTACAGTGAGACGCACAATATATCTATCAGAATAGCAACAAGCAAAGACAAATAAATACCCAACACACCCAGCACTGCAAATGACTGAAGCAATACAAACTCCCAAACATTGCCAGTGGGGATGCAGCAAGCTCCACCACATTGGGGAACAGTCTGGCAATTTCAATCAACTATACAAGGAAGAATAGTCTGGGATTTTCAAGAGAAAACTCCTAAGAAAATGGTCAGGGACACAGTTTAGATGTCCTCAGATGTCTAAAGGGAAGTGTTCACTGTCTGAATAGGAGAACAAGAGTAAAATTCCAATGTGAATGTCAAGTCAGGGCGGGGAGGAGTTAACCCACCTCAACTCTGCACGGTTGGACCTGCCACCTCTCCCTGGACGTCTGTGAACTAGGCCCACAGTGCTATAAGAAAAATCTCCAGATATGCTTTCCTTATAGACTGGGTTCCAATTCTTACCTCCCTCATCCCATCTGTAATGGCAGATGCTTGAGGAGTGGTCTGGAGGATCTGCTGCAGAATGTTGACATAGATCTGAATTTCCAGAAGATTCTGTTGGAGGAAAGAAATCATTCTCATTAAAACCTGCACTGCCAGAGTTTCTCCCCCCAAGACTAGGTGACCCGAGGGACGAATGCTTTCACATGTTCCACTGTCACAAATAAGACAGGCCAAGATCTCCTCAGAGGGCATTTTACATCTTTAATCTTCACAGGATCAACAGGGCAGATGAATAAACTGAGGCTTGGTTTATTTACTTCACCATTTCCCTTCCATTAAGTGGATGCTTTATTGCTGTCTTCATGGAGCCCTGCAGTCAGGAGTATGAAAGAAAAGCAGAGATGCAGAATGAAGAAGTCCCAGAGAGTACAAAAAACATTTCTGACACCAGAACAGGGCAGTGTTTAAAGGACAGAATTTGGTCAGTTGGGCCAGCTACTTATACCTCCTAAACTCAGGCTCTACTGTGAAAGTGGGTTATCTAAAGAGCACCTATGCCCAGCTGTGTGCTGAGGACTAATACTGTCTCTCAGCTGTGCCCCCTCCACAGCACTGCCCTGGGCCAGACAATGGTTATCTTGTTCAGGCTCCCAATGGGGACCCATTCCCAACCCAGGCCAGTGACTAGCTGGCGCAGGAGTACAAAAGACCTACGCTCTTGCCTCAAGGAGGGAACAACCTTGTGATGTGACTCATGATCCAGAGCCCCCAACCTTGTGGTGGAATCAGGCAGAGCCTCCAGCTGGGCCTGGGCCCCTGCCCAGTTCCTACCCCTGCACTGTCCCACTCTGCTTCCTCCTTCCCCTTCTCCAGGGTACTCTCCACCCAAACAGCAATCACACACACACACACACACACACACACACACACACACACACAAATCACCACCTTAGGCTCTGCTGATGAGGAAAACTTGATCTAAGACACTACCTCATGAGGCTGCTGTTGGGATCCAATGAGATAATGCATGGAAGCATCACAGTGTGAATACTCAACATTATTGTTGTTGTTGTTAATGGCCCAGAAGAATGTTTTAAGCTGCTAAAAACTGCCCCCAGGCACTGCTCCCAGGATTCCAGAGAGTAGAGACAGGCAGGAAGGCAGAAGAGGAGGAGGAACCAGACTGATGGAAAGTTGGAAGAAGCCAAAGGGAGGGGAACATCCCTTCAGTGCAAAGCAAGAGGACTGCCTTCATGCTGAAGCAGGTCCACACTGAGGCAGGAAAAGAATCTAAGACTTGATGAGCACTGGCCAAGGTCCAGGTTATACAAGGTGCTTCACCTGAATTATCACATAGCCTCAAGTTTGGGTTTCCCCAGAAGTACACTATTATGCATTCAATGTTGTGTCCCTCCCAAATCCACACACTGAAGTCCTAACATGCAGTAAGATGGTATCTGGAGGTTGGGCCTTTGGGAAATAATTAGATTTAGAGGTGGTTGTGAGGGTGGGGCCCTAGGACGGAATTAGTGCCCTTATAAAGAAGAGGCACCAGACAGCTTGCTCCGGGTAAAAACACATGCTCCTAGGAAAGGCCTCACCAGGTAAGCCCTCACCAGAACCTGACCAGGCTGGCACCCTGATACTGGTGTCCCAGCCTCCAGGACTATGAGAAACAAATTTCTGCTGCTTATAAGCCACCCAAGCTGTGGTACTTGGTTATAACAGCTCAAGCTAAGTTCAGACCCTAAGGAAACAGTCTGAGTGCAAACAACTTACTTGGGCAAAGGTACCAGTAAACATGAACAGCAGAGTGAGGAAGTGGGACAGGGAAGAGAAGGCAGCCAAGAAGGGGCGTGCTATCAGTTAAATTACCACTTCGGGCACCTGTATGTCAGGCCCAGTGTGGATCTCTGGAAGCCAGTACAGAACAGCAGGTAAGAGGGAGCTGGGGGATGTATCCAGCAACTCACATTCATCACTGACTAAGGTTGCTCCCAGGGGCATTAATTTCCCAACACTTCCCATGAGACAGAGCAGCCCTTACTTCCTGTAGAAAGTCCTGGGGCAGAGCTACAGATACTGGCAGTTAGAGGGAGGCCAGCCCAAAGGGTTGTGGCCACAGGTCAGCCACACTGAGGTAACCACACAGCCATGCAGGAAAGATAGTCTGTTGTTTGCATTTTGAAGATAAAAAAGTTCAGAGTGGTTAAGCTACTTGGCCATGATCACACAGGTCCAGAATTTGATTTTTCCAGTACATCAAAGTGCCCCAAATCAGGCCTGTAAGAAGCTGGCAGAGAAGAGCATTGCATGAAAGGAGGCTCCTGAATGCCATGCATTCCCTCAATTAACTGGCTCAGAGGAAGAGTTGAAATATATATAAACAGGGACTGGCAGAAGTAACATCTGCTTCAGTGTGGTTGATAGGGTGATAATATGGGTGTAATAATTTATAGTTTTAATTTTAACATTTCACCTAAAATGTCATATGGAGGCTTGCATGTGATATTGTTATGTTACAGAATCACATGCTTATGATTTTGTAATAAAAGTGTTTGTAATAAAACAGGGGTGTTATTTGTGCTGGGCCCTATATATTGTACTTTCTGCTTTTCTGCATTTTTTGAGCTGAAACAATCAACAGGTTGTAGCTTAACCAAGACAGATTTATTAGAAAATCACTCTGTGAACTGTAATGTACTATACAGATATTAGTTCCCAACACCACACCCAACACAAACGCACTATTGCCTCCTCTACACATGTCTGGCTCACTAACAGCTCTCTAGCAACCAGCCCATCACCCACTTAATTCAGGAGCAAAGCACACAAAAGTAACCTACTCTAATAGTTTCACTTTTCAGCCACAAGTGTCCTGGTCTGCCTAGCCAAACCCAAACTGGGATTTTTCTGGGAGGAAGAGCTTCAGAAGAGTCATAGTTACCTTTTTGTACATGTCCTTTGCTGCACTGATATCATCCTGCAGAAACTGGGCTTCAATCTGAAGGCGCAGATTATGTAATAAGGCTTCATCAGCTTCCTGCAATGAGAAAGCATCACACATCCGAATCCGCAGAGACACAGTGGAGGTATCCAAGATGGATGTAAAATTGGCCAGGTGTGCGTACCCACAGACCACTTAGAGTTTTATTAAAAAGCAGATTGTTGTACAGTGGTCTGGGAGGGGACAAAGATCCTGCATTTCTAGAAAGGCATTGGGTTAGCCGATTGGACCTGGTCTATAATAGCAGTTCTCAATGGAGAGTGATTTTTGCCCCCCAAGGGACACTGGGCAATGCCTGAAGATATTTTATTGTCAGCACTTGGATGGTGGGGTGTTACTACTGGCATCTAGTGGGTAGAGGCCAAGGATGCTGCTAAATATCCTACAATACACAGGACAACCCCATAATCCAAAATATCAATAGTGCCAGGATCAAGAAACCTTGATACAGAAAGATCAGTGACAAAGTTAGGGTATAGTTACATACCAATAACCTTAAAATTTAAGTTACAGCTATACTTGTTCTATATCTCATCATCCTTGAGTTAAGTTTCTAAGACTAAGAAATAGTTTTCCCTTAACATTGAAACCTTCAATTTAATAATTTTCTCCCAAAGACTATTGTCTCACCCTGAGACTATGTACCTATAATGCATTTTTTAAGAATGACTGCTGTGGGGAACAGCATTTTTTTTCCTTTAAAGTTGAAAATGACATATATGAGAGAAGGCTAAATGTTCTTGCCAAATTAATACACCAATTTTTCTTTCATTGATCTTGTTTAGATAGGTTGAAGAGCTGTTTATGCTCTTAAGATAGTGCTGTGATGACTGGAGTTGACTTAAATACTTCAGTGGTCCAGTTCCATATCACAGGTAAACATTACTTGGGTTCCTCAAGATTGTCACTCTCCTGAGACACCTCTCCCATGCATGCCTGCCAATACCTGAGGCCTTGCTAAGTGAATTTTTACTGACTTATTAATGACTTGTTAAAAAGCATGGCAGATATTAGTAATGAGTTCTCATTAATAAAGGTAGATACATGGTTTAGCTAAAATATTTAGTATACTCTCCACCCCAGCATGAATAGAGTTAAGAGAGTCAGGTATATGGACTGGTTAAGATATTTTGAGACACTCTGACCATTGCACTAATAGGGTTAGGTTCTGGGAAGGCCTCTGGCCTGCTCTCCTAGAAAAGACACTTGATTCCTTAGTTGTTCTTATGAAAGACCACTGGGAAAAGAAGATATGAGAATGCCTGATGCTGACAATAAGGATACCAGGATTCTGACTCCTGGATCACCCACCTTGAAAGAACTTTTCACGCAAAGTGTTGCCTTAGCACCTAAAATATCAAACAGTCAGAACTTTGTGGAACCTAGAAAACAGGCTGTATAAACTTTCAGGGGCCAACAGCAAAATAATCATTACTTAAGAAATATATGCCTGTGTGAATATGGTCTGAAACATCAGCAAAATTGTAGAGGACTGGCTAACCCTCACCCAACTCAAACTTCTGAAGCTATTTTATCTACTAAAAATAACTCTGAGTTTACCTTAAAGAACTTAAGAGTTCTACAAGATCAAATCAGTTAAATTGCAACTTTTAGGAATGTGTATTAAAGTATTCCTTTTTGCATAGATTTATGCAAGTAAAAATTAATTAAGTTATTCCAAAACAGCAAGCCTCAGGCATAATTTTAAAATTTCTACTAGATCCATTAAATAAAATAAAAGGAAATGGGTGAAGGTAATTTTAATATTTTCTTTCACCCAATATACCTAAAACATTGACATTTCATCATGTAATCAATACTTTTTAAGTTATTACTGAGTAGTTTATATTCTTTTTATCAGGCTAGATCTTTAAAACACAGTATATATTTTACACTTTACAACACATCTCAATTTGAATAGTTCACATTTCAATCCCTCCCAGCCATGCACAGACAGTGGCTCCCAGGCTCGACAATACAGCTCTGTAGGACTAATTTTAGGCACAGTGGGCCAGGTTTCTGCTTCAAGGTGAATCCCCCAGTCTCTCTATACTCTAATTTACAGTTACCAAATCCTTTCCTTTGAAGATTCTAAAATCTTTTCATGGGTACCAGAGATGCCAACACTGGGAGACAAGACAAAAGAAAGGAAGGACCACAAGATCCAGAGCCAATCTGTGGCAGGTACAGGCAGGACAGTCAAGAAACCTCTGTCTCCCATGAGACAGGCACAAAGCTAGTGTCTCTGGGTAAAGATGGCCCCTTCATACTTGATATGCCCTGTCCATCTCCCCTGGGCCACCCCCAGGGTCACTCAGACATGCTGAGCACACTGGCAGCTTCCTGTATCTCTCCGGCTATAGGAATGTGTGTGATCTGCAGGAGGCACAGTCCAGAGTGTGGGCATTAGTACCCCAGGAGCGACCCTCAGCCACTTAGGGACGGGAGAAGAGTGAGTCCTCCAGCTGGCCTCAGTCTCTCAGAGGGTTGGATAAGAACTCTGTACTCAACTCTTGACTAGTAGAGAAAAGTCCAAGACAGATTCTAGTCCTATTGTCTTCTGTTAATTTTCACTAACTAGCTATTGAATACGTGACCGACTGGAAAGTCTGGCCTTAGCCTCTCCATCTGTGAGGGCAGACTAGTTTCTGAGCTGCATGTTGCAGAGCCCTAGGGTTCCGAGGAGTTGATTGAAGGGGCTCTGAGGGTGGAAGGTTGCTGGGTGGGTGGGGTGCCTGTCCCACCATCACGTCCTTAAGAAGAGCATCTCTGCTTTGGCCCTATACATTAGCTTCTCTAGGATATTTTGGTGAAAGGATGTGGTTTTACAAAGTTTGAGAATCAATGACTTCTAGGGCACCTTCTGTTTCTAAAGTTCTGAGCATTTGATCCCTTATTAGCAGTAACAAAGGGGGTCCTTGAAATCCAATTTTGTTCTTCAGCTCAAGTAATTGTGCACCAATTGTGGATAAATTTTTTATAAATATTAAGATGTTTGAGAATTCTCTGCCCACCCCATCCTCAGCAGTCATTCTCCCCCCACCTCCCTCTTAGGATCATGCCAAGACAACCACGCATAGGTCCCATCAGCCAACCCTCTAAAACTGCTCATGGAGATAATAAAAGCCCAGACATTTGTGCTCAAAAGAGAGATTAACCAGATGCTTCTGCAAGCACATTCTCTTCCTTTGAAGACAATCATCTGATAAACTGCCCCAGAAAACCCCAAAGGTAGGTAGGTGCCATTGGAATGTGCAATTGCTGGCATGTTGAGAAGAATTTGTTTGGAAGTGTTTTCTTTCATTTGCAGTGGAGCTTAGAAATGTGCAGACACTCGTATTTTTATTGTACTTTGAATGCTGTCAAAGGCACTTTTGAATGCTCCACCAACAGAAGCATCTAGATTTTTCCAAATCAAGACTCTGGGCCAATAGTCTAGTTTTAGCAAACATTCCAACCCTGATATGGTGTGTGTTTAGATCAAGGTCAGTGGTCATCCCTGGACCACACTACCTGGAAAATAATTTAAAATGTTAGATTTCTGGCAGTTCCCGGACATAGCAGATCAGAATTTCTGGGATCAGGGCCCAGCAATCTGTGTTTTAACATGCACTACAGGTGATGTCAATTCACACAGAAGTTTCAGAGCCACTGGTCTAAACTACTACTGAGGAAGGCTCTAGAGAAATAACTAGAATCCAATGTACCCTTGAAAAATCAGCCTTGCCAACCCACTCATAGAGATGCTAAAAGTTCATTAAAATCCCACTGTCTGCCCTAGCTGATGGCTCAGTTGGTTGGAGTATCATCCCGTATCCCAAAAGGTTGTAGGTTGGATCCCTGGTCAGGCCACACATGGGAGGCAGCCGATCAATGTTTTCCTCTCGCATCAGTGTTCCTCTCTATCTCTCTCTGCACCACCCCCTTCCTCTCTCTCTCTAAAATTAATAAAAACAAATTCTCAGGTGAGGATTAAAAAAAATCCTGCTGTTTTTATCTACATTCAGCCTCAAATCCAACCTCTGAGCAGCCCAACTCAAAAACAAATAAAAATAACAAAAACTGCTAAAGAATAAGTATTCAAATTCATTAAGATTCCTAGTTAATTAAGGTTTGTTTTTTTTTTTTTTTTAAAGACGCCTACTTTAATCCTGGATGTCAAAAACCTTTCCAAAAATCTTCTAGTCACTTTGCCTCAAGGGCTCAGGCTGGCCTGGAGAAAGGCATGGTGTGCCCATGGGGTGTTGACTAGAGCCTACATCATTTTTAAATTCTGGGGATTCCAAAGAAAAAAAGGCAAAGAAATAAAGTCTGCTCCCTATAATTTTCTTAAAATAAGCAACATTAGGCATTATTAGGATGTATATTATACCTAAATATTATATCGAGATGTGATACTATATATATTTTATTTACACACACACACAATGAGTCCAGTGTCTGGCACAAATAATGCCCCTTCCTTTATTACAAAATCATAAGTATATAATTCTGTAATGTAACAATATCACAGTCAAGCACACCATATGACATTTTAGGGGAAGTGTTCAAATTAAAACTATAAATTATTACACCCATATTATTTTGCTACCAACCATACTCAAGCAGGCAGGTTACTTCTGCCAGACACTGTATAATGAGTCTTAGAGGTTAGTCAAACCCAAATACTTAAAAATCATCAGGAACTCTTGCTACATTAAAAGTCTTCAAATCTGAATAACTTAGGCTATGGTATATTAGTGGTATGTTGAGGAATCTACTTCATTTCAAAGTGCGTAGCAAATAGTGGCTTGCTTTAGATTACTTGCTATTAAAAATACAGTAACTCATTATTTAAATGGAGATTTAATTACATGGGAGATATTAATAGACAGCAATTTTGTGAAAATAATGCTAATAATGTGACAGTGCTATCACACACACTGTGATATTTTGCAATCAAGATTCAAGTCTAGGTTAATGATCCCAGCTGTACCCCATTTCCCATAGCCACATTCAGGGGTGAATCCCTTCCTTGAGACAAAAGGAAATGAGCATTGAAACTGAGTTCATAGTCAAAATCTTATTGATCTGATGTGCACAGACATTCAAAGATCTGTCAACAAAAATCACTCATATGACCAGCCAGCAAGATACGAATGTTACTCTTCCATTTCACCTCCTTCTTCTCATCTGATGACCTCAATGGAGAGAGAACCTGAAGGTCCAGCCTTCATCTGCTGACCCTAGAGGGGCTGTCTTATTTTGGGTTCCTCAGAAGCAAACCCTGAGGCAAGGATTGGGAACACATCATTTATCTGAGAGGTGACTCCAGAAGTACTGGTAAGGAAGGCAGGAGTGATACAGGGAAAGAAAGAAACTAAAAGGATGCAATAAGGAGGTCATCACACTGGACAACCGAGAGACTAGAAAACTCACCTCTGAACTGTTGCTATAAGCGGTGGGCCAGCTGAAGGACTTACCTATCTCCTATCCCCCAGTGGCTGAGGGTCACTCCTGGGGTGCTAATGCCCACACTCTGGACTGTGCCTCCTGCAGATCACACACATTCCCATAGCCAGAGAGATACAGGAAGCTGCCAGTGTGCTCAGCATGTCTGAGTGACCCTGGGGGTGGCCCAGGGGAGATGGACAGGGCATATCAAGTATGAAGGGGCCATCTTTACCCAGAGACACTAGCTTTGTGCCTGTCTCATGGGAGACAGAGGTTCCCTGACTATCCTTAGGGAGTAGAGAATAAACCATGGACACAAACCATGGACTACTGCCTGTATCTGCAGTAGTAGAATCTCCGCAGGTGGGTGGTAAGGCTCTGAAGTTATTTAACTCCACCAAGGGTGAGTTTCCTTACTAGCAAAGGGAGGGGGCTGGACTGGGTCATCTCTGGGGGATGGACCAACAACCACAAGGCTCTTCCAAGGCTCCTACAAGCTAATGCAAGGACTTCCCAACTCAGTGCATTTGCATGCTGTGTTCATGATTTCTGCTTTATCCAAGTGCCACTTGTTGCATCATTCAAATAACCTGTATTTTTCTCAAACTGATTCATTCTTACTTGCATGTATTTAAAAGAAACTTTTTTATGCCACCTGCTATAAGGAAAGGTAATCATAAAAAAATGCACAACTATTAAAAAGTTGTTCCTCTATGCACCATCTAAGATTCTCTCTCCCTACACCAGGGTTATGTTCCCCACCCTCTGGAGAAAACTAAGCTGGCATCCATCACATCAAGTGTTCTGTACTAATAACCATGACAGGTAAGTCACATACACTATTACATCATTTAATTCTCAGTAGGCACACATCTGCTCCTATGATGGTGCAAACCATTATTGTTCCCATTTCACAGATGAAGAAGCTGAGGCTGAGAGATGAGACAATTCATCCAAATTCTTACAGATACGCAGCAGTGGTGTGAAGGTTCCTGTTAACAAGCACTCTTTTTGGACAGCACAGCCCATGGCAGGCAGAAGTGTCTTTCCCTGGACCCAGGTAACAGTCACAACAATGTCCTGAACTGGCCCTCACCCATATTCTTGGTAGCATATTTCCCCAGAACCTTTGTAACATTCTCACAGGGTTGATACTTCAATCATCACATGCTGTCACAATGTACATAAAGGTGTTACAGCTGTGTTCTCGGAGGGGTGAAATGATAGGATGCAAATTTCCCTTATTTTTGATTATCTCTACTATCATATTTTTCTACTGAGAATATATGTTGTTTTTATAGTAACAGAAAAACAGCAGAAGGCTTAGCTTGTTTTTAAATCCAGTGTCACTTACCTTATTAAAAGAATGCACATGACGACACCAGATGAGTGACAACCTTAGAGGTAACTCCAGAGTTCTTCATGCAGCAAGGACAAGCACTCAAACGAAAATACTCTGGGTGGAGGTATGGAGGAGGGGCTTGATTGGCCTTTACCTGAAGACCTTTATCCTCACCATCAAGTGCTCTGAGGTAGGTGGTCTGTGGTCAACATGGAAGCCCCATCTGGCAACTTGGGATCACCACCAAAACAAAAATGGGATGAACTGCTAGTGTCAGCAGAACAGCTGGTTAATGTCAGATGTTACTAAGGCCCATATCCCAACTCAGACTTCCAACAGGCTTGGGGACATCACAACTATCAATACCAGGCCAATCACTGAAGCACACCCTCTCCTCACCTTTATGTTTGTACTGGGGTGCTCATATGTTCCAGTGGGCATGAGACAGTCCAGTTTCTATCACACAAGCTGCACTTCCTTTCACAGTGTCCTAGTTTAGACAATACACTACATGCTCACACAGAGAAGGGCACACAAGTATTAGATGGTAGGTAACACAGACGAAGCAAAATTCAGTTTCCCCAGATACCACTTCTGACTTTCCCACCAACCAGCTGAATAATCCTAGACAACTGAGGTTGGACGAAGCCACAGAAACCAAGAATCCTGAGCTAACCCTGACTATCTGAAGTGGTTGCCTGGAGTTCCATGTAGAAAAGACTCTTAAGGCCACATCTGGGCACAGAAGGGAAGGAAGCGTGTTTTATCAGCAATTCTGATGAGGTTACAGACAGAGCAGGGAGGATAGGAGTAAAAGGCAGCCATGCGCCCTGAACAACAAACTCTTCAACTAAACTTCAGCTAAACAGTCTCCCTGGGTCCCTCTGCTCTGACACTTGAACTCTGAAATGATCGGGAAAGGATAATTATCACCCTTGATTTATCCAGCCTCTGCGATCCAGGATCATTCTGCTATTTGGTAGTCAGGTTTCCTGATCAGCAAAAAAGTCTAAGCTGTCAGGATAATGGCAGATCAGTAGAAGGAAGCAGTCCCTGCAAAGAACAACCCCAAGCAACCTCTGCAGGAGGGTCTCCACCAAGAAGCTAAGAACCCTGGTGTCCCCATGTGGCTACTTCAAGAGTGAGGAGTTTTCAGGAGAAATGGAAATTTTTTCCACTGTGCCCTGGCTGGTGTAGCTCAGTGGAATGAGTGCTGACCTGCAAACCAAAGGGTCACTGGTTTGATTCCTGGTCAGGGCACATACCTGGGTTGTGGGCCAAGTCCCCAGTAAGAGGCACAGGAAAGGCAACCACACATTGGTGTCTCTCTCCCTCTCTTTCTCCCTCCCTCCCCCTCTCTCTAAAAATAAAATAAATAAAATCTTTAAAAAAAATTTCCCCACTGCTCTCTTGAAAGTTTTCCTGTAAAAGCAATCTTAAGATTCTTAGCCAAAAGGATAGAGGTAATCATTGCATCCAAATAAGCACACTGCCCAAAGTAAGTTCCCTCCTAAGTTTGGTGTTTGTGAACAGGATGTCTGAATTGCAAAACAAAACTAGTCACTGTAATGTTAGCAGGTTTTGATAGCCCAACACAAGCAATAAACTTAATAGTCTAGGTTCTCTCTCAAGATCCTGTATCTTGTGGTAGAGGAATATGTGTCTGTGTATGTGAGATCAACACAAAGATTTAGCTGAAATTACAAAGTCAAGAAAGAGAGTGACAGCAAAAGAAAAAGGTGGATTTTGAAATAACAAAAGAGGAGGTGTGGAAAACACTCATTTACAGTTGTTTGGTTCAGTCCTGTCATTAATCTACTCAAACCCAAGGACAAGCTCAGCTCACCTTGTTAAGACGCCCAAGCATTTCCTTTAGTAGCAGTTGACATTCACATTCATTTTCATACCTGCAAATTGGACAGATAAGTGAAAGCTGAGCAGCTTCCATAATTCCACAAATGTTGATCACACAATCAGCATTAAATTTAATCCAATATCAGTACTATGCCCTCTCTTTTAGAAAGGGTTCCTAATGTTATAGCAGAAGCTGATGCTGCATTTCCAAGCCCATTGCTTCCCAAAATCTTTCACATCCAATAAAGTGAAAAAATGCTTTGGCTTCAATTATCTGATTGTTTTACCTAATCATTGTGGTTTTCAGCAATTTGGGCAGTTGACTATATTCATCATTGTATTTTGAGTTTTATTTGTTTTTATTTAATTTTATTATATTGAGTCTTTGACATGCTAAAAACATGATTTTGGAATTATTAAACTATTCAAGTAGTAAATGCACCTAACAAGGCTGTATATACTATCCTTTCTGTATTATTTTCACCTGCTTTGGCTAGCCATCAGCTCCCCTCTGGAATGTGAAACCCAACTTGGTGTGTGTATATCTATGTGTGCCAATGGTTATGGCTTTAATTGCTTTTATAATAATTTTCAAATCCCACTATCCCAGCCAGAATATTGAAACTTCCCCAAGGGGGCAAGAGAGGAAATAAACTTGTGGAAATTATTAAATAAATCACAAAATCTGAAGGGACTGCACCATGGTAGAGATATAACTCAGAACCAAGTGAAATCAGGACACGTCAATACAGCCATTTCTTTACCCGGGGCTCAAGGGAGTCATGGTTGCCCAGCCACACCACAGCAGGCCCTGGTCTAATGACCAGGTGAAAGCCATCTGGGGATCTAGGGGCTTCTATTACCCATGGAGCTGGGTGTCTGAACCAGCAAGCACTTCCCTTTGTTGCAAAGAACATGAGCTTCATTTGAATGAGGTCTAGTCCTATCACTGGACCTCACTCCACAGGAGTCCAAGAATGACTTCTCTCGACAACAGTGTTCTAGAAAGAGTATAGACCTGGGGGAAGAAACCTTGAGTTCAAGTCCTGCCACCCAAAGGCCCTCTCCAAGCCTCAGTTTTCCAATGAAGGGCTATAACAGGTGAATTTTCAGGTCCCTTTTTCAAGCTCCAAATAAGATTCTCTGAATCAAAACCAGAAACAGAAGAACTGATAGGAATGGAAGCAATGATTTGATCTGATAAATATCCTCAGTACACAATGTTGAATAACCTGCCCAAGATTTGGACTGAGAAAGTGGAACTCAAACAGAGAACATGTTTGGAGAAAGCCCTTTGGCTACCCTAGGCCAAGGTGTTCACTGGAATTACTAGTGGAGCTCAAAAAAATAAAATTCCTGGGTCCCACCTGAGGTGCAGGGTAGTATGTGGATATCTATATATTTTAAGTTAATTTATATATTTTTTAAATGGTTAAACCTCTTATATGGTTAGACAGTATTTTTAAACTACATAAAAGGATGTTCAGTTAAAGTCCTCCTCCTGCTTCGGTCTCCCATGTCCTACTCCCTTATCCCCCAGTGTAACCACTATCATTACTTTTTTGTGTGTATTTGCATCTTTTTCCTTAAGCAAGCAAAAAATTTCTACTCTTCTTCCTTTCTTTTTTAAATAAATGACAATAACACACTATTCTTGTGTTTTTACAATTGCTTAGTATTCCATTACATGAATGAAGCACAATTTTACAACCTGCCTTCTACTGATAGGCATTTAGGTTATTGCCAGGCTTTTGCTACTACAGATTACACAGCAGTGAATATCCCTGAAGATATAAATTTGACATCTGCTGGAGTATCATAGAGTAAATTCTTCGAAATGGCCTTGCTGAGTCAAAGAGCACCATCCATTTATAACTTGGAAAGATGTTGACAAATTGCTGAGTATCCTTCTTCTTTTTAATGGCTCATTTTAATGCATTATTCAGTCTGCCAGAAGTGGGACCATGCCCCGGACCCAGGCTTCTGAAACCAACTACCAATCACCAGCGAGCCTTGTTAAAATGCAGCTTCTGATTCAGGAGCTCTGCAGTGAGCCCAAGAGTCTCCATTTCTAACCAGCTCCTGGGTGATGCCAATGCTGCTGGTTCACAGACCACACTTTGAATAGCAATTTCCAGGTGTTAGTTGTGATGTGTTGAAAACAATTAGACTTAGCCTGCCCAACACTTCCACCCAGTCCTGGTGCAGCAGTTCACTAGCTGAGTGACCTTGTTCCAAATCCCTACATTTTCTGAACCTCAGTCACCTCATCTGTTAAACAGGTGCAGGCAATACCATCTATAACTGGCTGTGAGGATTAAATAACATTAATGCATCTCAAAAGTATTGTGCTGAGCAAAAGAAGCTAGACACATAAGAATATGTCTGTAATGTTTCATTTTTGTGAAATTCTAGAACAGGCAATAGAAATGAGAACACTGGATGCCTCTGGGTTTTTCTGGGATTGGGGGTGGTTTGAGATGACAACTGAAGACTGACTTGGAAAGGGCAGAAGAAAACTTCCTAGGGCAGAGGAGATATCTTGTTTGGTAGCTACATGGGTATATACATTCGTCAAAACTCACTGAACTACATACTTGAAATCTGTGCATGTTATTATATGTAAATTATACCTACATTTCTAAACACATTAAATGTAAATGATAACATTTCACGTAAAGTGTGAAGTGCCATCAAAATAGATACTAGTCTCATCTGAGGCAAAGACACCACGTGCATGCCCCAGCCTCCCGCAGGGATAACGACCAGAAGCCAGAGATCGCTCTCTAACCTTGGGTGGGAGCCTGCTCTCCGATCTGCGCCGCTGGTGCCCCACCCCCCACCCTGCCTCAGTTTCCCCCCACGACGACGCTTACTTGCTACGGTACTCATCTAGCGTGTGCTGCGCCTCTGTGCCCTGGCGCTCCAGTCGGGCGCGTTCAGCCGCCAGGTCGCTAGCGCGCCGGCGGTTGCCTTCCACTTGGCGGACGAGGTCGTCCTCAAGAAAGGCCAGCTCGCCCAGGCTCTGAAAGGCGTCCAGCTGCCGCCGGAGGACGCCGTGGCGCTGCTCCAGAGCTCGGGCCCGCTGGACGTGGGCGGCCACCCGCTGTCCAAGCTCCTTCAGCGCTGCCAGGTTGGGCGCAGTGGCGGAGCCCTCCGACAGGCGATGGGGAACCTCCTCGGAGGACTGGTACTGCTCCTTGCGAGCCTGGAAGACGTAGCTGCTCCTGTACATGGCTCTTCTGAGGGCGAAGGCACGCAAAGCCCATTCCAGGGGGCCCCTGGTAGAGCCAACAGCCGGCTAAATAAACACTGGAGGCCCCTGCGCGCTGCTGGAACGTTCCAGAGCTAATCAGCTGGTGAGCTCAACACTGTGTCAGCCTGGGGGAGAATAAAAGGCAGCAGGCATGGTTTTGTGGGCTGGATTAACAGACCACACAGCTCTGGGGCTTGGAAGGTTAAATTGGGCAATGAGGTTTTTGTTCTGTGATTGTTAAAGCCTGTTGCTATATGATTGAATGGGGTCGGGAGGCCAAGAGGGGCGTGACTTTCTTTTGATTGGTTCCACTAGAATTGTGAAGGAAGCCCAAGGAGCTTATTAAACTTGGACTAGATCAAGAGCCCAAGGACCCCTCCCTTTGTGTCTCTTTCAGTCAAGCTTTCAGTTAGAGAACTTTTTAACAATACCACTTTTTCTGATTTTTTAAGTAATTCTTTAAAAAATATATTTTATTGATTATGTTATTACATTTGTCCCAATTTTCCCACTTTGCCCTCCTCCACCTGGTCCCCCCATTCCCTCCAGCAATACCCCCTGCCCTTAGTTCGTGTCCATGGGTCATGCATGTAAGTTCTCTGGCTTTGCCATTACTTATACTATTGTTACCATCTGCCTATTTTGTACCTACCAATTTGTGCTTTTTAATCCCTGCACCTTTTCCCCCATTTTCCCTATTCCCCCCCCCAAACTAATAACCCTCTAAATGATCTCCATATCTATGATTCTGTTCCAGTTCTGCTTGTCCTCTTAATTTGTTACTTGGATTCAATATTGATATTTGTGAATTTATTATCATTTTAATGACCATCATTTTCTTATATATAATTCCCTTTAGCATTTCATATAATAAGAGCTTGGCGATGATAAACTCCTTTAGTTTTACCTTGTCTGGGAAGCACTGTCTCTGCCCTTCCATTCTAAATGGTAGCTTTGCTAGATAGAGTATCTTTGTTGTAGGTCCTTGGTTTTTATCACTTTGAATACTTCTTGCCAGTCCCTTTCTGTCCTGCAAAGGTTCTTTTGAGAAGTCAGCTAACAGTTTTATGGGAACTTCTTTGTAGGTACCTCTCTGCTTTTGTCTTGCTGCTTTTAAGATTATTCCTTTATCTTTAATCTTTGGCATTTTAATTATGATGTGTCTTGGTGTGCTTCTCTTAAGGTCCATCTTGTTTAGGACTCTCTGTGCTTCCTAGACTTGTATGTTTATTTCCTTCACCAAATTAGGGAAGTTTTCTTCCATTATTTTTTTTAATTTTTTAAGATTTTATTTATTTATCTTTAGAGGGGAAGGGTAGGAGAGAGGGGGAGGGAGAGAAGTATCAATGTATGGCTGCCTCCCATGAGTCCCCTGCTGGGAAATGGCCTGCAACCCAGACATGTGCCCTGACTGGGAATTGAACGGTGATCCTTTGGTTTGCAGGCCTGCGCTCAATCCACTGAGCTACACCAGCCAGGGCTCATTATTTTTTTAAATAAATTTTCAATTTCTTGCTCTTCCTGTCCTCTTTCTGTCATCCCTATGATTCAGATGTTGGTACATTTGGAGATGTCCCCAAGGTTCCTTACTCTATCTTTGGGGGTTTTTTTAATTCTTTTTTCTTTCTGCTGTTCTGATTGAATGCATTTTCCTTCCTTATTTCCAAATCATTGATTTGACTCAGGTTTATCCCCTCTACCATTGATTCCCTGTAGATTTTTCTTTTCTTTATTTCACTTACTGCAACCTTCATTTCTTCCTGGGTCTTTTAATGGCATTGAAATACCCATTGAGTTCCTGGAGCATCCTGATAACCAGTGTTTTGAACTGTGCATCTGTAGGTTGCTTATCTTTATTTCATTTAGTTCTTTTTCTGGAGTTTTGTTCTGTTTTTTCATTTGGGCCATATTTCTTTGTTGCCTCATTTTGGCTGCCTCCTTGTATTTGTTTCTGTGTATTAGGTAGAGCTGCTTTGACTCCCTGTTTTAGCACACCTGTTAAGTTTTATGGGGTGGAGCCTTAGGTAATCACCAGGATGGGGCAAACGGTATCACCGCTCTGTTGCTCTGCGTGGAGGAGGGCTTGCAGAGGGGACAATGTCGCCACCTGGCCTCTGGAGTTTTGCCCAGAGGAAGCTGTCTCCCCACTCTCACTTCATTTTCTCCCCATATGCCACTAGTGCTCTTTCAACTGTTACCCTGGTGCTGAATTCCAGAGCAGGTGTGTCTGTGTGAATACTAAGTCCATTCTGGGCCCTTTGAGAGGACACTGTTTCTTCCACTGCCCCACTCTCCACTGGTTTTTACAGCCAGAAGTTATGAGGACTTATCTTTCTGGTGCTGGGACCCTGGGTTGGATGGTCTGGATTAGGGCTGGGATCTCTTGCTCCCGAGGTATCCTTCCCAACTTTTATCTACCACACATGGATGCGAGACGGCCCATTCCCATCTCCACACCTCTCTGTGTCTCTGCCCCTCCTACCTTTATAGGAGGAATGTGGCTTCTTTATATCCTTCATTGTAGGACTTCCACACAGTTCAATATTCTGACTATTCTGGGTGTTATTTGCTTTGTAGTGTAGTTGTATTTTTTGCTATAGTTGTGTACAGAGACAAGGCATGTTTCCCTGCACCTCCATCTTGACCAGAAGTCTGCAAATCTTTTTCTTAATTACAGTATAATTTGGCATTTAGGAATGCTCCTTGTGATAGGGATTCTTGACAATGGATGCAAAATAAAATTCCATGTCTCAATAAATTGTGAGATGTGTTGCATGTAGAAAGTTCTTGTGTACATTTGTGAAGAATCTACTCTTTGTGCAAAAATGTAGGAAATAAATGCACAGTTATTATTATAATGTTGTTACTGGAATAGTCTAGGCCCAGAGTGGGTCTGTCTTGAGCCCACCAGTAGTGTGTGAGTTCTCAACTTTGTATAGGAAAAATTTCACAATATCAGTGCAAGTGGTTTTGAGAGTATGTTTATTAAACCTGGGAACAGTGAAACAAAGGAAAGGCTTAAGGTAGAAGAAGCAACAGGAGAAAGTCAGAGAAAAAGGGGGCTTTGGAGACTGGTTCAGGGGGTAAGCCCAGACAAGCTGCCACTGCCCACAGCTCCTCTGGCTGCAAGTCTCCAGGGGTCCCTCAGAGTTAGGAGAAAATAAGTAGAGATACAAGGTGTGGGTATGTTCTAATGAAAACACACCGTGGATTCTTTGTCTTGAAGCTTTTTATCTCTTTGGCTGGCCAGAATCCTAGGGGAGGGTCTCAACAGAATGTTTAGTAGCCTTTCAGATATGACTTTCGATATGTTGATTCATCAAAATGTATGTATAGAGGGATTAGAGTTATTTTTCTGGTTGGTTTTATTTTTAAAGAATGTCATTGAAGATGAACAAGGCCTGAGGCCAGTCTGCCCTGGGATGGTCTAGAATGTGTAAACCATTTGCTCCTAAGTGACCTTGGTTGGGGAAGTTAGCAGGCTGTAAATTCCTCAAATTGTTTGGCCTTGTTTAATTATTTTGTCTCAGTTTCCCTTATTTCAAGGAATTTCCCTAGCTTCTTACTATCCTGCCTCAGTGTCACCCTTGCTCTCCTGAGTTCTGACATCTTTTCTGGAATGGGAGAAACACCTAGAGCTCCATCAAGACATTTACATAATAGATTATTTGAACTAAATAGAAAAATTCTTGTAGCCAAAGATTATATAAATTGTTATACTCTCAAAGATTATAAAAGACTTTTTGGCCACCACATTTAATTTTAACTTGTATTATGAAATTAAAGCTAGGCTTTGACAAATTTAAAAGTAAATTGTGAATGCTGAAAGAAATAGCATTTGATTAAAATTTTACTAAATATAAATATTCTGTCATATCTCCAATTTAAAAAATTATTCTTAAGGCTATTTTGTAAAAATAAGGATTCATAGTACTATACATACTAGATAATTAACAACTATATGAATTGTGTATAATCATAGTATAAACTCATGGTTATCAAAGACCAAGGAAATTACACAGATCTTTGTTGGGCTTATTAGGGTTTATTAGTGCTCCAAAAAGACTGTAACATAATAAATTTAGTCTGGAATGATGCTGTGTAAGGTCCTAAGTGGTGTTGGCAGTGTGGTTACTGTTCTCTTTTCTTTAGCCATTTAAAAATAAAGTTTATGATCAAATCAAGGAGAGCCTAATGAGTATATATGCAGGTATACATATACCACGCTGATGGCATGGTAGAGAGCAAACCAACATAGAACAGGGGTTATAAAACCATTGTTCCATATGACATCATGTATCAGTCAAGTATCACTACAGAACAAACTGACTCCCAAATTAAGTGGCATAGAAGAAGCATGCATTGCTACAGTCCCAGGTCTGCAGGTCAGGTAGATAGCTGTCCTTCAAGCTGCAGATCTTCTGATTAGCTGGAGTAGCTCTGCTCTTAATGTCTCTCATTCTCCTAGAACTACCAGTGACAAAAGGACAAGAGCATGCTCAGCTGCATGAGCTCATTCCATCAACATCTCATTTGTCAAAGAAAATCACATGGCCACAGTCAAAGCAAGGAGACAGGCAACAGACATGGCAAGGGTGTGAGTGTGTAACTCTCTCACACTGGATTTAAGAATGGGGACCAGAAACTCAGTCTACCACCTAGTAATCCAATTTGAGAAAAATATATCCCAGAAACATAACAAAGGAAAAATATGATTTTAATTTAATCCAGTAGAACAAACACTTAGAAAATGTCTACTCACAAAGCATAGTCTTAGAAAGATCAATATTGAACAAGGCCAAGTCCAAACCCTCAAGGTGCAGGAGACAGATTGCTACTCAACTAATGAACACACTGTTAATGTAAGAAACATCCAAACCTCTAGAGAATTTTTATAGGAGTTTATTTGAGCCCTAGCTGGTGTGGCTCAGTGGACTGAGTGCTGGCCTGCAAAAGGAAAGGTTGCTGGTTCAATTCTCAGTCAGGGAACATGCCTGTGTTGTGGGCCAGGTCCCCAGTTTTGGGTGTGCAAACAATAGATGTTTCTCCCCCTCTCTTTCTCCCTTCTTTCCCCTCTATAAAAATAAATAAATAAAAATTGTTTTTTAAAGAAGTGAAACATATGATATATGCCAGGGAGCAAGATCCCAAATGCTCCTAAGAAATAGAGTTTTGCAACTTCTTTTATGCATTTGAAGTTAAGGAGTGAACAAATGTAAGTAAGATTATAGAAAGCCAGGCAGGGATTGGATTACAGGATAATTAAGAAGATTATGTACTTTCTTGAGCATTAATAACCCCTTGGAGAGACATTTCTTCTGGTCTTTTGAAGATATTTTAACCTATATGCATAAGAACAACGGAGAGGCCTGCATAATGACTACCCACAACAACCTACCCAGTTAGGAATTTATGATTAGGTCACCATGTGAGGTTACTTTCCATAGAATGTCTTTTTTTACTTTGCTGGGGGAGAGCCCCAAAAGTCTAAACTCAGGATCAATTCTGAAGAATTGACACATAGCCTTATTCAAATTCTTAAGAGCTTTAATAGGAGAAACTTACATACACAAGCAAAGCAGCTGCTCCCAGTGGTGGTAGGCCAGAAAAAAATCACACCCCCTCCCAGGATAGGATCCCTTTTCATAGCGGTTAATAGTAAAGCCACACAATGGGTAGTCTCATAAATCACCAGAAAGAACAATGCATTCCTAAATTAACAGATAACATCAGACAGTTATCACATTCTACACATTCACTAACCTCCTTCCTGGAGGCATGACATTTATTTTTGGGTGCCATTCTAGTTTTCTGGGTAATCAGCTGAGCCTGAGGCTACAGAGAGTTAAATAGTCACAGAGACTTAAACAGTCCCAGAGCGTTAAACAGAGAGTCCAGCATTTCCCAGATAACTTTGCTGCTGGAACTATATTGCATCTAAAGTGAGTTCCCCTATACTCTATCCCAAATGTAAAGTGATACCTTGCATGTATCAACAACACAAAAAAATCTAAGACAAGTTCTAAAATAGAGATATCTACAAAACTCTGAGGTTTATATTAAAGAAGCTTCAGTAAGTAGTGTGTGGGTTGGTAGAGAAGTTAGAATTCCAGACACAACAGCATAAAATTTACAGAGTGAGAGAGCACCTGGTATGAGGTACAGTGAAATCAGCCATGTGCTCCCGGAAAGTGGTGAGGCTGAGTTTAGGTGGGCATGGCAAGTAGGGTCCAGAAAGGAAAGCTTGAGGGAGGGCTAGGCTTCCCATTAGTTGTAATGGACTGAGCAGGAGCATTACCTCTATTCCTTCCCCTAAACCCTATGGATGAAGAAAGAGCTGCATATGAAACCTAACAAGCTCAGGAGAGGCCTGCATGGTGGGCCTTACAAACTCAGAGACCTAAAGTAACCACATAGTCTGACATTAAAGCTTTCTAACTAAAAGTGAGTTGTAGTGGGTATTCATGTCCTAGGCCAATATCTTCCTTGACAAAAGTCAATCTTTACCTTAACTGAGCCTGTCTATTGTCTTTTTCCACCTAGAATAACATACCTTTGAATGTCAGGTAATTTTTCTTTTTTCTAGACCCTTCATTGTACAAGAGCAGAGACCACAAAACCCCTTGTTGCTATTGTTATTGGGTTGATTGTTAACTGCTAACTATCCTATACCCACAAATGTAAAAGAAGTGTGTCTATTTGTTTTACTTTTTATCTAATCCCAAAGATTTCCCCACTTCGCTTTCTCCTGCCTTCCTAATCTATCACTAATGGATTTCATATAACCCCTTCTGCCTCCTCCTTTGATGGTAATGTATAAAATAAGATGCAAGACTGCCATTCTCTGGACCACATTCTCAATCTGTTGAGATTTTGCTTCCCAGCAATTGTCATCAGTTTGGCTCAGGTAAACTTATAAAAATTCTCCACAGGTTTAAATGTTTCTTATGTTGACAACCCCACCAAAAAAAATATGGTAGCAACAAATTTTTTTTTTAGATTGAAACTCCACAAAAAATAAGGAAGAAAAGATGTTAGGCAAAATGGTTTCTAGTGCTTGATGTGACCAACTCCATTTTAAGAAGCAAGTTACTCTCAGAGACCTGGGCGCAGAGGACCTATATTACCTGAAAAAAAAAAAATGTTCTTATATAAAAAAGTAGGCCCTTTAAATTGTTTACTGTTTTGCAATATATAACTCTTAAAAATACCCTGCCATTTGTGTTCCTGAAACCTCATACACTTTCAGGTATAGATACTCACGTTGCTGCTGACCAAGACTCTGTTTCTGTCCATAAGTTCCCTCAATAAACTCCATTTAATTCTGGAGTTGCTGGCTTTTTTCTTCAGTCTCTTTGTGGCAGGCAGTTAGATACGCATGAGCCAAGCCAGGCACAGAAGGTCACCAGGGCAGAAAGCCCTGGGTGCCTAGCAATGCGCAAAACTGGGGAAACCAGGATCTTGCCCTCAGGGTAACATTTCCTCCTCTAGCATATTACTGGTTATGTGAGTTTGACCTCTTAGAAGAGGAACAAAGGGCAGGAGGCCAGCCTCATATAACCCCTTAAAAGCCCCTGTATGACCATTCCCCTAAGCATTGACCCCTAGCAATAACATCTAGGCCTCAGTTGTGTTTCAGCTCTAGGCCCAGAAAGCAGCAAAACCAGACAAGCAGTACCATGGCTAGCCTCAGCTGCCTTGACTAATGATCCCCTGCCCTGACACTGACTAATCAGTGTGCGACCAGAAAAATAACACAGGTTCAGCTAGCTGCCGCAATAAAAGCCTAACTCATGAGGCAGGTGCTGGCGCAAGAGGAAAGAGGCTTTATTCAGGTGTCATGCATCCTGGGAGAATGGTGGACTCATGTCTCAAAGATCATCTCTCCTTCCTGTTCAAGCCATGGTTTTTATAAGGATAGGAAGGAGGGCTTTTTTCCTACTCAATTATCTTGCTAGTTTTTGGCATGCATGGGTCCTGTCCATTCATCTTTCTAATTTTTGGTGTGCTCAGGCCTTATCCATTCATCTTTCTACAATTTGGCACACGAAATGTAAGAACTGTCCTCTGCCACCATTTTGACCAATGGCAGGAGACTACCTGACTCTGACTGACTATCTGCAGTAACAACTCCCCACTTCAAAACACTCGAATCTTGTAATCTTATAAGGGTAAGTGGATGGAGATCTCATCTTCTGTAGTTCCTTTCTGCTGTCAAGGGACATAGTCTTAACATATCCCCAGGTCCAGAGGTTCTTGTTATTTACTAAATAAAGAAGCGAGTGAAGAATAGAGCAAAGCTTTTATGCAAGGGAGGATTGTTGGCTTCAGAAGGTGGCATACGCAGTGTCTAGAAGATGGCACTACCCAACAAGTGAAGCTGGTAGACTGCTTCATATTTCTAGAGACCATGTTACAGATGGGTTTCCAAAGTGAGACCTATTATGCAGAGAGTCAAGTGTTTATTGAGGGGTATGCTTAGTAGTGCAAGGCAATTGTAGTAAAATCAGAAACTGGAGAGACTAAAGGAACCCCATGATCTAATTCTGAGTGGGGCTTTGAGTGGCATATCCAACAGCAGGAGAAACTGCCAAGGAAGCTACAGTGTGGGAAATGCAGAATAAATTAAAAGTAACATTGTTGCTTAGCTTTGGGAGATGCAGTTCCTTTCAGAGAGAGGAATTTTAAATCTCCTTCAGAAGGGCAGGTCCAGCTTTTCCTTGCAGTATCAATAGCAACAGCAAGATCCAAGTCCTCCTCGGGAAGCTCCTGCTTTATGGGTGTGTGGTGGATCCAAGGCTTGATTCCTAGGAGCATTAGGAAAGAGTGTGCTGTCAGCGGGATGGCGTAGGGAATGTTCTATTGCTCAGCCAACTGCTTTTCAGGGTCTTGAGCCTTCCAGGTCATTAGTAAGAGACTCAGTCCCTGGTTGGAATGGGTGAAAGGGCTCGTCAGGTGTGTAGGTAGACCTGCAATGAGCAAACTTGTGCAAAGTTGTTAGTGTTTGCTCTAGATGTTGTACATATTGTTTGCTTTTTGATTTATGTTCTAAATCTAAAGGGGGTGTTCCTAAAACAGACCTTGGGTCTCGCATAGCAGTTGAATACCCTCTGAAGCTTTCTTTTTTCTTAAGTATATTTCATTGACTAGGCTATTATAGTTGTCCAATTTTTTTCTCTCCTTTATCCCCCTCCACCCTGCACTCCCTTTTCCACCAGCATTCCCCTCCATCTTAATTTGTGTCCATGTGTTGTACATAGAGGTTCTTTGGCTTCTACATTTCCTATACTATTTTTTACCTCCCCCTGTCTATTTTGTTCCTACCAATTATGTTTCTATTCCCTGCACCTTCCCCCCATTCTCCCCCTCCCCTGTCCCCACTGATAACGCTCTATGAGATCTCCATTTCTGTGATTTTGTTCCTGTTCAATTGTTTGCTTAGTTTGTTTTTCTTTTTGTTTTTTTAGGTTCAGTTGTTGATAGTTGTGAGTTTTTTGTCATTTTACTGTTCATAGTTTTTACCTTTTTCTTAAATCCCTTTAACATTTCATATAAAGAAGGGCTTGGCGATGATGAACTCCTTTAACTTGACTTTATCTGGGAAACACTTTATCTGCCCTTCCATTCTAAAATGATCACTATGCTGGATAGAGTAATCTTGGATGTAGGTCCTTGCCTTTCATGATTTCAAATACTTCTTTCCAGCCCCTTCTTGCCTGCAAGGTTTCTTTTGAGAAATCAGCTGATAGTCTTATGGGAACTCCTTTGTAGATAACTCTCTCCTTTTCTCTTGCTGCTTTTAAGATTCTCTCCTTATCTTTAATCTTGGGTAATTTAATTATGATGTATCTTGGTGTGTTCCTCCTTGGGTCCAACTTCTCTGGGAGTCTCTGTGCTTCCTGGACTTGCATGTCTATTTCCTTTACCACATTGGGGAAGTTTTCCTTCATTATTTTCCAAATAAGTTTTCTGTTTCTTGCTCTTCCTCTTCTTCTGGCACCCCTACAATTCAGATATTGGAATGACTAAAGTTGTACCAGAGGTTCCTGAGCCTCTCCTCATTGTTTTGAATTTTTGTTTCATCATTCTATTCCAGTTGAATGTTTATTTCTTCCTTCTGTTCCAAATTGTTGATTTGTGTCCTGGTTTCCTTCCCTTCACTGTTGGTTCCCTGTATATTTTTCTTTACTTCATTTTGTATAGCCTTCATTTCTTCCTTTATTTTGCATCCATACTCAACCATTTCTGTGAGCATTCTGATTGCCAGTGTTTTGAACTGTGCATCTGATAGGTTGGCTATCTCCTTGTTGCCTAGTTATTTTTCTGGAGTTTTGATCTGTTCTTTCATTTGGTCCATATTTACTTGTCTTGACACACCTGTTATGTTGTAAGGGGTGCAGACTTATGTATTCACCAGGGTGGGGTAACTCACTTTGCTACATTGTGGCTTAGTCTGGATGAATGTTTCTTCTTTAACTCCTTGGTTGTCAAACTTCCATACAGTTCAATTTTCTGGCAGTTCTGGTTGATTTTTTTCTTTCTAAATTGGTTGTTGTCCTTCTTTTGGTTGTGTGAGAAAGGAAAGCATATCTACCTATGCATCCATCTTGGCCCTGAAGCTTTCTTTTTAAGGAGGTATTGTTTCTTCTGTGCGATCCACGCCCATTCTTTCGGGTTAGTTTTTATGGTTTGGATGTTAACTACCCTAGGGTTCTGTAAACCCAAAGAGTAAATCTCAGGTGCAAAGAGATCCCTTCTGGGTCCTTTTGTGCAAGTCAGCAGCACCTAGAGCTGAAGAGCAAGTTCCACTGGGATCTCTAAACATAATTGCTGTTTTCGGGGGAAAAGTTATTTGTACATGCAATTTACAAAGTAAATCTCAGCTTTATAATGGAATGGGACAGTTTGGCATGTAAGTTTTTGATCCCCAAGCCATCACTCTAGAGGTTACAGGAATGCCTGGCTTTGGTCAGTCACTCCATTAACCATCACTGCAGCTGAACTTCACTTGGTTAGTTTTGTATTTAGCACTGAGTATGTCACTCCTGTATTTATGAGGGAGTCAGTTAGCTTGTTCTCCACTGTCATTTGTACCTGGGGGCTCCTATAGGGAAATAGTAGTGGGTGAGGAGGTGTCTAGGGGAGCCCCTGGGCCTCCTCACTTGTCATCATATTTGTTATTCCTTTCCAAATTTTTGTGGCAAGGGTTTCTATCCTTTTTATTTTTCTTTTTGAGACACAAGCAATCCTTTCTCCAAAGGGCTTTCTCTTTGTAATAGGTGCATTAATTGACACCTAGTGGGTTTTTCCCTTTTCATATTGGGTCCCACCTCTCCTTCTGGTTTCTGCACACTGTCTTTAAGAAAATGGTGGCCTGCTTTAATTTCCTTGTTTCCTGGCCATGGTAAACTTTACACACTATGTACACCAGCTGGGAGGGAATTCACCCCCAGTGCTGTCTAGATGTTGGAATTTCCTTCTGATATTCAGGGCACTCCGCCCAATAAAAATCATATGTACCATCCAGACATTTTCTGGTGCCTGTGGGTCACCATCAGTGTGCTTTTGCTAAGCCTGATAGATCCTTTCTAAAAATTCAGAAGAGTCTTTGCCTGGTTTCTCTTGAATACCACATATCATTTTCAGGCTCTTGTGTTTAGTTACCCCCTTTATTAAGGCCTTTCACTATGCACCTTTTATAATGTTCTAGAGAGGATAGGTCACTGCTATTTGGGTCCCTGTTGTGCTCACTCAAGGGAATTGCCCTAGCTAGTTTGGGGGTCACATAGGGATTCTCTTTTTTTTTTAATGATTTTAATTTATTTTCAGAGGAAGGGGAAGGGAGGAAGAAAAAGAGGGACAGAAACATCAACGTGTGGTTGCCACTCACACACCCCCATTCTGGGGACTTGGCCCACACCCCCAGGCATGCGCCCTGACTGGGAATTCAACCGGTGACCCTTTGGTTCACAGGCCATCACTCAATCCACTGAGCCACACCAGCCAGGGCCCATTGGGGTTCTCTTGATGGAGGCAATGATGTTGGGAACTGCTCTGCCTGGTTTCAGAAGCTGTCACCCCCCCAGGGCTAAGGCTGAGTGAGCGACCTTCAGATCATAAACCACTAAGGAGACAAAGCTTATCCCCCTGGCAGGAGCACCTCCTCTGCCCACTTTACTTTACCATGCCTAGCCCCCCATGCATGATTGGTTAGCTAATGATGGGTAAGATTCCTCCAGGGAGGGACAACCTAAGACAGGCATGGCCATAAGAGGGCCCTCAGGAAAGGACTTGGGGGGCTATGGAAAAAGGGGATGATGGGTAGTCACCCCTCAGCTTTGACATAGCCTGAGTTCTCATTCTGTCTGCAAGAAGTCTCCTAATTTCTTGGCTGCCTTACTTCCCTTGCCTGACTTAAGCCTGAAACAATGCCTTAAGCCTGAAACAATGCCAGTGGTGGCTACAGCCCTGTGCTGGAAAGGGCGGGTTCCCTAGGGTGATCAGGCCTAAGAAAGAATGCATACAATCCTGTGAAGTCAACTTTGCCAATGCCCTCAATTTAAATGATAAGGGTCCAAACACAAAATGAGTTAGTTTCCCCAAAGTTTATGGCTCTTTAGCTATTTGACCCTGTCTCAAAATAGGCCCTCAGAGTTCTTTGAATGTTATCTATTTGATCATTACTGCCTGACAATTAGTGGTAAGCTTTCCATATATGCCCTATATTCCTATGCAAATTAAAGTCAATAAAAGCCTGTCAAGGCAAGGGTTGGGGTGCTCTTCTTTTGAGAGAGTGGCCATGAGATCCCTTTTCCTCCACAGGACTCAGTAGTCCGTGTGAATTTGTCTCGTCTCAGCCACAATGTCACAGACACTGTGGGCCAGAGTCCTTGTCGCAATGAGCCTCTTCATTAGCTTTATTTATAATTAGCTGCCTTTCATCTACCATTAGCAAGATGTTAAAGAGAGCCTGTACTTCTGCCCAGTTTGGATAGTGAATGGCAAAAGTGAAGGTGATAAGATCTGCCATTTTCTGAGCATTCTTTCTGTATGAGGGGTTGGAATTCTTCCAGTTCTGTAAATCTGAAGTGGAAAATAGAGTACGGGCCCAATAATAGCCAGAAGGCTGGCCTTCCTATTTTATTCCACTTTTAGGGTATTGCCTCAAAGGGAATTGTCCTATTCTAGATAGGGATGCTCCTTGGCCAAATTGGGTGCCCTGCTGGGTCTTTAAGGGGGAGACCATTCCTTTATCACACAAGGGTGGAGCTGTCACTCCTTTGGGTCCTATTTCAGGGAACCTAGCAGCAAGGGTGGTGGGGAGGGGGAATCTTTCTACTGCTCATCCTGGGTGCCCCAGGTTCAGGGAATTAAAGAGACTCATTTCCTCATTTTCCTTTTCTTCCTGTGTCTTACTATCAGGGAAGGGTTTTGAAACCAATTCCCTTTTCTGCATGATTAGGTTCTTCCTTTCTTTTCAGGATCCTTATTGTGTAAAGACATAAACACCTGGACATAAGGGATTTTGTCCCATGTCCCTGACCATTGGCAAAACAATTTCAACTGTACGATGGTACGGTAATTTAGGGAATCATTTAAGGGGTATTTTCCCCCATAGTCTAAAGTATACATAGGCCAACCAGTGTTAAAACAGAAAACCAATTCCTTCTTAGTCATTGCTTCATAGCTGTACATGGACCACTCAGCTAAAATTCAGCTCAGTGGGCTCCCTTGAATAGTCAAAACAGAACAAACTCTAATGGCACAAAAGCACAAACCCAAAACCATACCATAGCAAGAAGACCCCAGACAAAGCAGGAACGTATGAACAAATCCATAATTTGTTTTAGGGATTATGGATCCATAATTCCCTTATTCAAATGAGTACTCACAAGCAAATCTTAGAGTCTTATCTCCTCCAACCAATATGCAAACAGTCCTAACTGGACCCAAATGGCATGAAGCCCCAGTGGCACAAAGCCCAGGTGGCAAGGAGAGCCTACCAACCAGTACCACAAATGGTCCTAACAGGCCCAAGTGGCACAAAGTCCTAGTGGCATAAGGCCCAAGTGTCATGAAGCCCAAGCGGCAAGGATAGCCTGCTAACTGGTACCTCAAATAATACTAACTAGACCCAACTGGCACAGAGCCCAAGTGGCACAAAGCCCAAGTGGCAGGGATAGAGGACCTCTGCTGTGCATGCCTATTTGACTTACACAGTCTTGGAGTCTGTCTGCTTCTGGGAATCTGTTTCCTTTCACCAGCCAGGCATTTCAAACAGCTGACATCTTGAAAAGGGGTGCAGGGATATTCCCCAAGAAAAGGTCTCAGCACCTCCTGGGAAGTCCTCACAGTCCCTCTCTGGGAGTCAGCCTGCCAAAGGCAGCTGAGACCTGAGCCTGGACCCTCTGGGATTTTGCAAAGCCCACACTGTCCCAGCAGAGTCACCTAAAATCTGTTACTAAAGAAAAAAAAAAAAAAAACAAACAAAAAAAAAATGCAGATTTGGATGCATGCTGCAACAAAAGCCAAACTCGTGAGGCAGGTGCTGGTGCAAAAGGAAGAGGTTTTATTCAGGTGCCACATGACCTGGGAGAATGGTGGACTCCCATCTCAGAGACCATATACCCTTCCTGCTAAAGCCCGCCATTCTTATAGAGATAAAGAGGGGAGGGCTGTTTTCCTATCCAATTATTTTGCTAGCTTTTGGCATGCTCAGGTCCTTTCTAACTCTTGGTGTACTCAGTGTAAGAATCTCCCCTGCCACCATTTTGGCCAATGAGAGAGACTCCCCAGTACTCCAACTGACTGTCTATTGTAACAAATGGAGTCCACGATCCTGAAATGACACACCTGGAAAGTTGATGAATATTCTATTTAGATCCTTTCCTGGGACTGCCCATAAAATCTTCACTATTAAAAGTGCTTAGGACATAGGACCTAAGTTGCTCTACCTCCCAGGAGAATACCCACGCCTTTCTCCACCCCTTACTCTCACCCTCTTTTCCCTCCTGGCACTTTACCTGTATCCTCCTCTCTCCTAAGCTCCAAAGGCCCTTCTTTGCTTCTGTAACTTGTTTCCTGAACCCATTTCTTCTAACACTCACTTATTCTACCTCTGTGACTTTCTAAATAAACTTTCTCTTATAGTTTGAGTCTTGTCTCTGTTTTCTTTTCTAGCCAGAACTCAAGTACTGAAGTTGCTGAAGCAAGGTCTGGTTTGACACTACCGGTCTAACACCTGGTGCCATTCTCATCACCACCAACATCTTCACATGTCCTCCTTTGGAGGCCAGTTTCAGTACACCTCAGGAAATTTTCCCCCAAAAAAGATGACAATGCACAAAAATATGTCAACATATTTTGAAAGGCTGAGCATTGACAGAGTAGTGGCTACTGGCAGAATGAAGAAAGCTGAAACCTAAGAGCCTGCAGAGAGGAATGGGAAAGAAAAACAAGCTGACTCATGCAAGAAAATCTCAGAAAAGCTTAGGAATTGGATGTACCAGATATATCTGAAGGTGTGGGTAAAGGGTAGAGCTAAAACTCCAGAGGGTTGACAGAGAATCTGCATAAAAAGCAGTTAGAATTTAATCTCCTACTGCATTCTCGCAAAGCCAGCAACTAAACCAAACCCCCATCATGACCAGAGTCCTGGACATTATTCCCCAGTGAAATCAAACAAGAGAGATCTTGAGTTTAAGTTCACCAGACACAGCCAAGGATAGGATAAGGCCATGCTGAAACAAGGACTTAAGGGAGCAGATGCACAAGAAAGACTGAACTGTATGCTCCCCCATTGCCCATTCACCACTTTACTCCCTGGTTACCTGGCACATATTCTGCAGGGAGGTTTGGGATAATTTTCCAAAGAAATTGAATGACTTAAGAGAAAAAGGTCTGCATTCAGGTACTGAATTTGAAATGCTTACTGCTTGGCAATAATCAATAGTGATGGGAAGGAAACTGGGACTCGAATGAATGGTGCAGATCAGAAGGAAGAAAAAAACATCCAATCAGAAAAGAATGAAGAAACAAGAATTCAAAAAAAAAAATGAGGAGAGGCTTAGGAACCTCCAGGACATCTTTAAACATTCCAACATCCAAATTATAGGGGTACCTGAAAGGGAAGAGGAAGAGCAACAAGTGGGAAAGTTATTTGAACAAATAATAAAGGAGAACCTCCCCAATCTGGCAAAGAAAATAGACTTCCAGGAAGTCCAGGAGGCTCAGAGAGTCCCAAAAAAGTTGGACCCAAGGAGGAACATACCAAGGCACATCATGATTACAATAGCCAAGATTAAAATGAAGGAGAGAATCCTAGAAGCAGCAAGAGATAAGGAGACAGTTACCTACAAAGGAGTTCCCATCAGACTGTCAGCTGATCTCTCAAAAGAGACCCTACAGGGAAGAAGGGGCTGAAAAAAAGTAGTCCAAGTCATGAAAGGCAAGGACCTACATCCAAGATTGCTCTATCCAGTACAGTTTTCATTTAAAATGGAAGGGCAGATAAAGTGCTTCTCAGATAAGGTCAAGTTAAAGGAATTCATCATCACCAAGCCCTTATTATATGAAATGTTAAAGGGACTTATCTAAGAAAAAGAAGATAAAAAATATGAACAGTAAAATGACAGCAAACTCACAATTATTAACAACCATGCCTAAAACAAAAACAAAAACAAACTAAGCAAACAGCTAGAACAGGAACAGAACCACAAAAATGGAGATCACATGGTGAGTTATGGACAGGGGAGTGGGAGGGGGAGAGAGGGAGAAAAGATGCAGAGAATAAGTAGCATAGATGGTAGGTAGAAAATAGACAGGAGGAGGGTAAGAATTGTATGGAAAATGTGGAAGCCAAAGAACTTATATGTATGACACATGGGCATGAGCTAGAGGGGGGGGATGTTGGTGGGAGGGGGTGTGCAGGGTGGAGGGGAGTTAAGGGGGGAATGGGACAACTGTAATAGCATAATCAATAAAATATATTAAAAAAAGAAATCTGTGTTGACTGAGAAATGCCTTCTTCTGTGTTTTAAGTGTTAACCTGATAATGTCACAGTAACTAAGATCAAACATCCAACCTTCCATTCACCTTGAATTTAGAAAAATGGTTGATTCAGTTGGGACAAATATAGAAAGTCCTATTTTTGTTATTATGTTCCATTCCTGTTTACCTATTTATTACTATAAACTCTGTACTTGCATTGGAGACAAATAGGTGATGCTGAATTATACTCTATTTTCTATTTCTTTCATTAAAACATTGAGTTCTTAATGAAACAGAAATGTAAGGTCTAAAATTAACTGAAAAAAATTTTAAAGATATTGTACATTTTGAGTTTGCTTTCTGTTTTTTACAGACACAAAGTGTAATGTAGAGAATCTCTAAAATGATGGATTTGAGCTAAAAAAATCTCCAAGATCTCCTTCCTGCTTGTACAGGTTGAATTGCAGCCTTCAAAATTCATATATTGAACCCCCAGGGCCTCAGAATGTGACTGTATTTGGCACAGAACCTTTAAAGAGGTAATTAAGGTAAAATGAGGTCAAATGCATGGACCCTAATATAATATAACTGGTATCCTTATAAGAAGAGATTATAACACAGACAGGTACAGAGGGAAAACCACATGAAAACAGGGAAAAGGCAACCATCTACACGCCAGAAAGCCTCAGAAAAAAAACAGGGGCCTCAGGAAAAAACAACCTTACTCACCCATGATCTCAGATTTCTGGCATTCAGAATTGTGAGAAAATAAATTTCTGTTGTTTAAGCCACCCAATCTGTGATACTTTGTTATGGCAAATTGATACATTGCTCCACCATTCTTATTCTGCATGATCCTTTATAGTCCATCCTTTTCTCAGATCACACAGTGTCAAATGCCTGCCACAAGAGGGCCACGCTGCACTGAGAGTGAACACCCTGACTCCAGGCCTCCAAGGGTGATTACAGATAGTACAGAGGACAGATGGATGCCCACATGCACACCTTGAAGGCTTTCCATTAAACTGGACCAATTCAAAAGGCAGTCAGCCTGGAAAGGCACATTTCAAGTAAGGTGGCCAAGAACCCCAAAGTCAAAGGGCAGACAGCTCCTGATCCCTCCTCTCTTAAACTGACGTCTCTCTCCATCAGGCCCCAGCCTCTAAAGACATGCTGTAAAGCACAATCAATTGCCTTCTAAAGTGATGAGTAAACATGAAGGGTGGCAACGGATAGAGAGACACACTCAGAAGCAAGGCTGTCTCTCACATACATAGTTGGCTCTGAAGACTTTCTGGAAAGTGAAGCTTATGGATTCAGACACTATCAAAGGCAGGAGGACACTACCGTAAGTACCCAACCTGCTTTTCTCACAGTCTAATACTGTCTAATACAGTCACTGAAGCAAGTATCAACAAACCCAATTTGTCTGAAGACAGATTTGCTCCCGATAGTCTTTGGCTGTCAGGCCCAACAAAAGGCATAACAACTAAAGGCAATACACGATCCTGGATAGGGTTCTAGACCAGGAAAACAAAACTATATAGGGACATTACTGTGATGCTAGGTAAAATTTAAAAATGGAATGTGGATTAGATAACAATAATGTGTTAAAACTCTTGATTTTGATAACTGTGCTATGTCATGTCAGGTAGGAAAATGGCAATCTCTCTTCTTTATCCTCCTTATACCTTCTTCCATCTCCAGAAAATGGCAGTCTTAAGACATACACTCTTACCTGAAATAATGAGGCACAATGTTCAGCTTATATAGTTCAGAAAATAAAAATATACATGCATATATATTATATATACACATATAAATAATCACATAGAATGATAAATGGAATAAAATATAAATAATGAGTGGATTTGGGTAGAGGATATATATGGAAATTCCTTGTACTCTTCCTGCAATTTTTCTGTAAGTTTGAAATTATAACATAAGAAAAAGTTAGTCCCCCAAAGGTCAAACACCTCTGGGAAAATTGTGCTGAGAAAAGATATTTCTTAGTGATAATAAGAATATGCAAAAATGCTCCTTTGATTCAACAGATGGCATTTGGTCTCAGCAAATAGGATTTCACTGATGACATTGGTAGGAATTTAATGTCACTAATGATTAAAGGATTTTGAGAAGAACCTGGACTTGTCTTGCCTAAACACCAGACAAATGGGGCACAGCCTTGAAATGTTGTATAGATATTATCACACCCTACTTATTCATCATCACTCTGGCTATGCATGAAAAGTGGCCATACCAGCCCTGGCCAGGTAACTCATTGGTTAGAGTGTCATCTCAATACACCAAAGTTTCAGGTTTGATTCCCAGTCAGGGTATATTTAAGAAACAACCAATGAATGCATAAATAAGTGGAACAACAAAATGACATTTTTCTCTCTCTTTCTCTCTCTCTCCCCCCCCTTCCCCATCCCTCTAAAAATCAGTAAATTGAAAACCATTTTTTTAAGTGGCCATACCCATGAACTCAAGGATGCAGAAATAAGTCACTATCCCAGCAGGTGCCACATTCAAGACTGAGTTTGAAGAAGTATTTTTCATGGTTATAATTTCTTGTGGATTTAAATCTGGCCATGCTATTCATATTTGTGCCCATACTTCTCTACATTATTAAACAGACCTATTACCACTCTCAAGATGGGTCAGACTACATCTGAACCAAAGCCCCTTTTCTTCTGGGAATACGTTGTCAAATGGTTTGATGTATCATCTAACCATAGCTGACCAACTGGCATGCCAACTTTGTTTTAAGAAAAGGATGTTCTAGATCCTGCTTTATACCACTTAGGAAATGGACCCCAAGGAATTTGGCACACATATCCATGAAGGCACTTCTAATGGAAATAATCCATTTATAGATTTTTAAATATTCTATTTGCTAATGTTTTTTAATGATACGGTATTGATTATGCTGTTAGTTGTCCCAGTTTTTCCCCCTTTGCCCTCCTTACCCAGCAACCCCTACTACCTCAGGCAATCCCCACACCATTGTTCATGTCCATGGGTCATGCATAGGTTCTTTGGCTACTCCATTTCCTATACCTTTACGTCCCCATAGCTATTCTGTAACTACCTATTTGTACTTTGTAATTTCCTCACCTCTTCACCCATTTTCCTATACTCCCCTCCCATCTGGCAACCATCAAAATGCTCTCTGTATCAATGATTCTATCTTCTTCTTTGCTGAGTTTTTTTTAGATTCAGTTGTGGATAGATAAGTATTTGCTGTCTATTTTATTGTTCATAGTTTTGATATTCTCCTTTTTCTTAAATGTTAAAGTCCCTTTAACATTTCTTTTAATAATGGTTTGGTGATGGTGAACTCTTTGGTTTGTTATTTTCTTGTCTGGGAAGCTCTTTATCTGCCCATGGATTCTAAATGATATCATTGCTGGTAGAGCAACTTGGCTGTAGGAACCCACTTTTCATGACTTTGATATTTCTTGCCAGTCCCCTCTATCATGCAAAGTTTCTTTTGAAAAATCAGCTGACAGTCTTATGGGATGTCCCCTGTAGGTAACTTACTGCTTTTCTCTTGCTGCTTTTAAAATTCTCTCTTCAACATTTGGCATTTTAATTATGATGTGTTTTAGAGTGGGCCTCTTTTTATCCATGTTGTTTGGGACTCTCTGTGGACTTGCATGTCTGTTTCCTTCAACAAATTAAGGAAGTTTTATTATTTTTTTCAAATAGATTTCCAGTTTCTTGCTCTTCCTCTTCTCCTTCTGGCACCCCTATGATCTGAATGTTGGACCTCTTGAAGTAGTTCCAGAAGCTGCTTATACTATCCTCATTTTTTTATTCTTTTTTCTTCCTGTTATTCTGATTGGTGGTTTTTGCTTCCTTATGTTTCAAATCATCAATTTGATTCTTGGCTTCATCCACTCTACTGTTGTTTCCTCGTAAATTGTTCTTTATTTTAATTAGTGTACCCTTCATTTCCAACTGGGTCTTTTTTATGTTGTTGAGGTCCTCACTAAGGTTGTTGAGCCTTAACCAGTGTTTTGAATTTGGCATCTGATAGATTGCTTACCTCCATTTTGTTTAGTACTTTTTCTGGAGTTTTGATCTTATTTTTTCATTTGGGCCACATTTCTTTGTCTTCTCATTTTGGCAGCCTCTTTGTGTTTGTTTCTTTGTATTAGGTAGAGCTGCTATGACTCTCTGTCATGGTAGTATGGTGTAATGTAGTTGGTGTCCTGTAGGCTCCAGTGGCACAGCTTCCCCAATCACCCAAGATGGGTATTCGAGGTGCACCCTTTGTGTGGACTGAGTACACCCTCTTCTTGTAGTTGAGCCTTGATTACTGTTGGCACATCAATGGGAGGGATTTACCCAGGCTAGTCAGCTGCAAGGACTTTCTGTGACCACTGATCACAAACCTCCACCTTCAGTGGAGGATCAGCTGTGCAGGGGTAAGGTGGTGGTGCTCCAATGTGGTCTGTAGTTTCCACTGGGTGTATTACAGGGTGCAGCCAAGAGGGGAACCCCCAAATAGAGATTTGTAATGGAGCCCAGAAGAGCTTGGAGATGATTGGCTCCACACGGCAGGGACACACCTGCCCGAATGCTGGCACCTGTAGCCAATTGTGGGAGGAGCTGGAAATGGGGCTGCAGAGGAATATTGGTGCTAGAATTTATACCTGGGCACAGCAACCATTTGGTGTCTTTTTGGGGACCACACGGCTTGGGCATCTTGGAAGAGGGACCACATGGCTTTGGCAGAGTGGGAACCACGTAGCTTTGTTGAGAGTCAGGACCACATGGCTTTGGAAGTGCTCCCTTTTGCCACATGGATGGTGCTGGGAGCCTGAATCATGGACTTTTCTACTTCTTTCCTGAGATATGGTACCTCAGACTGGGCAGAGGGAGAAGGAAGGACTGTGTGTGTTTGTGAGTCTTCTAAAGAACTTTAGTCTGTATAACTTTTAAATAAATAATAATTCCTTTCCTTTTCACTGATCTCTGGTATTGAGAGATTTCTTTCCTCTGGAGGCGGGCAAAGTGAACCTACTTCAGGGGAGGAAGCCCCAGAGAAAAAGGGGGGTCTTTTATATCATTTAACCCCATCCTCCGGTCTGCTCTGTAACAGGTGTGCAGGCTCTGGGTTTTCCCAGATGGTGCAGGACAAGGTCAGCCACTATCTGTGTTTTGCCCAGAGCCATCCTGCCTTAAGTATAAAGCAATCTGAAATGGCTGCTACTTGTGCTGGGTTTGGAGATTTCCAGGTAAGGCCAAGCTATGAATCTAGGATGGTTGCTATGAGTGCCAGGCCTGGGGCCCTTAGTAGGAGATATGGGGGCTGGGAGCTCACTGAGGCTGGCTGTGGCTTATTTGAGAGGATTTAGGAAATTGTGAAGTATGAGCTTGACCAGCCATTCATATGGAAAAGCATCTTGGGTGGACTGGTAATTTAGATGGGACAGAGTCTCTGGGATCTCCAGGGCAGGGAAAACAGCATTAGGTGGGCTGATGGAGCCTCTAATATGGCAACAGCCTGCTAGCTCTCTGGCTCTTTGTGGGGAGGTTCAGAAAAAGGACAATGGCCCACTTTTCTGTCTAGGAGAAAGGTGTCCGCCAGCTCTTACCTCGATGCCACACACTTCACTTTCTCCCTGTGTGCTGCTGGTGCTTTTCAAGCTGCTACCCTGGCTGGAGCTCAGAGGGAGTGTGTCTGATTAAGTCCATATGTGGGTTCTTTAAGAGGAACTGCTTGAGACTCTAGAAGTTTCTTCCACTGACTCAATCCCTGCTGGTTTTTGCCTGCAGAAGTTATGGGGGCTTATCCTCCTGGCACTGGAACTATGGGCTGGGGTACCTGGTGTGGGATTGGGGCTTCTCACTCCTGAGATATTCCTCCCAAGTTTTTATCTACTGTATGTGGATGTGGTACCAGCTAGTTTATGTTTCCGCTCTTCCTACCTGTCTGAGTGTATGTGGTTTCTTTAATTAATTTCTTTACTTGTCAGACTTCCATTCAACTTGATTTCTGATGGTTCTGAATGATGGTTTTTCCATGGTTTAGTTGTATTTTTGATTTGGTTGTATGAGGAGGGGAGCTGTGTTTACCTATGTCACTATCATGACCAGAAGTACCCCCATTTATAGATTTAAACATGTATCTGTAATATCCATTATTTTTATAGAGCCATATCTACTTTTCTTTTGATATGAAATGGAAGTAATTAAACTACTTCATAAGAGATGCTCTATCTTCCAAAGATTACCAACTTCTCAGCTTTGACCTGAAATTGGAAGGGATGATATCCTAAGCTATTTTATCAGCTATTTTTCTGATTCTGTACACAGTTTAAAAGTACAGTAAGGGTAGCTACAACTGTATGTTTTAAGTACTAGCCTTCAACTCTCAGATCTAAAATCTATGTAAAGTTTTCTAGTGAAATTTTTAATAAGAGCTAGTGTAAAGATTACCATTGTTTGAAAGGCACAGAGGTCTGCCAAAAATTTGAACAACTACTGCCCTGGCCTGGCCAGTGTGGCTCAGTTGGTTGGAGCATTATCCGGTAAACTGAAAGATCATGGGTTCGTTTCCTGGTGAGGGCACCTGCCTAGGTTGTGAGTTAGGTCCTGGCTGGAGTGTGTGTGAGAGGCAACCAGTTGATGTTTCTCTCTCTCATAAATTTTTCCCTTTCTTTCTCCCTCTCTTTCCCTCTCTCTAAAATCAGTAAGCATGTCCTCAGGTGAGGATAAAAATAAATAACACAAAGATCATTTAAAAACATTTTGAAGAACTACCTGTCCAACCATCTAACTTGTTAGCATTTGGAAAAGGACTATAAGTGATGTGAATACTATTATCCTACTAGTCCACCTACTATCATCTGCTATGGTTGAGGCCTACTGACTCCTACTCCTTCATTTATTCAAAATTCTTGTCATCTGATTTTCTTCTCACCTAGCAGACACCATCATTTTCTTCACTTGCCTGTGTCCCTCAATTTGTATATCAATATCTCCCTTACTGCTTTGCACTTTTCATTCAACTGGTCATGCATATTAATGTATGAAAATGGATGTCTAGAGGTCTTCAGTTCCACACACCTAAGCCCCTCACTGGCTTAGCCAAGATACCCTTCATGCTAAGCCTCTACCTCTAAGTTATTCAAACAGATCTGCCCATACAATTATTCTGACAAGACTGCAGATCTTTGAGGGCAGGGTTGAGATCAATGCTGTTTATTCCGCAATGGTCATCCTCCACCAGAGGATAACTCAAAAGAAGCATGTTCCATTCTTCCCTAGGCTGCCTGAAACTTAAAAGTTGGTCTTTCCAGATTGCATACCTGTCTCCCTGGTTTCCTGTAGGGTATGGCAAATGAGAGTCACTGGCAGGAGATCAGAGAGATGCCCTTTGTGCTCTTCTCTCCCTCAAGGCAAAATCCCATTCCATCCTTTGCTCCTGTGGGGTAGGAGTAGTAATAGCTTCCTGCTATTGCAAGCTCCTGGAGCTTCACCATGTTTTGTTGATGTCCTTAACCCTGCTCACAAATTTAGATTTTGTCCATTCATTTCATTCTCCTCCATTAAGCCCTTTACTAATATCATTTATTTCCTGCTGGACGTGTAAGAACCCTGACAGATACAATATCTCATTTATCAACTAGTAAAGTTTCAGTAAAATGAATTAGAGAATGAATGAATCTTAAATAGAAATTTGAAATGAATGATAGTTTTTGAATGTTGGTTGGGAGGTAAATCTTGAAACTTTTAAATGGGAAAGCTGAATATTACTTAGCCAAAGGTGAACCATGTAGCCCTTCAGCCCACATTTTGGTGTACCAAAGGCCTGGCCCTCTCGGCCCACATTTGCTGAGTGGATGTTTCAAAGGGAATGGTCAAATTTAGTAGCAACCCTAAATTGAAATTTACTCTGCTCTATGCTGTGGTGACTATGTTTATGTTGTCTTTCATCATTAGAGGAAAAAATAGGGACAGAACAAAAATATATTCATTCAGAAGAAAACAATGCAATGATTGTAATTATAAGACAGACTAAAAGGAAAAATCAGTTCCTTGGAAAAGAGCTTTTTATTTTCAGAAGATGAAAAAGAAAAATGTCCTCAAGTGATAGATAATGAAGACATCCTCAAAGGCTGTAGTGTGGTTCTTCAGATGTAAACCTAAAACAGTATCCATTACAAAGGGTGGCATCCAAGCTTGATTCTGGCTGCATATTTTGTTCTGTGGTCACCCCTGGCTGAAACCAGCAGTTTAAACTCAAGCCGCAGAGCTGTGAGTGGCCTGTCTCTAAAATGCCTTTGGATTGTCCTCAATGACCGTAATTGTATGACTTGGTATCTGCAATACACAGGATATTTGGGACCGAATTCTCCCAGGGTATGTTATTTTTTCAATTTAACCTGAGTTTTGGGGTAATACACACATTGGATCTGAAAGCACCATTTGCCAGGATTTGCTATGTGATGATGTCCTAGTCACCTTGAAGATTCATTCCAGGGCACCAGGGAACCAACAAACCCATGTACCCAAGCCTGCATTTGGGCCACTATTTGGCTGAGTCACATGCAGTGTTGGTCTTCTAGAGCTGCTTCTTAAAAGCTAGTAAGAGTCAATTGTTAAATTTACAGGAATTTGGGGAGCTGATTGATACCTCATTGATAGCGTGGGGTAGGAGTATTTATACCACAGGGATTGACAAACACTATAAGGACATTTCTCCTTTTAAAAGTCAGTTGTTTAACATTTACCGGCACCACATTATCTATGAAATAATAGATCCATCTCTCCAGTGGCTGAAATTGCTAAAAAGGCACTTTTTCTGCCCTTCTGGTCTCCAAGCTCAAAGATAAGAATCAGTCTTCCTGAGTATATTGTTTAAAATGATATCCTAAATTTAAATGTTCAGTTTTTAAAAGTTAGGCTAAAATATACAGCCTGAGAAAATGGTTTGTTTTGGTTTCAAGTTGGCTCAAGAAATTTCTGAAAATTAATGTGTGATAAATTGTCTTATAAAGTTAAAATGCCTTTCAAAGTTTTATGTGGCCATTTCCAAAACTTGGGAAGTCAGCCAGTAAATTAAAATGTATGTCTATAAAGAGAGAAAGAAATTTATCTCAAAAATAGTTTAGACCCAGCTGGAGGAGTTGGTCTCTATCTCAATGGAAAGGGAGACTGCAATCACTAGCTAATCTCAAGATCTTTTTTCCCTGAAATAATGTCTGCCCTTTGGTTCTGTTATTTTTGGCCAAGTTTTCTACCAAAACAAAAATTTTGTAACTGCAATGACCTAACTTGGGAAACAATTTTATAACATTTTCTAGGAACCACAAAACAATTTTTACTCTTTCTGAAGACCAATGGTAGGACTAAGAAGACAACATAATATTTTGCCTGGCAACAAAGAAAAAACTTGATATGGTTGGCAGGTGGAAGAATATCTCAGTTCAATGAAGGGTCATCCACAGCATTTGAAATATTTTCAAAACCAGTAATGAACATGCCTCACATAACATCACACCCAGCTAAAATCCTAGATCCATTCAGCTGGTTATTAGAGAATAAATGATAACCTTTAGGCAGTGAGTTTTGACAAAAAACAATAGTAACAGTGGTTAGCTGGAAAAACAGACTTATGTTTTAGAAGAGCCAGAAGAAAACATCTTGATGTGGTTGGGGAAAAAAAAAGCTTCTTGCAGTGATTCAAGTTTCAGTTGGATGAGTGCAGACAATCCAAGTTAGGCAACATTATTAGTGCTGATAGATTGCAAAACAATCTACCACCTCATCCATTGGCAAATGCCCTGACAAAACCCATTAAATATGTGCCACTGAAGATATTTGAAATAACCTGGTATACTGTGTCACAGGACATATCATAATTAAAACCATGGACACAAATTAAATAGTCTAGGTTTTAATCCTTCAGGACCCATTAGCTATGTGATCTCTCTAAGCCTCGCATTTCATCCATAAACTGGAGGCGATAGTTGAGTCCAAAAGACTTGTTGTGAGAGTTAAATGATCCACTTAGAATGGTGTGTGGCACATAGTAAGTGCTTAATAAATATTAGCCATTTTTTTGGCTTGTAGCTTGACTTATTTGTCTTAGTTTGGAGCACCCCAGAAGCAGATGCTGAGGCAAGGATTTGAGTACAAGTAGTGTAACTGGGAGAGGATCCTGTAATACCAGTAGACAGATGGGGAAGTGAGGTCAGAAGGAGAAGGCAGCCAATCATTGGGGCATTACCACTGTGGGTGACTGGAGCTCACTGCATCTGGAAACTCTAGGAGACAGTAGGACTTACCCACAGAGATATCTTGTCCAAGGGGTGAGAAAGTTGGATATTTATCCACAACTCCCTGTCCATTTTTGATTAGGGGCTGTTCTTGAGGGCATTGATACTCTAGGACATGGGACAGAAAATAGCTGGTAGTTCAGAGTAAGCAGCCTTCAATATTAGAAATAAGTGCTAAGGGAATATGAGGGGGCCAGCAGAAACTGCTAGAACTCTACATTGTTTTCAGATCACTAAATGAACTGAAGTCTCCTCTATATATCTGTTTTAATGAGTCAACCCTCTAGTGACAATTATTTAACAAAACAAAAAAACTGTGTTCATTCTATGCCAGTTTTAATGAATGTAGTAAGATAAAAAATAAATTATGTAAGTTTAAAAAGTGTGTACAGCCCTGGCTGATGTGGCTCAGTTGTTTGGAGCATCATCCCCTAAATCAAAAGTTCATGAGTTTAATTCCAGGTTAGGGCATCTGTGTAGGTTGTGGGTTTGGTCCCAGTCAGTGCGTGTATAAGAAGCAACCAATTGATGTTTCTCTCCCTTCCTTTTCCTCTACCTCCTTTCCCCTCTTTCTAAAGTCAATAAGTATGTCTACAAGTAAGGATTAAAAAATGTGTACATAAGTTCCCATCGAATCAGCACAGCATTGGGAATAATATATGGAATTTAAATCCTAATTCTGCTTTCAACTGTTCATTTCTTCCTCAATAACCACTGCCTGAAGTGAGGAAGGTACCTAATATTTTTCATTGTACTGTGGAATAGACAAGCCCTCATGAAAAAGGAAAGCATCCTTTTTTCCCAAATCACCAAGCTTTTAGCAGCTCAGGTTTTTAGGACAAATAACATATCAAGACTTTCCTATGCATCCAGACAGATGTTCAAATACTAAGTGATAATTAATACCTATAAACTCCATTCCTAAATTGAGAAATGTATCCATTATATAATCTAATCATTTGTGTCTTTTTAAAGTGAAAAGAGGAAAGTCCGTGTATGTAACCAACATTTCTAAGATAAATATGATCATTTACCACATAATGGTGTTTAAGTCAATGGTGGACAGTACATATGAGTGTGGTCTCATAAAATTATAATGGAGCTGAAAAATTCCTATTATCTAGTGATATCATAGTCATCATGATGTTGTACTGCAATGCATTACTCATGTGTTGGTGGTAATGCTGGTGTAAACAAACCTGCTAGTCATCTAAAATTATAGCACATAAAATAATTACAGTACATAATACTTGATAAGGATACTAAAATTCTGTTACTGGTTTATGTAGTTACTATACAAGACCTTTTTATCATTATTTTACAGTGTACTCTTTCTACTTATAAAAATGTTTTCTGTAAAACAATATGCTGTGTTATATTGGCAGCAGCCTCATCTTACATTTACCTCATTTCTTGATTGCATCATTTTCCCTGTGCTTGATTTAATCTCATGTTGTTTTGTTCAGTAACATGTTGTATAGGCTTGTATCCTGGGAGCAATAGGCTATGCCATATAGGCTATGTGTGTAGTAGGTTTTACCATCTAGGCTTGTGTAAGTGCACTCTATGATGTGTGCCTAACAAAAATTGTGTAACCATTCATTTCTCAGAATATAACTCCATTGTTAAGAGACCTGTGACTGTAAATGCCTCAGACCTAAAGATTGATAGATTTGCCTACACAAAACATAAACTTTTTTTGGCTACCAAAAAAAAAGACATCCCTAAACAATATTAAAGTTTAATAAAAAGTCTAGGGGAAAGTTTGCATAGTAGATAAAAGATGTACTATATAAAGAAAGATTACAAATCAATTTTTTAAAAAATCCAAGCCCTGGTTGGGTTGCTCAGTTAGTTGAGTGTCATCCCATGCTCCAAAAGGTTGTGGGTTCAATTCCTGATCAGGGCACATACCTAGTATGAAGGTTCAGTCCTGGTGTGAGCACATACAGGAGGTAACCAATCCATGTTTCTCTGATACATTGATCTTTCTCTTTCTCTCTCTCCCTTCCTCTCTCTCTCTAAAGTCAATTAAAAAGACATATCCATGGGTGAGGATTAAAGTTAAAAACATCCAATACAAAAGTGGACAAAGAACAAAAGAAGTTGAGAATTCAATGTTACAAAGTCTGACCACTTGCCATACTTTCAAATGAAAGGAAAATAGTCATATACAAGTGGCCCAGTTTCTAAAGCAAATAATTACTTTAGAGTTTGATACAAACTGTGAAAGTTTAAAGAAGGCATGGGGTAAAAAAATGAAAGGATGTTGAACCTCACTATTCATCAAAATACTGTGAATATCAAATGAAAAGGTTGTACCTCTCCACAAACTGGTGAAAATAAGAAAGACCATAAATACCTACCTAATGTTGATTTAGGTCCGGGGATCCAGACATCCATATGCTATTCTTAGAAATATACATTGATGTAACATTTCTAGAAAGCAAAGTAACAATATGCTTTATAGTTCTTTAAATATCTCATGAAATTTGTCCTAGCAATTCTTACAGGAATTTAGCCTACAGAAATAACTACAAATGCTGAACCTTCATATTCTCAATGGATGTTATATCAGTCAGTGTTTTCCAGAAAAACAGAACCAATGAACACACACACATATGGGGCAGGGTGGGGGAAGTGGCTGGCAATTCTGAAATCTATAGGGCATGAAAGCAGGACAGCAATTCAAGTAAGAGTTGATACTGCAGTCTTGAATCCAAAATTCATAGAGCAGGCCAGCAGGCTGGCAATTGAGGCAGGATTTCTAATGATGCAGTCTTGAGATGAATTCCTTCCTCTCCAGAAAACTCAGCTTTTGCTGCTTAAAGCCTTCAATTGGTTGAATAAGTCCTATCCTCATTATTGGAGGGTAATCTGCTTTTCTGAAAGTTAACTGATTATAAATGTTAATCACATCTACAAAATACCTCCATATCAACATCTTTCTAGTGTTTGACTAAGCACTGGGCACCATAGTCTAGCCCAGTTGACACATAAAATTTACATCAGAGGTGGTCATGCCTGCTACTTCACAAAGAAAACAGGAATCATTAAAAAGATGCTCTCTCAGCCAAGCAAGCAGCACGGTTCCCTCCCAGACCCCTTCCCCACATACACCACCACAATGCAGTGACGAGGTTTGCCCAACCCTGGCAAACACCTAAAGCTCTTGCCCCTAACAACATAACAGGTGTGCTGAGACAAAGAAATATGGCCCAAATGAAAGAACAGATCAAAACTCTAGAAAAATAACTAAGCAACAAGGAACTAGTCAACCTATTAGATGCAGAGTTCAAAATACTGGTAATCAGGATGCTCACAGAAATGGTTGAGTATGGATGCAAAATAAGGGATGAAGTGAAGGCTATACAAAGTGAAATAAGAAAAACATACAGGGAACCAACAGTGAAGGGAAGAAAACCAGGACTCAAAGCAATGATTTGGAACAGAAGGAAGAAATAAACATTCAACTGGAACAGAATGATGAAACAAGAATTCAAAACAATGAGGAGAGGCTTAGGAACCTCTGGGACATCTTTAATCCTTCCAGCGTCTGAATCACAGGGGAACCAGAAAAAGAAGAGAAAGAGTAAGAAATTGAAAACTTATTTGAACAAATAATGAAGAACTTCCCCAATCTGTAAAAGGAAATAGACTTCTAGGAAGCCCAGGAACCTCAGGGAGTCCCAAAGAAGCTGGACCCAAAGAAGTACACACCAAGGCACATCATAATTACATTACAAGATTAAAGATAAGGAAAGAATCTTAAAAGCAACAGGAGAAAAGGAGACAGTTACCTACAAAGGAGTTCCCATCAGACTGTCAGCTGATTTCTCAAGAGAGACCTTCCAGGCAAGAAGGGGCTGGAAAGAAGTATTCCAAGTCATGAAAGGCAAGGACCTACATCCAAGATTACTCTATCCAGCAAAGCTTTCATTTAGAATGGAAGGGCAGATAAAGTGCTTCTCAGATAAGGTCAAGATAAAGGAGTTCTTCATCACCAAGCCCTTATTATATGAAATGTTAAAGGGACTTAGTTATGAAAAAGAAGATCAAAACTATGAACAGTAAAATGACAACAAACTTACAAATATCAGCACTGAACCTAAAAAAAAACAAAAACAAAAACAAACTAAGCAAATAACTCGAACAGGAACAGAATCACAGAACTGGAGATCGCATGAAGGGTTTTCAGTGGGGAGAGGGGAGAGGGAGAATTTGGGGAAAGGTGCAGGGAATAAGAAGCATAAGTGATAGGTACAAAATAGACAGGGAGAAGTTAAGAATAGTATTGGACATGGAGAAGCCAAATAACTTATATGTATAACCCATGGACATGAACTGAGGGGGTTGTGTTGGAGAGAGTGGTGTGCAGGGCCAAGGAGGAGAAAAGGGAGAAAAGAAATGGGACAACTATAATAGGACAATCAGTAAAATATACTTGAAAAAAGGTGCTCTCTCAACTTTAATCTATTGTGTTCTCAGCTCAATATCCCATCTCCCTTCCTGGGGACCTCTCATCAACATTTGAGCTTATTGACCACACCCTTCTTGAAGCACTTTCTCCAGGATTTCAAGATTTCACTTGCTTCTGGAGATTCTCCCATTTTTCACCCCTTCTCAGCCTCTTGTAGGGATCCTTTTCAACATCATGTCACTGAATTATTGGGTTCCTGGGGGAATTCTGTTCCAACTTTCTTTTCACCCTCAGAATAGTTAACCTTTCTGGGCCACAGATTGGTATTACCTAGAACTGCATTTAGATGCACACAATAAGCACCCAACAACAATATCTTTACCAAAAAAGATTTCTTTTTTTGTCTTATAACATGGAGTCTAGAGTCAGGCAGTTCAGGGTTGGTACAGTGGACTCATGGAACCCAGATATGTTCACACTCTTCACAAAGTTGTCCTCAGTACGTGGCTTTGGTGCTCCTGTTCACAAAATGGTTTTTGCCCTCTAGGCATCATGTCTACACCCACAGTGTCTTCCCACCAACTCTTTGGAATCTGATTCATTTATTTATGCAAAAAATATTTATTGTGAACCTACCATATGCCAATACTCTTATAGGCACCAGGAATACAGAAGTGGGAAAAAAGATAAAAATCACTGTTCTTGTAGAGTTATATTCAAATGGGGAAAAGTAAAAAATATAAATAAGTGAAAAATATACTGTTAGATGGTGATGAATGCTATAGAGAAAAATAAAAAGGAGAAAGAAATAGAAGGATAGAGGTGTGTGTGGTAATTTCAGACAAGGTGGTCAGGGACAGCCTCGCTAAGAAGGTAATATCTGCGTAGATAATTGAGGGAAGTGATGGGCAAGCAATTTGGATGCCTAAAAGAAGAGCATTCTAAACACAGGGAAGACTATGTGTAATGGGGTATTCCTGGTTTGTTCAAGGCAGATTGGGGATGCTGCCTTGGTGAGAGTAGAGAAAGTGAGGGCAGAGTGGAGGGTTGAAGTCAGAAAGCATAAAGAAGGAGCCTGATATCAAAGGATTTCTACAAAATCCTTCATAACAATTTTGCTTTACTAAGTGAGAGAAGGGAAGACATTGAGAGTTGACAAAGAAGTTGCATATACTTAATTACAATTTAATAGGGTCACTTAGATGGCTGTATTAAGAATGACACAGCCTGGCTGGGTGGCTCAGTTGGTTGGAGCATTGACCTGTAATAAAAAATGTTGAGGTTTCTATTTCTGGTCAGGCCATATACCTAGGTTGCAGGTTTGATCTCTGGGAGGCAGCCAATTGGTGTTTTTCTCTCACATTAATTGCGCGCGCTCTCTCTCTCTCTTTCTCTCCCCCACTCCTCTCTCTCTAAAATCAATAAAACATATCCAGGTGAGGAAAGAAGGAGAAGGAGGAGGAGGAGAAGGAGAAGAAGAAAGAAGAAGAGGAAGAAGAAGAAGAAGAACAACAACAACAACAACAGAAGCAAAGAAACCAGTTAAGAGGCTATTGCAATAATCCAGTTTAATGGGATGGTGAGTTAGACTGGATGGTAGCAATGGAGATGTAGAGAAGTGGGAGAATTCTGAATATATTAGGAAGGTAGAACAAACAGGATTTACTGATGGGGGGGTATGAGAGAAAGAGAAGAGTCAAGTATATAGCTGAAGATTTTGGCCTAAGTAAAGAAAAGAATGAACTTGCCATTTATAAAATGGGGAGGATTGTACAGCAGATTTAGGGAGTATCTCAAGGTTCTGTTTTAATTGTAGTAAGTTGAGATATTGATCAAACATCCAAGGGCAAATGTTGAATGGGTAGTTGCTTCTCTAAGTCTAGAGCTCTGGTGAGAGGTTAAAGAAGGAGATGTGAATTTAGGAACCATCTGCAGAGAGTTGATATTGAGAGTAGATAGAAAAGAAGTCTAAGAACTGAGTATGGGGCACTCTAGGGATTAGAGATCAGGAGATATAAGGAAGAACCTAAAAAAGAGACTGAAAAGGAATAGCCAAACAGGTAGGTAGAAAATCAGGAGAGTGTGAGATTCTGGAAGCCAAGTAGGTAAAAGTGTTCTAAGGAAAAGATAAGGTGTGATTCACTGTGTTGAGTGACATGAGGACTAAGAATTGACCACCAGATTTAGCAATATGAAATTGCCTGATCACCACAGTAAGACCAGTTTCAGGAAAGTAGTGAGGATGAAACTAAGAAGATGAAATGCTCAACTCAAGCAGAACTAATGCTTAGAATATAAAGTCAATAGAGTAAGAAAAGAATCCCTCAAAAGAAGCTTACTTCAACAACTTCTGCAGATATTTTGTGTTTACCTTTTATGTGCCAAGTGATATTCTAGGAACTGGCAATTCAGCAACAAAGAAAAGCAATGTCTCTGCTTTCGGAGAGCATCACATATTTTACTGAAGGCAAAGGGACAATAAACAACTGAACTAAATAAACATTGACAGTTGCTTAAACTGCTTCAAAAAATACACATGGAAAGGGGATAGATTGGGGATGAAGAGGAATTGTTTTAGATTGTGATCATCATACCCTCTCAGATTTGAGTACAGATCTTATATCAGTTAGGATTAGGATCTTTGAAAAGACTGACTTAAAATTTTAAAAATATATATTATGGCTGTGTCTTAGCTCAGGCTGCTATAACAAAATTCCATGGACTAGGTGGCTTATAAACAAGAGAAATTTATTTCTCACAGTTCTGGAGGCTGCAAGTCTGAGATCAAGATGTCAGCATGGTTGAGTTCTGGTGAGGGCCCTCTTTCAGGTTGCAAACTGCCTACTTTTCATTGTATCCTCACATGGCAGAAAGAGGGCTAGAATGCTCTATGAAATTTCTTTTATAAAGGCTCTAATCCCATTCATAAAGGCTCTACTGTCATGACCAAATTACTTCTAAAAGATTCCATCTCCTCATACCATGACCTTTGCAGCTAGGATTTCAACATATGAATTGGGGGGAGGCAGTACACAAACATTGAATCCATAACAGATGGCAAATCTGATTTTAAAAAAAAAGCAGAGTCACAATTAATTATAATGTGTATAAAAAGCTAACAAAACTACAGTTACTGGTGATATTGTTTTAGTATAAAGGAATAGATAATATTATATATGGTATTATATCCCCCCAAATGAAAATCTACATAAAATATATGATTCTCTAGAAAAGAAACAAAATACTAAAATTAATGAAAGAAACAGAAAACTTGAGAGGAACAACAATCACAGATAAAAACATAAAAATCAGCTTAAAGCTTAACTTTGAGTTATGTTTCAGATCAGCTCCAAGGACCTTCTGGTCTCTCAGGCCAATACTGTCAAATCTTTAAGGACTAGGTTAAGTCCGACTTAATGGCACATATTCAGAGCAAAGTCAAAGAAAACAATAGTCCCAACTTATTCTCTACTTTAGGATTGAAACTGGCTCAGGATATCATAAACACAAACCGAAATAAAACATAGTCCTGTCTCATTTGTGAAAATAGGTGTAAAGATCATAAATGGCTAACAAACAAAATCTAATAGTAGGTCAAAAAAACAAACATAACGGCCAAAGTAGAATCTATCATGGAATGCAAGGATAGTTCAACATTAGAAAATCCATTAGCAGTAACAGATTAAAGGGGAGGAAATTCCTATGGTATCTCCAAAAATATTCGATAAAACTGAACACCTACCACTGATAAAAACTCTTAGCAAATTGGTACAAGAAACTTCTTTGCTAAATGCAAAGTGTAAGAATGCAAACAGCGCAAGATATGGTAGAATATGGTCAGCTTTGCACTAAAGTCAGGAACAAGGCAAGGATTCTTGCTATCATTCTATTAGTCAGCATTATGTTCTCAAATCTAACCCAGGCAAAGGCAAGAATTAGAATTTAGTTTTAAGAATTAGAAACAGGAAAACAGAACTATCATTATGATATTTATGGCTTATATAATAATATTTCCAAACATCTAAGAAAATTAAGTAGAAAATTAAGTATTAGAATTAATGAGAGTTCAGTTTGGTGGTTGGCTATATAACTAGTCTATAAAAATGAGTTGTACCCTGGCTGGTGTAGCTCAGTGGTTTGAGCGTGGGTCTGTGAACCAAAGGATCGCAGTTCAATTCCCAGTCAGGGCACATGCCTGGGTTGCAGGCCAGTTCCTGGCAGGGGACACACAAGAGGCAACCACACATTGATATTTCTCTCCTGCTCTCCTTCCCTTCCTCTCTGAAGATAAATAAATAAAATAAATAAAAATTATTTAAAAAATTATTTTTAAAAATGAGTTGCTTACCTGGCTATATAACTAGTCTATAAAAATGAGTTGCTTACCTTTACTCCAGTAATAATTAAATACAAAATATAAATAATGAAAGCCATAAAATACCTTAAAAATCCAATTAAGTCACACATTGACTGTACATGAAGAGTAGTAAAAAGTTTTACTGAGTGGTATAAAAGAAAACATAAAAATTATATAAACATGCATGTTCATAAGTAAGAAAAGTTAGTACTGTGAAGATATGGCATCTTCACAAATTGATAATTAAACACAATATAATCCCAATCAAATGCCATTAGAACTATTTGTAGGACTTTACAAGCTGATTCTAAAATTCATAGGAAAGACTTCCAGCCAAGATGGAAGTGTAGCTGGACATACTGTGCCTCCTCTCACAACCAAGATTAAGGACAACAAAAATATAGAACCAAAAAAAGAAAGAAAGAAAACCCAACCAGGACAGAGGGAAAATTTAATTGTGCGGGAGTCCGACAACAACAATTCACCCAGCCTGGTAAGAGGGGTGATGTCAGCAGCTGGCAGAGTCCGAACACGGTGGGATAACCCAGTGGTGGTTCCAGCACGCAGTCACTCCAGGTGCACAGGCAGCGGTGTTCTCAATGCGAGGAGGCAAAGTGCGGCGCACAGGGAGACAGACTGTGGACACACATTTGCACACAGATAAACCAGGCGAAAACGGGCAGCAAGACAGATTGCACAACATAGGGCCCCAGCGCCAGGAAGTGAAGCCTAAAAGCACCCATTGAAAATACTTGTAGGGGCTGAGGTGCCGGGAGGGAGTCCCAGCCTCACAGGAGAGTTTGTTGGGGACACCCATGGGGTACCGAAGTGTGCGCAGGCCCACCCACATGGAAATCAGCACCAGAAGGGCCCAATTTGATAGGGGAAAGAGGCTGAAGGGACTGGGATCCCCGAAAGAGCGCGGAGCAAGCGCAATTGTTCCCTCTCGGACCCCGCCCCCACATCCAGCATCACAACCCAGTGACTAGGCTGCCCGCCCTGGTGAATGCCTAAGGCTCCGCCCCTCACTATGTAACAGCCGTGGCCAGACAAAAACCAAAAAAAACAAAACCAAGGATGGCTCAAAAGGGAGAACAGACCAGGGTCCCAGAGCTAATTCATCTGAGCGACCAGGAGGTGGTCAACCTATCAGATGCAGAGCGCATAGCACTGGTAGCCAACCTATCAGAAGCACAGTTCAAAGCTCTGGTGAATAGGAAGCTCACAGAATTGGTTGATTTTGGTTGCAAATTAGAGGAACAAATGGAGGCTACAATAAGTGAAATGAAGAAAAATGCACAGGGGACCAATAGTGATGGGAGGAAAACTGGGACTCAAATCAATGGAGTGGACCAGAAGGAAGAAAGAAACAACCAAACAGAAAAGAAGGAAGAAACAAGAATTCAAAAAAATGAGGAGAAGCTTAGGAACCTCCAGGACATCTTTAAATGTCCCAACATCCGAATTATACGGGTACCAGAAGGGGAAGAGGAAGAGCAACAAGGGGAAAACTTATTTGAACAGATAATAAAGGAGAACTTACCCAATCTGACAAAGGAAATAGACTTCCAAGAAGTCCAGGAAGTTCAGAGAGTCCCAAAGAAGGTGGAACCAAGGCACATCATAATTACATTAGCCAAGATTAAAATGAAGGAGAGAATTCTAGAAGCAGCAAGGGATAAGGGCACAGTCACCTACAAAGGAGTTCCCATCAGACTGTCAGCTGATTTCTCAAAAGAGACTTTCCAGGCAAGAAGGGGCTGGAAAGAAGTATTCCAAGTCATGAAAGTCAAGGACCTGCATCCAAGATTGCTCTATCCAGCAAAGCTGTCATTTAGAATGGAAGGGAAGATAAAGTGCTTCTCAGATAAGGTCAAGTTAAAGGAGTTCATCATCACCAAGCCCTTATTATATGAAATGTTAAAGGGACTTATCTAAGAAAAAGAAGATAAAAATAGGACAGTTAAAAGATAGCAAACTCACAGTTATTAACAACCACACCTAAAACAAAAGCAAACAACTAGACCAGGAGCAGAAACACGGAAATGGAGATCACATGGAGGGTTTGCAACAGGGGAGTGGGTGGAGGAGAGAGGGAGAAAAGGTACAGAGAATAAGTAGCATTGACAGTGGGTAGAAAATAGATAGTGGGAGGGCAAGAATAATGTGGGAAAAGTAGAAGCTAAAGAACTTACGACACATGGACATGAACTAAAGGGGGGAATGTGGGTGGGAGGGGGTGTGCAGGGTGTAGGGGAATGATGGGGGAGAAATGGGAGAACTGTAATAGCATAATCAATAAAATATAATTAAAAAAATAAAAAAGAAAAAATAAAATAAAATTCATAGGAAAGAGAAAGTATATAAGGATACTTAATGATAATTTTAAATGAATAACAATAAGTGCCTATCAACATTTAAAATACATGTGTTATTTGTATAAAAATGAACAAATTGGTGGGAAAAATAAAGCAAGCAATAGATCCATGTGAATCTATTTCTGTATGGGAATTCTATAAAAGTTCTATGGGAAGGGCATATATGGTTTAAATGATATATCGTGTCTGTGGGAAAAAATAAACTACTTGAACAAATTATTTTGGAAAAAGTAGATAAACATTTGGAAAAAATAAAATTAGATACCTCACAACATATAAACTTAAATCCAAATGAAATCTTGATGGTACAGAAGGCCTTAAGCAAAATTACAAATGCAATAGTCACCAAAAAAGAACTGATAAATTTCTTATTAAAACACCACCACTTAACATGTTTAACATTATTAAAATATATGCTAAATGACACTATAAACAAAGTTAAAAGATGAAAAATAACTAGGAGATAAATCTTTTTCACATGAACGAAACATGTTCTGTATTAATAACAAGAACATGATAAAACTACTAAAATCAGAAAGAGACAAACAAAAGTAAAAATTCAATAATACATGAATATATATTTCACAGAATGAATACAAAAATGCCAATAAACATGTGTGCCTTGCAGCCGTTGAAAGCCAGGCAGATTCACACAGGATTCAGGCAGATGGAAGAAAATTCACAGAGCCTTTGGTATGTCTGACATGCCTTTATTCTGAGGTAGAGTAATACCACAAGCCTAGTATTGCACTGGGGGAAGTCCCAACTCCCTTATATACTAAATGCGCACAAAGCTAGCAGGGTGCCAAGATATTATATAACAAAGCGTGATTCTGCACATGCAGGCCCATGCTCAAGGGTATGTGAATACTGCTTATCATAGTTGCCTGGACACCAGGGTGAGGGAGCCTGACAGACTTCATTTTCCCCACAATTCACTCCTTCAGCATTCCTCACTGTACATTCTACGTGAGGGTGTCTTCCTCAAGGGTCCCTTGGTGAGGAGGGCAGAGTCCTGCACCCAAATGCTGCAGCAGCACACAACCAGAACACAAGCACTGCCACCCAAGACAGCAAGGAACCACCACCATTCAGTGGTTAGGGAGGCTCACCATTCCTGCAGGGATTACCGGTCAGGGTTTCCATAGCATGGGTTTTAGAAGCTAATGCCTATAGAGCTTGGCTAACATTATGATGGACATTTGGAATGTATACACAGCATTCAACCCCTCTAAAGCACAAACCCCACCCTGTGATGCAGTGAGCATATTTAAGGCCATATGATTTCGTAAGGCTACTTTTCTTAATTGATACACTTCCTCATTTAAGTGGTTGAAGGAATTATGTGTTGCATTTAACGCATGGGCAGTGTGCAAAGCCAAAGCTGTTATTTCAGTTTTAGTGACAGAAGAAGCAGCTTGAAGAGAAAAAATCACTAATGGGTAAGACCACCAGGGAGTATGCTTTACACAGTGTCACACTCTAAATGCTTCCCAATTAGTTGGCTGGATTACAAGAGTTTTCTGAACTTGAGTAGGCAAATAGGGCAATTTTCAGGTACAATGGCCAGTCCAATTCCCAGGCAGGTAAGGCCAGCCATTTGAGCCACACACCCAGAGGGCCCCAGTGGGGAGTGCAGTCCATGAGTTATTTCGTGCCTCCCAGTAATGCTTAAGAGTATGCTTCTTACAGATTTATTGGAGTCCATCCCACTTGGGCTTGTCCTTTAGGGTTCTCAATACCAAGGGAGGCTCGTCCAGCCAACTCTATGCCTCAGCCAGGAGCCACCCCAAGTCATCCCATATGAAGTAGCTGACTACTAGCTGGGGCCAATCACACTGCTGCTCTGCCCCAGTGTAGATGTCAGTCCAGGTTGTGTTACACAAGGAATGTGCACTGTTCCATTGGTGCTGTAACCAACTCCAATTTGAGATTGAAGTTAGAGAGATGCACCATGGGAGGCCGGCAGATGTGCTCAGGGGATTTCAGTGCAGACCAAGCATGCTGATTGGTTAGCCACTGAGGCATAGGTATGTTCCCAGTCCACTAAGGTGTTTCTTTGCAGCCTAGGGGTGAAAAGACAAAGCAGTTATAGGCACCAACAATAGCAAATTACCACCCTTAGGCAATATACAAGCAAGTTTCTGGTCCATTGACAAGATGATAAGATGGTGGTTGGCAGAAGGGGCCTTCCTGGGTGGAAATTAGGTAATACCTAACTACCCAGGATACTGTTTGTAAGTTTCTTTTTACCTCTTGTCCCCAAGGGGCAACAAGAGCCACCCAAAGCATGTGGGGGGGTTTTATTTCCCAAGGCCATGCCCAAGTAGCTACCTACCCTTGGTCTAGGCCCTCAAATGCAGGAAATAGAATATTTCCTTGTTTTCTCATGCCTGATTTCAGCAAAGTGCATCCCTTGACCACTTTCAATAATTAAGGGTCACCCATAGGCAGTGCACAGGCACTCCAGTGCAGTGACCACTGCCCTTTGATCCAGGTGGCACACACCCACATACATGACCACATACTTATACCCCTCTGAACTAGGCAGGGGCCCAACCACATCAACCTGCCATTGGGCCAGAAGTACTTATCCCCGCAGTACCCACCTGGCAACCCTCACAGGCCTCCGGGGATGCTTTTGTGAGCAGAACACCACAGGTCTTACAAGATTTCTGTACCTTTGCTAAGGTGACAGGTAACTCCCAAGCTTTTAGGGTGGACCACATGGTCTTGTGCCCAGTATCTAATGGGCAACAGTGTAGCCACTGGGCTATTGTGTTTCCTGCTGGGCTGGAAGGCACCATTTCCAGCCATTGCACCTTGGCTAGCATGTCAGCCTCATCATTCCCAGGGGAAGCAAGGGGTGTATGCCCAGTCACCTGATATACAGTGATTTATTTCTGGTGGCCTAATTCCCATAGGTCTTGCCACAAGTCCTGCCCCCACAGTGGCCTATGCATAATCATCCATTTATTTGCATATCATGTAGAGATTGATTGTTGCGGACACCAGCCTGCAGTGACCGTGGCATTATGGATGAGATATGAGACAAATTCACATGGACTACCAAGTCCTGTGGAGGAAAAGGGACAGCACGGCTACTATCTCAAGGGGAGAGCACCAACCCTTGCCTTGACAGGTTTTTATTTGGTTTCAATTTGCATAGGAATACAGGTGAAGTTCTTTAATGATTGTCAGGCAATAAGGATCAAACAATAGACAGCATACAAAGAACTACAAGGGCCTATTCTGAGTCAGGGTCTGTTAGCTAAAGGGCTACAAAACTTTGGGAAACAAACTCATTTCCTGCTGGGACCCTTATCATTTAATTGAGAGCATTCTTAGCAAAGCAGTTTCACAGGATTTTTTGCATTCTTTCTTAGACCTGATCACCCAGGGAACCCACTCTTTCCAGCACAGGGCTGCACTGCTGTGATTGTTTCAGGCTTAAGTCAGACAGGGGAAGTAAGGCAGCCAAGAGATTAGGAGACTTCTCACAGATAAAATGAGGACTCAGGCTATGTCAAAGCCAAGATGTGAGGGTCCATCACCTTCTTTTGCTATAGCCTCCCAAGTCCTTCCCTGGGGCCTCCCCATGATCATGCCTGTCTTAGGTTGTCCCTCCCTTGAGGAATCTTACCCGTCATTGGCTAACCAGTCAAGCATTGGGGGCCAGGCAGGGTGAAATAAAAGGAGCAGAAGTGGCTCTCCTGCCAGGGAGATAAGCTTTGTCTCCTTAGTGGCTTATGGTCCAAAGGTTGCTCACTCAGCCTTAGCCATGGGGGGTTACAGCTTCTGAAACCAGGCAGAGCAGTTCCCAACAATTGATAACAGTCCCTGGTGCACCACCTAACTATTTGTGCAAATAGTCAGGGGTGGTTCTTCATTTGCAGCCATGAACCACATGGCTCACTGTCCTACCCACTGGCTACTTTGACCTATTTCAGTGTTAAGTGTCTGTTTAACTGCTGTCACCTTTCATGGGGACGGCAACTGAACAGGGGGATGCTCAGCATACCCCTACAAAGAGCCTCAGCAGGCTCCCACAAGGAGCCTCAATAGGCCCCTGCAAGGGACCCACGATACACTTAAGAATGAGGGACATCTAATGGTATATTAACGGGGGGGGGATGGGGGGGCAGGTGCAAATGCCCAATACTCAGGGCAAGCTGCACAACCTTCCCCTTTACACCACACTTCCCATGATTATTAATAAAGGCCTCAGGCCTCAGAAACTTGTCTGGGTTTCCATACAGGAGACTACATTTTGCCTGTGTCTACTAAAGCCAGGACCTGCTGCACGTTTGTAGGGAGACAAATGTATAGCCAATTCCACAGGCAGCCTTCAATTCCCATCCATTCCCTGTAGACAGGTTCCTTGGTCCTTCCCCTATTCAAATGTTTAAAGGGTATTTCCTCCCCCTTCTCAGTGGTTGGCACAGCCATATGGTCATCCAGATGCAGAGGATAGGCCTCTCAGGGCACACCACCAAGTTTCCTGGTCATCTTTTTCTTTTGGGTCCTAGTTATCCATGAGTTCACTTTTTGGCTGAGGGATGGAAGGGGCTCAAGACACCATCCCTCCCACTTGCTGCTGCATCCCCTTGGGCCACCCTGTGGCCACCTCTATGGCTCTGGCTGCTGCCATGGGCTCCACTGTCCCACTCCAACATTACTGCCAGAGCACCTGACATGGGCCATAGCCCTCTGGGCCAGTCCCTCTCGGCAACTTTATTCCAAGTCTGTGTGGGGCACTGGAGGGGAAGGGGGCCACAGGCTATGTGGATCTCAACTCCCCCCAAGTGCAATAAGCTGCTGCCATTTCATCTTTTGTATTGCTACTGGATGAGCCCACAGGGAACTCAGTTGCTTTCCTGCCTCCTTCACCCTATTGTTCACTACGATCGGGGAGGGGGATAACTGCTGCTCTGCCTGTTCTGGCGTCTTGCTCCAGGGTATCAGCCAGAATCTCCAGGGCTTCTGCCCCCTGTCAGAGCCCTTGGGACTTCACCTTGTCATAAAGCCCAGTCTCCTCTTCCTCAGCCTCCAAAGCTTTTGCTCCCTCACAAAGCTATCATAGCTGTGCCCCATCACAAAGTGCAGTTTCCATTATAGTTCGCAAAGCTGTAAGAAACACCTAGCCCATGGCCCCCTGGCTGCCAGGGCACTTGGCTTCTCTAGGGTCTCCCCTATCACCTTCAGGGCCTTCTTTACTGTGTCAGGCGCACAACTAACATCTGGCCAATTCTGGAGGCTGGGGCCCACACTACCAGGACACTTGCCACTGAATACTACATGCTGGTGGCTGGGCACCCAACCAAGCCCTGCTCTGGGGGGGCAATGGCTCCATATCATTTTTGCGATGAATCCTGCCAACTAAGTCAATTGTCTTGCAGCAGCTCAAGGCTGGGCAGATTCACTCAGGATTTGGGCTAATAGAAGAAAATTTGCAGAGCCACTGGGGTGTTTGACATGCCATTATTCTTAAGTGGGGCAATCCACACACAAGCCATGGGTCATGCTGCAGCAAGTCCTGACTCCCTTATATACTAAATACACAAAAAGCAAGCAGGGTGCCAAGATATTATATAAAAAAGTGAGATTCTGCACATGTGGACCCATGTTCAAGGTTTTGCGAATACTGCTTATCATAATTGCCCAGACATCTGGGTGAGGGAGCCTGACTGACTCAATTTTCCCTACAATGTGAAAAGATGCTCAACTGTGGCAGACCCTTCTGCGTGGCATGGGCCCAGCTCCCACTTGGAGATGCACAGGACCCACACCCACAGAGAGGTTCTTTCGTGGGTAATTGGATTTGCAATATACCTAAGCTGTTTTGAGGTTTGCTCTTTGCTAAAAAAACTCCCTTACCCTGAAAGTGCTTACTGTAACTTCCTAAAATCCATGCAGAGCCTTGCATGGACCAGTGTAAGGCTGCCTATTCATTTGCTAATGTCCTTCTTCTGTGATGTAATGAGGGGCATTGGCTCCTTTGTTGTAACCTGGATACTGAGGAAGAACCATCTTGTAATGTGAGATGATTAGAAAAAAGGCCTGTCATGGTGGAGGCCGAGGCTTTTGCTCCTCTTGAGAAAAGCCATGCTGTCATCCTTATTCCTCCACCAGGCTCAGTAGTCTGTGTGTATGTTTTAATTCATCCATAATGACGTGGACAATGCTGGCGTCCACATCACTCAGTGTCACCTAGTAATCAGGAAATTGTAAATGCAAGCAATGAGATACATTTTTCATTCATCAGACTGACAAAATTTACAAAAGTTGATATCCAGAGTTGATAAGGATGTAGTACTCTTTCATACATAGTAAGAGAATAAATAAAGCTTTTGGAACAGGAATTTATCTTAGGTTTCAAAAATTAAATGTGTATATATTATTCAACCCTGAAGTTCCACTTTTTAGTTCTCTATATTAGATGTGGACTTAACCATGTGCACAGAGGTATGTACAAGGATGTTAACTACATACTCATTTGTCATTGTAAGCTGCTTAAATATTTCTCAGAAAGATAAATAATAAACTTCTGTATTTTCATATTATGGAACACTACGTAATAAAGAATGGAATAGATCTCTAAGTACAGCCATAGTAAGATGACCAAGACATATTGCTGCATGAAGAAAGCACATTGATGAGAGTCTATGAAACTATTTGGTTGTTTTTTTTTAAATCACAGAAATAAAAAAAACTATATCATTCAATCAATTTTATGTGTGTGTGTGTATGTGTATGTATGTGTGGTATATATAGAACTCTGGAAGGACACTTTCAAAACCAATGATAGGGTTTAATTTGGTGAGGGGCAAAGAATCATAGGGGAGTAACGGTGAAGTTTTCTATATGGCTTTCTATTGAGGAGAAGGTATTGATAATTTGCATAATTAAAAAATATTTAAATCACCTTTTTAATTATTGGATTAAAACATGTTAGGACAATGAATTGGAAACATTTTTCTTTCTTATACATTTTCAGGGTTTTTCTCCCAATAAACCTACTTTTTTTTAATAACCAGGAAGAATGCAACAAAGGGATTTTTTATTCTGTAATTATTTTTAATACTTTTTGGCTCTCCAGCAGAATGACCCAGGGCCCATCTGTGTCATGGCTCAGGGCCCAGGGGTTCCCTCTCTTTTGGCAGACAGTGAAGTGTTCTTGCAGGAGCCATCCATACAACTGCTGCCTCTGTGGCTGCCAGCATCACCTTGGCTACTTGCAGACACTCCTTCCACAGCCTCTCAGGTGGAAAGAGCTCCCTCCCCATGAGATTGAAGCACTTATTAATATAAGATGAACAAAGAAGCAAAGGGAGGAAGAAATACAGAGGGCCAGTCCTTCCAAAGAAGTCCTGTTTCCTCAGTACCACCCCCATACCCCATGTCACATTTCTCTGATTAATCTGGCTCTCACAGTGTTTCTCTCTGAAGAAACTTGAAATAAGTTCAAAGGGCAGATGGATGTTATATATCCTTTCCCACCTGCACTGGTGTTCCAGACCATGCCAGGCACCTCATCTCTCTCCTGTTTCATGGTGGATTCTCTACAAGAATTTATGAGATGACCTCAGCTGTTTCTCTGCCTCCAACCTCCCCTACAGAGTGTTCTAGAGTTTTAGTCCTGAGTGGCTAAGTCTATTTTAATATGACCTCCTCTTTTCAAGGGAAGTCCATAGGCCTATGACTGGTTGTAGAAGGGTCATTAGCAAGACCTGGCAGACTTAAGGAAACACATTTTCAGATTTGGTGCCTCCTCCTGGGCCCCTGACTTGGGGCCCATACATGCTTATCAGTCCCTTTAGCCATTGTACAGGAATGGGCAAAAGTAGGTTAATAATAATAATAAATGCAATAATTAATGAATAAATAATAATACAATAAATTGATCATGTACTCACAACTGAAAACCTTTAAATCTTTTGTCCACCCCTATATTTGAAGCATAATTGTAGCCTAAGTCTTTCCTTACATTATTAATCCCCATCATCTATGTATCATGACCCTACACAGAAGAGTTTGTTGTGTTTGTTCTGGGATAGCCAATTCCAAAGAACACTACTATTAAGTAATGCTACTCTGTTAATAAACTGACAAGTTATACAAGAAAAACCAGCTAAAAGGCAGATTCAAGCTACTCTTTACTAGTTGTTGATAAGTTGTTACAGTAGCCATTTCCCCAAGTTTAAATATCAGTATATTATATTTTCTTTAGAAAATAAAATCAGCTGATAGCAAGTTAAGGTAACACTGACTTAGTTTCATAAGAAATAAAACCTCTACTCAGGAGCCCAATCATTACTTATGGTTCAAACTTTCTAAATTTTCTCTGAAACAAGGTGATATTCTGGATTCCTAACATCTCTCCAGCATGTCTAGTTTCTTCTACACAGAGAAGTGGAGGCATTTCTACTAAACATGTAAAGGAAGGAAAACATTTACTTTCCTTTTTTCTTCCAAGGGGAAATATTTTAATCTTTATCCTCATTAATTTTTATGGTTCATAAAGTATTTTCATTATATTAGTCAAAAAAGGCTTGGATTAAATAAAGTATAAAACCAAAGGCATTTGAAATGGCTTCCTGGCCAGGAAGATACTGGATTCATCTCAGGAGTTTCTGGCTTCAGGAAAAACAAATGAAATCTGGGCTGGCCAGGAAGGGCATCTAACAGAATCCAGGCAATCAATGCTTTCTGCTCTTTTTTCTCTAAAAGCTCAGAGGTGTTTGTCTTTCAGTGCCTGGCTTATTTCGCTTAGCATAACGCGTTCCACTTCCATCCATGCTGTTGCAAAGGGTAGGAGCTCCTCCTTTCTTTCTGCTGCATACAGAAACCTAAACAACAAAACAAACAAGCAAGCAAAATATAACCAATGACACTGAAATTGAGAACAGGCTGACAGTGACCAGAGGGGAGAGGGGAGGGAATTTCAGGGGGAAAGGGGAAGGGTTTATAGGAACAAGTATAAAGGACAGGGACAAAAACAAGGGGGGTTGGAAATGAGAGGGAGGTGGGGAGGGCTGGGGAGGTGGGCTGGGATGGGAGTAAAAGACAGAAAGCGTACAAGAACAACAATTAAAATAATATTAAAAAAATAAAAAATAAAAGCTCAGAGGTGGAGCCACTGTTATTTGGATACACACTCCTTGTTTTTTATAACCACAGAGTCTGGTTTAGCTGAGTGTTTCTCATGTCAGGCTACTGCTGAGCCAATATTTATTTCAGAAATTTCCATGAGTCATAAAATAAATCCAAAACCTGCTATACCTTCTATGGGTGTTTCTTGAATCTGACACAGCATTTACCAGACCACAGGCTACTTTCTCCTGCATGGAGGATCCTCTCAAGGTGTATGGCCTGTTGCCTAAAGCTCCTTTCCTCCCCAACTGCCCAGACCTCTCCTGTGTCCACAGGGTCAGGGCAAGGCTGCAAACAAAGGAAGCTATAGAGGTTTGAGGGAGGAAGTGACTCACTGGCTCAAGGGATGGGAGGGAAGATTTTTCACAGGAGCCAGAATATGAGTGAACAATTAACTCCTTCCACTTCCAGAATGGAAAATCTTGTGAGGGGACTACCTCTTAATGACTGGACCCGAATTTATTGACCAAAAAAAAATTTGTTTTTTTTAAATTATTGCAGGATGTGACATGTTTGCCTCTCATTTACATGTAAGAGTATGTGACATAATTGTTATTTTCTCCCTTTGTGCCCATCAGCTCCCTTTCTCCAGGTGTGGATATCTGAGAGAATCTCATTAGTCCACCACCTGGGTAATTATACTAAGTTATTGATTTTGCTGTAAAAATAGTCCCTGTGTCAGGAGCTCAAGGCCTACAGATTACAACTAAAAATTCAAGGGTCTGCCTCAATATCACTAGAATGAATACTCCACAAATTGCAAATACTGTGCTAGATACTCAACAAAGCTTCCGTGTAGTACATGTATCACATTTTAGAGTTGAAATTGTTAAATTTTAAATTCATCTATACCTTCAGTTTGCAGGTGAGGATAGCAAAGCCCACAGAGGTGCACCTTCTAGGAGGTCGCAGAGCAAGTCAAGACTAGAACTTGTGGCCCTGGCTTGGTAGCTTAGTTGGTTGGAGCATCTTCCTGATACACCAGAGTGTGGGTTTGATCTTTGGTCAGGGCACATACAAGAATCAACCAATGAATGCATACGTAAGTGGAATAACAATCAATGTCTGTCTATCTCTCTTTTCCTTCAATCTCTCTGTAAAATCAATAAAATTAAAAAGAGCAGAACTTGTAACATTAGTATCAATACCTTGTTGAACAACTGCCAAAAGAAATATTGGAGTCTTAGTGATAAAAGCAAAAGAGTTAACACTAAAAGGCACTTGAATTTCACATCACATCCATTGTCCCTTGGCTGTTAGTGGTGGAGCTGTCCTTTAACTTGCTCTGAGTGCTTTTGTCCTTCAGAGCTGGTTTTTTTGCCTGACCCATCATTTGACATTCTGCCCCTAGATGAAGGGAAAACCAGGAAGCAAGCCAGAGCAGCCCCACAAAGCACACAAAATTCACATCTATGTCTATCTACTTAGGTTTTGTGGTCCATGGAGTATAATTTTTTAGTAGGAACATTTGATATTTTTTCCTTAAAAACATCAGTCTCTGAGTGAGCCCTTGAGCCACCTTTTTCATAATTAAATGAGAAATCATGTCAGTGTGAAACACACACACTTCCTTCCTTTTGGGATGCCTCACTCATTAAGATCTGTTAATATCTCCCTGGTATGATCTATCCTACTAAATAGGATCCTGAGAATTCTCAAGGGAACCTGGGCTGAGTTTATCTTGATGTTGATCTCTTTTCATTAGTGATCTCCTTGTGGCAGGTGCATGACTTATTTATTTTTGTATTCTTGGTAGCTAACATGGCCACAGGTGACACACAGTAGGATCCCAGTAAACTTCTGCCAAATCTAACTGAAAATATTTCAAAGTGGCATCCCATCGTGAATGCAAACAAGATCACTCTTTTGCCTCCAACACAAATTTTTATGTCTTTTTAATACTTTTTTTATATGAGAAATTCAAGTGGTAATAACAGATGATATAGTGATGCAAACATCTTTTAAAAGGCTCAGGCTGCACAGACTCTTGCTTGGTTAGCATGTATTACATTGAAACATAAGAAATTCATGCTTTTGTAGGTCAAAATAGTTTAATATTGTCTATTTCCTAAGTTCAGCCTGATATAATTGATCATATAGATGTAATATAACTGTAAATACATTGCTTATATGATGATATAATAGTTTTTTCTTCAATCCACCCTGATCTCTTTACTAGGGTCTAACAGGTTCTACATGATCTGATTACTGGTTATACTTTCAGCCTCAGGTGGGTCTACCCACCCTAGCCCTCCAGGCTCCAGCTGCACTGTCTTCTTTTGTTCTTGAGCTCACCTAGCTCATTCTCTCTGCAAGGGAGCCTCCCTAATCCTACCTTCACACTGCTAAATCCTTGGAATTTAAATCTCAGCTTAAATTTGACCACCTTTGAGACTTCTCTGAGCACAAATTTAAACATGCCCCCAGTTACCCTCTGTCACATCACATTTTTACTGTCATTAATGCACCTATCACTTCCCAGTACTTTTTTGTTTAGTTGTTTATTGTCTGCCTGTAGCTGTCTGGAATTTGAGCTTCAGGACAGCAGGAACCTTTTCATTCTTATTCATGCTCTGAACAGATTTGGCACATTGCATGCACAATATAAATGTTGAAATAATGACTTCAATAATTAATTTAAAAATGAAACAGAACTGAGGTTGCAGTTATTTCTTCAAAGATTTTCTTCCCTCAGTTTGCTAATTTCAATCTGTAAATTTCTTTTTTAAAAAAGGATTTTTTTCCTTTTAGAGAGGGGAAGGGAAGGAGAAAGAGAGGGAGGCAAACATCAACGTGTGGTTGCTTCTTGCACACCCCCCAACTGGGGACCTGGCCCACAACCCAGGCATGTCCCCCAACTGGGAATCGAACTTGTGACCCTTTGGCTCAGCAGACCCGTGCCTAATCCACTGAGCTACACCAGCCAGGGCCTAAATTTTCTTTATACAGATACTGGCCCTTTTCTCTCTACCCTCCATGCCTAACTTTTTAAAAATTCTTTGCATCTCTATCCTTTCTAGATACCCTCTAAGAATTAATTCCTTGACCTCATCTTGAGAATCAGATCTTCATTTTTTACATATATCCACTGTGTTTTCCAGCCTATCCACTGAATATTTTAGTTCAAGAATATGTTATACTCCTAGTATCTTCAATGTTTCTATAACTGTTGTTCTTGCTTCTGGTTTTCCAATATCTTTCCTTATCTCTCTGGTTTCCCACTATCTTATCTTTCCAATGCTCACTTTAATTTCTTGTCCTGCTTCTTCTGCTTGAGTTTATTCAGCTGGTTATCTTTCTTTCAAAATGCTTGAATCCTTTCTATGTCTTATTATCTTTACCTATGGACTCATACACACATCCTTAGGATTTTCATCTACCTGGACTTGTAGAGAAAACCTGGGGAGGGAGTGGAAACTGGTGCCACTCCTGGAGAGTTTGGAGGGAGACAGATGGGGATGCATCAAGCTGAGCAACCTCTGATGTTGCAATCTGTGCTCAACTTCTCACATCTAAACCAGGAGGCCCTTCTAGAAGACTTTCCAGTACCCCAACTCCTCTGTTTCAGGTTATAACTATTTAGTTCTCAGAAGCAGGGGAGGTGGAAGTGGGGTGAAGGAAACGCCAGGGTTGGGAAGCCTACTTGTATATGTTAGTATCCCTTCCCCACACCCCAGCAGGGCTCCAGCACTGCCTTGACATTACCTGGCAGCCTCTGGGGTGAACACTTTGCTGGTTCTGAGGTTTTCCTACCCTCTAGTAGTCATGGGAGAGGCAGAGGTTTGCAGAGCATAATGTGCTGAGAGCTTGCCACTATCAGCCTATTACTATTTATGACATGCCATTCTTCTCTTCCATCATCTCCCTCCCATCCTTACCCATCTTGAATAGTCCTGTTTTTTTTCTAAAGTTATATCTTTTGAGCTGTAAGAGAAGCCTTCTTATTTTTGTTAGAATTTGCTGCAACATTTCTATTCACTTCACTCTTACCCTTCCTGATTTTATAACTGATCATACTCAGCCCTCAGGCTTATTTACATTCTGAAGAGTTTGCAGTCATTTAGTCAATAATTATAGCAAATACCTCACACCTATATTAGTCCCTTTTTGAATATTTATGGCTCTTTTTTTCTTTCTCCAGAAATACAGCAACCTGATAGGAAATGTAGAGAGAATGTATCATGCTTCTAAAAAATGGGAAGACTGATGGACAGATCCTCAAGATATACTGTGGAATGAGCAAACAAAAACAAGCTGCAGTCCCAACTGTATCAACAAGGCTGTTTGTATTTTTTAAATGCTCCACATTATCAGGGTCTGGAAGGCTTCATGCTGCATTTACAACCACTCTAATCCTGGCATGTGTATTGTAGTAGAAGACGAAAAGTGGAACTCTTCATTTATCCCTCTCTTAAGTTTCTTTTTTAGAATATTTCCCAAAGCCTTTCTTGAAATATCCAGTTTAATGGATGGGCCTCAGGCCTGAAATTGTATGCTAAGCTTTGTGAGTAGTAGCAAGCGTCTGCTTTTCTAGAGAGATCTATAATTTTCATCAGAATCTCAGAGGAAACATTTGGTCCCAGAGGGGTTAATAATCATTGGTCAAGATTGTTATGCCACTTTCTACTCCATTTTCTCATAGATTAACTCAAAAAGTACATATTACCTGTACAACATATCATATTGTCCAATTTTTAATGTCATAAAATAGCAATATATGGCTTTTACCTTACCATAAGGACCAACAGAGTAAGTGTGTTACCATGTAGTTCTGCATTGCCCCCATGAATATACTTAAATGTGTTTATCCTTTTCCTAAAATAGATGCCTGGGCCCTAGGGACTGCCTGAATATCCAGAATGTATTGTCTACAGCTTCCATTTCCTTTGCTTTGTATAAAAGACCCTGTGATATGAAGGAAGAGAAGAGGTACCTTATTTCTCTTGTTCAGCATTACCCATGAGTGACATGTTATATGGCCTGACAGTAATCTGCTGGGCTCCTAAGGAACAGCTCTTCACCTTACCTCATCTGTAGAATGGGACTAACAGTATCATCTAGGTATGGCAGTCACCACTAGTTATCTCCAAATGTCCATTTCCCCCTTTTTCCTTAGCAAAGGAACCCCAGAGTCTTAGTTGAGTACACTTCTTCCCAGAGAACAGACCCCATAACCCAGCCTCCTTTGCAGCCACATGACTGTTATGGTCAATGAGATAAAAGTGGAAAATCAGTCTGATACTTCTTTTTTAAAAGGAAAGGGCAAACTTCCAGTTTCCAGTTTTGCATGGAAGGAGCTTGGAAGTTGTCATTCAGTCCTAACGACAAGTAAAAAGCTGAACAGGCAACTCTTTTTTGGATTTACAAGACAGGGGAGGACACAGCAAACTTCTGCCTCCAAAACTGGAGACATACAAATATAGGGAATTGCATCTTACCAGAGCAAAGACTCAAGTAGAAACCACTGTGGCAGGGTAGGAAAACTTGAACTGTAACTGAAAAATTGAGGCACAATGTGGACAAGTGGAGAGTTACACTCTAGGAAGACTCATTCATGGGGGTGGGGAGCTCCCACACTTCTATGAGTTTTACTTCTGGAAGCTCTACTAGGTTCCCACAGTACATAGAGACAAATCCCTCTGGCTTCTGACAGATGGGAGGGGAGAAGGAACTGTTTACAAATGTACCAGAGCACTCTGTTCTTAACAAGGCCTGCCCTGTGGTAAACTAATTACCACAGCCTAATCTGCTGGGGTATTAGCAGAGTCTAACTGACCTGGGGAAGAGAAATATCCTGTCCACTCTAGCCATCCTGTCCCAGCTGTGGGGGGAAAAATACTGGAAAACACTTGCAAAGCTTACAGTCCACAGGCACAGACTCATTAAAAGACTAAGACCTAATCACAGGACTATAGAAAACTTCCCCTCCCCACCACACCTCATCATCACATTACTAAAGGCCTATTTACTGCAGTTCCTTTTTCCTAGTGTATCATGGTAACCTATCAAGAAAAAAATGACAAGGCATACTAGAAGGCAAAAATCACAGAAATGAAGAATGCATCTTTAAGTTAAAGGACATATCAAGAGAATCCTCACAATCAAAAAGCAAAGGCAATACTGGAAAAAAAAAAAAGAAGAGAAAATACAAGAACTGTAGGACCGCTACAAAAAGTGTAACATATGTGTAAGAGGAAGACCAAAAGAAAAAGAGAAAGGAATAGAAGAAATATTTGAAACAACAGTGACTGAGAATTTCCCTAAATGATTGTCAGACACCAAACAACAGATCTAGGAAGCTCAGAGAACACCAAGCAAGATGAATTAAACAAACAAATAAAACCCAGAAAACAAAAACAAAACAAAACTACATCTAGGTATATCAGTGTCAAATTACAGAAAATCAGTTAAGAACAAAATTTCTGAAAGAAGCTAGAGGGAAAAAATCACCTTACCTGTAGAGGACCAAAGAAAAGAATTATATCTCACTTCTCCTCAGAAATCATGCATTCAAGAGAGTGGAATAAAATATTAAAAATGTTGAGAGAAAAACCCCACCAACTTCAAGTTCTATACCCAGCAAAATTATCCTTCAAAAGTGAAGGAGAAATAAGGACTTTTTCAGACAGACATATTGAGTTTGTTGCCAATAGACCTACCTTGCAAGAAATGGTTTATTTTTATTTTTTATCCTCACCAAAGGACATGTTTAGAAACATGAAGGGGGTGGAGAAGAGAGAGAGAGAGAGATAGAGAGAGAGAAAGAAACATCAATCAGCTGCACCCCAACCAGGGATTGAACCTGTAACCTAGGTATGTGTCCTGACTGGGAATTGAACTGGCCAACTTCTGGAGTATGGGACAATGCTCCAACCAACTGAGCTACCCAGCCAGGGTGCAACAAATGTTTTATAATAAGTTCTTTAGCTAGGAGAAAAATAATATAGGTGAGAACTCAGATCTACATAAAGAAAGAAAGAACACTGAAGAAATAAGTGAAAGTAAAATGAAAATGTTTATCTTTCTTATTCTTAATTGATCTAACAAATAAGTTTATTCAAATAATGGCAACAATTTGATTATATATGTTTATGTATATCTGCGTGTGTGTATACATGCTTATAAATGCTTCAGGTGAAATAAATGACAGTAATGATAGGAATGAATTAGTATTATTGTATTATTATAAGAAATGGTAGTGTGTTACTTGAAAGTGAACCTGAATTCATTGTAAAGGTACACTGCAAACTCGAGGGAAATCACTAAAGAAAGTAAAAAAAAGAAGTAAAATTTATAAGCTAAGAAGGGAAAAAAATGGCATCATATAAAATGCTCAATTAAAACTTCAGAAGGTAGAAAAAGAGTGGATAACAAAAATAGGAAGAAAGTTCAAGGGTAACAAATAGAAATTAGTAACTAATATTGTAGGTATTAATCCAACTACATAACAATTTTGAATGTCAATGGTCTAAATTATCAATTAAAAGAGATTTTCAGAGTGAATAAAAAACCTGACCCAAATATATGTTGTTTACATAAAATCCATTTTGAATATAAAGACACATATAGATTAAAAGTAAATGGATGGGGAAAAAAAGTAAATGGGTGGGATCAAAATGCCATGTGAACACTAATCAAAAGAAAGCAGGAAGAGCTATGTCAACCTTAGACAGAGCAGACCTAAAAGTTATTAGAGATAAAGAAGGGCATTATATAATGATAAAGGGGTCAATTCTCCAAGAAGGCACAATTCTTAATGTGTATGCACTTAATTATAGTGTCAAACTACATGAAGAAAAAACTGATAGAACTGCAAGAAGAAACAGATGGTTGGAGACTTAACATCCCTGTATCAGAAATGGTTAGGTCCAGCAGGCAGAAAATCAAAAAAATCAGAAAGCACTCTATATGTACCACACACCCAGCATAAAACCATTACACAAAACACCAACAAAAGCAAAATACAACACAAAACACTTGCACAAGGTTTATTTCTCTGTAAGGCTATATAGACCAAAGTAATCACAGTGGTTACCTGTGAGGAGGTAACTGAGACTATGGGAAAGGTGAGCAGAGGTGCTCAAGGAGCTTTCCTTTATTGTATTGTTGAATGTTTTATAATGAGAATATATTCAGATCTTACTTATATGCTCAAATTATTTTTTTTTAAAGAGTCTATACTCATAAGCAAGGGAATAAATAGGTGAACTTGTGGGGAGGCAGAGGAAAAACTAAAAAAAATTTTTCTACACAATATACTGTCTTGCCAAAAACACTTTTCCAATCTATTGATTAACACGCACATATCTCTCTCTTCAAGCTCCCAATTATATAATATTCTTCCTTGCTGCTCATGTATGTCATAAGTGAAAGTACCTATATGTTCACTGATTAAGTATGCAAAAACATATTAAGTATGTTTCCTAAATGAGAAATGGAATGCATCCATCTTATATTTAAGGAGAGACCTTCTTTCAAAACTTTTTCCTTTTTTGGGATAAAGAAGAATGAAAATATGCAGCAAACTTACATGTAAATGCAGAAGTTAAAGTTCAATGGGACCTTAAGAAAAATGGGGTTTCATCTTAGGTTATAGTGAACTGATATAGAAGTTTGTCTGATGAGTTGTAAAACATCTTCAGATATTGGCTTACTTTGAACTATATTATCAGGGGCTATGTTAGATCACATATAAAATGTATCCTAAACACCCTTTGTCCTCAAACCTCAGTCTAATCTGGTGGTGGTGGTAATATATGAGGTCTGTCTAGAAAAAGTACAGCCATTATTAATATAACAAGAACAGTTTGCATGACATGTATGTAACCTGGCAGCCAAAACGAGTGGATTGGAATGTGCATGGGTGAACAATGACAACTTCACTGTACTAGTTAGTGGGGGTGGTAAATGCTATTGAGCCTGTGTATTGTGTGGCTGCCACATTCAAAATGACTGAGCAAGTACAGCAATGGATCTGCATCAAATTTTGCATTACGCTTGGGCATTCCTCCGCAAAAACTATTTGCATGATTCAGAAAGCAACAGCTATGGGCAACTGGTGATTGGCAGCTTCATCATGAAAATGTTACTCTTCATGCATCACATCTTGTGCAGTTTTTTGGCAAAGCATTAAACTACCCAGGTGACTCAGCCCTGCTACAGCCCAGATTTGGCACACAGTGGCTTCTGACTTTTCCCAAAACTAAAGTCACCTTTGAAAGGGAAGAGATTTCAGACCGTCAATGAGATTGAGGAAAATACCATGGGGTAGCTGACAGTGACTGGGAGGACTGTATGAGGTCTCAAGGTGCCTACTTTGAAGGGGGCTGAGTCATCATTGTCCTGTGTACAATGTTTCTTGTATCTTGTATCTTCCTCAATATAGGTCTCTATTTTTCATATTACATGGCTGGACACCTTCTGGACAGACCTTGTATAAACAATCACAGAACTATACTAACAATGGAGAAAAACTCTAAGGTTTTGCTACTCAAAGCTGCAGACCGGCAGCATTTGAATTACCTAGGGTCAATTGAGATCCCAGCCCTAACCCTCTGAAGCTGCATTTTAACATGATCTTCAGGTGACCAGGATGGTCATCAAGATTTGAGAAGTAATGAACTGTGGGATTATAGAAGGAGCACTACTGGTCCATTGGGAAGTGGTCAGAGGTCTGCAGACTATATGGAGTTATAGGAACATTTCAGGCTGAGAAAGGAGCAGGCTCATGATTATGGCAGTTAGAGTAAGAAGCATTCTGGAAGAAAACTGGGCACTTTGGAAGTTGTGGGAGACAAGGCAGTTAAGGTAGGCTGAGGCAAGAGGCAAAAAGGCCAGCCTGACCTGCTGAGAATTCTGGTGGAAGACATTTAAACACCAATGTGACAGGATCAGATTTTTATGTTTGGACATCACTCTGGTGGCAGAGTGGAGGACAAAATGAAGAAGAGAGGCTGGAATAGGCAGACTGTATACTTAAATAAGGGCAATTCAATTTGGGACTGTAAAGGAGGTCTTGAGGACTTAGAGGTAGAGGTGGGTATTGAGTCCCAACCAGAGAGAGAAAGTGTTTCAGCTGCAGGTAGATACAAGAAGTTTCTTTCTTTTCAGTGTACCCAACCAGTGGATTAGGGACACTTGGAAATTGTTAGAAATGCAAATTCTTCAGTCCTACCCCCCTCCCATATACTGTGTCAGAAAATCTGGTGGGTGGGGCACACAAATCCAATTTTGAGTAAGCTCTTTTTAAAGTGAGAACCACCGTGCAGCCTGTCAAAAATCCTGCAGCAGATTGTATAGGCTTAGAATTGTCACAACTTAAAAAGAAACAAAAAGAATGTGATGAATATAGTCAAACCAATGTTCTCAAACTTAAATTTGTTCGATTTGCAATTGAAGAGGCAGAAAAAGAGGGAAGGGAAGATATTCCTACTTCACTAATCAAGGAAATGCTTAGGAAATGGGAAGAAATGCAAAGTTTTATTGAGAAATATCACCCTGACAAAGCAGCAAACCCTGAAATAAACTTGTACAATGATAAAGCAGTGTTTCACTTCAGGCAATGTAAAACACTTGCCTGAAGTGAAAGGCAAAACCAAAAATCATTGGATAGGATTTTAGTGAGACAGAGGCCAAGTAAGCCTAAAGTAAGATCTAGTAGTAGAACAAAGAGACAAAAGAGAAAAAAACCCCAGAAGGCCAGATACCTGACATTTTTATGGAAGGGGACTCCCCTTCCAAACAATAACATCACTCCATCCCTCCTCTCCATATTCAGTCACCAACAGCTCTTAACGTTAAAGGTAAGTTCTAGTGTGTACAAAATTTTTCATTTTTTTACTGTATATTTCATTTCATTTTTGTTAAATTTTCATTTACACTTGATGTCCTTTTTGTTTTAAAGTGTTAATTTATAGATTCAACAGTGCATTAGCCATGTACTGTACACAAAAAAGGTTAAAGCAGGCAATTATTTGGAGGTCTGCAACAAATTAATTCAATTTACATTCTTTTTAATGGGAAAAATGATTTGGTTTTCAAACTAATTGCTTCTCAAATAGCCTTCTGGAACAAATGAAGTTAAGAGAACTGAGGTTCCACAGCTTTGTTGGTCAGAACAAAAGTCGCAATTTAGATTTTAGATAGTGCCCAGAAAAAAAAAAAGAAAGAAAACACACTGACAATCCTGTCCAAAAAACCTTACATTTGGAGAATTAAAATAGTTTTGGTAGCAGTCATGATGTTCTCAGTAGCTTAATTAAATAAAACCTAGAATAAAATTAAGTAGGGATCCAAGATGGATTAGGTGGGAGCTACACTAACCTCCTCCTGGTAAATACTGGAATTACAACTAAATTATAGAAAAATCATCCTGAATAACCAAATGAACACTAGCTGGAGAGAAGCCTTATAACCAAGGACTTACAGAAGAAGCCACATTGAAACCGGTAGAAAGTGCACAAATGTGAGAGGGCTGGCTGGGCTCCAATTGGTGGCAGTTGAAGTTCTGAAGGTATATCTCAGCTGTGGGGGGTTCCCTCTGAGAACTGTGGGGTCTAAACCCCAAGATATAATAGGGGACTCAAGACTTGGAAAATTTTAGCTTAAGGAAAAAGTTCTAAGTCTAGCAAGTAATGTGTATGTTAAAGCTTTTGTTTCAGAAACTACAGATAAGGCCCATCCTGGCTCCTGGGAAACAGCCACCTCCTGGGGCACTGATAGAAGATTACCACCTGGGGACATCTGAACCTTTGTTCCAGCGAGAGCAGACGACCACCCTCCCTGCTTGGGAACAGCTAGCTGCCAAGGACAGGAATGTTGCAGCTTCTAAATCTCAAAGCCCTCACTGTACCTTGTTTGTCCTCCCCAACTTCCCTTATAAAAGATCTGGCCAGGAAAGAGAAGGGAAGATGGTTTGTTAGGGTGTGAACCCGCCATCTTCTCAGATCGCTGGCCATCTGAATGAAGCACCCATAAAATATTCAATCGCTGTCACTGCTTATTGGGTTTGGTAGTGACAGGTAGCCCGAAAGCCTATAGCATCACAACTGGAAAAAGTACCTACGTAACATCCACCTGTGAAAAGAAGTGGGGTTTCAGCCTGCCAGGGAAAGACAGCTAGAAACACAGTCACCCTCTTAAAGGGCCAACCCACAAAATTTCATTTGCAGCCACTTACCGTGGGCTCCAGGGAAGAGAGGGCAGAGCAAACTAAAGCAGCATGAGGAGAGTCTGGGGTTGGTGGACTGGAGAGAGAGCTGAAGGGTCAGCTGCCAAATCACTGTGCTCAGTCATCCCCCTATACTGCAGAAGCTGTCTTTCTGGGACAGATCATGCCTCTCCAGATGGCATGAGCTTAGGGGAAACAATGGCCTCAGCCTCAGGAATCCCTCTTGCCCCACTGTGTGGAAGGAACTTCAGCCCTGCAGAGGCTCTTTCAGTGACAAGGACTAAGAGGCCTGCAGGCAGAGGCTGACTGTGGGTCCTTTGAGACTTTTGCTGACACCCTCTGGGAATGTTACAGAACAACAGAAGGCCACAGGGGCCAAAAGTTCGTTTATGTCTGCCATCTTACGGAAAGATGTCTTAAAGCCAGAGATTTGTCAAAAGGAAAGGAAATGTTTATTTATTGCTATACAGAGTTAAAGTAGTGACCTAACGTCTTCATTAAAATATCAAAGTCCTTTAGGATACCCACAGACGCCCACAGTGCTTCCTATCTCCCTCTGCCCTAATTCAGGGTACCATAACTCAGGAAAAGAAGCAAACATCCGGGATCCAGGCTCCTGACACCATCAGCTGTATCATCGTCCAGGCAGAATCTCTAATTAATCCAAAGCCATGTGGCACCTTCTCATGGCCTAGCGGCAAGCGTCCTTTCCACCTTCTTCCAGGCAAAATCTCTCTTGCTTCCCAGGCCATGCAGCCAAAGGGAGCACCCCAAAGCCCTGTGGTCCTCTTCTACCAAAGCTGTGGGGAAGGGGTCCCCACTCTGGCAAAAACTCATGGTTTCCACTGTCAAAGCCATGTGACTCTCCCTCTTCACCAAAGCTGCAGGGTTCTGCACTCTGGTGAAACCGCGTGGAATTTCTTTTCTGGCAAAGCTGCGAAAGGTTCTCCACTCTGCCAAAGCCACGTGGCTCCCCTTCACCTAAGTTGCAGGGAGGGGGTCGCCACTCGGGAAAAGCCGAGTGGCAATTCTCTGCTAAAGCCACATGGTGATTCTCCCTCACAGGGCTGTAGCGGTCCTGACTGGTGAAACCACATGGATCTCTCTTTAATGGCTGCCGTGTCTCAGTTTAAATCCCTGCGCCAATCCTTTGTACCCCCATTTCCGACTCCTCCTACAATCAGTTACACCTGCCAGCATTCCCGTATTATTCCACGTTTACTGAGCTGCTATCATGAGTCTGGGCAGGTGTGTCCCCATGTTCTGGAGCCAATCTTCTCCAAGCTCCCACACAGGTGCTGTAACTTGGGCTTCCTCCCCCAGGCACATCTTGTAGGGGGAAGTCCTTTCCATCCCCCTGGCTCAGAGCATGGCCACAGCTATTTAACACATCTAAACCACCAGCCAAAGGCTATAGATATGTTAAGTGACCATGCCATATATTAGCAGCTCTGCATGTCCCTGCTCCATGTGTCCCTTCCCCCAACTCATACCTGTGGGGGAAGGGGCGAGGACATCTTATATGTCCCTCTAATATTTCCTGGACACCCTGAGTTCTGGGCCCCATTCCAAATCCCTATTTTTGCCCCCCCCCCCCCCGGCTACACCCTGTATCAGGAACAGTGCAGGTAAAAGCTGGCCTTGGTGCATAGCTTGGTCCTTTCCCCAAGCACCCAGCCCAGTAGAGGGAACCTATGGATCACTGATAGCTCCAAACACACTGCCCATGGACAGTTATAGGCAGTGACTGACATAGGCCTGTACCAGAGTCTTGCAAGTCTACCTAATACAAACAAACAAACAAACAAACAAACACAAAGAGGCAGCCAAATGGGAAGACAAAGAAACAGGCCCCAAATGAAAGAACAAGAGGATGCTCCAGAAGAGCTAATAAAATGGAGCCATGCAATTTCTCAGATATAGAGTTAAAAGTAATGATTACAAAAATGTTCAACAGCATTAAAAAGGACATAGAGATGATAAAAAAGGACCAGACAGAAATTAAAAATATAATACCTGAAATAAGTAATACCCTGGAAAGAATAAACAGCAGGTCAGATGACGCAGAAGATTGAATCAGCAATTTGGCAGACAAGGTAGAAAACAACACCCAGGCAGAGCACCAAAAAGAGAAAAGATTATTAAAAAATGAGGATAGTATAGGGACCATTGGGACAACATAAAGTGTAACACCATCACAGTATCCATATCATAGGGGTAGTAGAAGATGAAGCTAGAGCATAAGGTATTGAGAACCTATTTGAAAAAATGATGACCAAAAATTTCCCTAACCTGGTAAAGGAAAAAGACACACAAGTCCAGGAAGAGCAGAGAGTCCCAAACAAGATGGACTCAAAGAGGCCTACAACAATACACATCACAATAAAAATGGCAAAGCTTAAAGACAAGAAGAGAACCTTAAAACCACAAAGAGAAAAACAGTTACCTACAAGGGAGTTCCCATAAGACTATCATCTGCTTTCTCACAGAAACATTTCAGGCCAGAAGGGTTTGGCAAAAATACTAAAAATGATGAAAAGTAAGGACCTACAGCTAATGCTACTTTACCCAGGAAGGCTATAATTTAAAATTGAAGGAGAAATAAAGAGTTTCCCAGACAAGAAAAAGCTAAAGGAGTTTGTTAACACCAAACCGGTACTGTAACAAACAGTAAAAGGCTTGCCTGAAGAAGAAGAAAACATAGGAACATAGTTAAAATGGCAATAAATACATATCTATCAATAACCACTTAAAAGTAAATGGCTTAATCAGGGGTGTCCAACCTTTTGGAGTCTCTGTGCCACACTGGAAGGAGAGTTGTTTTGGGCCACACATTAGAGACACTGTTAACATGTAATCACAAAAAATCTCATAATGTTTTAAGTAAATTTACAATTTTGCGTTGGGCTGCATTCATAGCCATCCTGGGCTGCATGAGGCCCATGGGTTGCAGGTTGGACACCCCTGGTTAAATGATCCAATCAAAGGACATAGGGTAGCTGAATGGATAAGAAAACAAGACATATATATGCTGTCCCCAAGAGACTCACCTCTGAACTAAAAATACACAGAGACTAAAAATAAGAGGATGGAAAAAATATTTAATGCAAATGTAAAGGAAAAAAAACCTGGGGTAGCAATATTTATATCTGACAAAATAGACTTTAAAACCAAGGCTATAGTAAGAGACAAAGAAGGATACTAGGTAATGATAAAGGTAACAATCCAAAAGAGGATATAATCCTAGTAAATATTTATGCACCCAACATAGGAGCACCTAAATATGTAAAGCATATCTTGATAAGCAAAAAGGGAGATGCTGACAGAAATACAGTCATAGTAGAGGACTGTAAACCCTATTGATATCAATGGATAGATCTTCCAGACAGAAAATAAACAAGGAGACAGCAGCCTTAAATGATACACTGGATCAAAAGGATTTAAATGATATGTACAGAGCATTTCACCCCAAAGTAGTAGAATACACATACTTTTCAAGTACACAAGAAATATTTTCTAGGACAGACCACATGTTAGTACACAAAACAAGACCCAATAAATTTAAGAAGACTGAAATCATATCAAGCATCTTCTCTGACCACAATGCTATGAAACTAGAAATCAAGCACAAGAAGAACACTGAAAATACACAAAAAGACATGGAAACTAAATAACATTTTCAAAACAATGAATGGGTTAACAATGAGATCAAGGACAAAATCAAAAGTTACCTTGAAACATGTGAAAATGTGAACACAAGAACCTAAATTTTATGGGACACAGCAAAAGCACTCATAAGAGGGAAATTTATAGCATTACAAGCCTACCTCAGGAAATGAGAGAAAAACTCAAACAATCTAACTTTATACTTGAAGGAACAAAAAAAAAAAACAAAAACCCAACAATAAAAAGAACTCAAAGTGAGTAGAATGAGGGAAATAAAGATCAGAACAGAAATAAATGAAAAGTGTCAAAAAAAAAAAAACAAACCCAATACGAAAGATCAATGAAACCAAAAGCTGGTTCTTTGCAGAGAAAAACAAGACTGAAAAATACATAACCCGGCTCATCAATGGGAAAAAAAAGAAAGAATGCATCTAAATAAATACAATAGAAATAAAAGAGGAGAAGTAACAACTGACACCAAAGAAAGACAAAGGATTGTAATAAAATACTACAAACAACTATATGACAACAATGTCAATGATCTGGAAGAAATGGTTAAATTCCTAGAAACAAAGATTCTTGCAAAACTGAATCAGATTCACCTAGTGAAATTGAAGCAGTAATCAAAAAACACCCAACAAACAAAAGCCCTGGACCGGATGGCTTTACAGGTGAATTTTATCAAACATTCGCAGAAGATCTAACATCTCTCCTCACAGTACTCCACAAAATTCAAGAAAAGGGAAGACTCCCAATCTCATTTTATGAGGCCAGCATTATCCTAATTCCAAAACTAGATAAAGACACTACAAAGAAAAAAATTATAGGCCAATATCCCTAATGAACATAGATGCTAAAATCTTCAACAAAATATCAGCAAACCAAATATAGTGATATATCAAAAAGACCATATGCTATGATTAAATGGGATTTATTCTGGGGATTCAAGGTTGGTACAATATCCAGAAATCAATAAACATGATACACCACATAAACAAAATAAAGGATAAAAACCACATGATCATATCAATAGATGCAGAATAAAGCATTTGATAAAATCCAGCACCCACTTTTGATAAAAATGCTTAGCAAAGTGGTAATAGAGGGAAAATTCATCAATGTAATAAAAGCCACGTATGACAAAACCACAGGCAACATCATATTCAATGAGCAAAAACTACAAGTGTTCCCCTGAAGATCAGGAACAAGACAGGGATGTCCGCATTTGCTCATCTTATTCAACATAGTTCTGGAAGTCCTAGCCATTGCAATCAGACAAAAAGAAATAAAAGACATCCAAATTGGAGAGGAGGAAGTAAAACTCTCATATCATACACAGATGACATAATACTGTACATAGAGGACCCTAAAGATTCCATCAGAGAACTACTAAAATTGATAAATGAATTCAGTAAAGACACAAAATTAATATCCAGAAATCAGTTGCATTTTTATATGTCAGTAATGAACTATCAGAAAGTGAAATTAAGAAAACAATCCCATTTACAATTGCTTCAAAAAGAATAAAATACCTAGGAATAAATTTAACCAAGAATGTTAAGATCTGTACTTGGAAAATGATAAGACACTGTATAAAGAAATTGAAGACACAAATAACTGGAAGCATATACCCTGTCCATGGATAGGAAGAATTAACATTATTAAAATGTCCACACTACCTAAAGCAATCTACAAATTCAATGCAACTAACTATTAAGATACCAATGACGTATTTCACAGAACTAGAACAAATATCCAAAAACTTACATGGAACCACAAAAGACCAGTGAGCGATCTTGAGAGTGTACAACAAAGTTGAAGGAATCATGCTACCTAATATCACACTATACTGCAAGGCCACAGTAATCAAAACAGCATGGTACTGGCAAAAAAAAAAAAAAAAAAAGACATATAGGTCAATGGAACAGAATAGAGAGCCAGAAATAAACCCATGTCTTTATAGTCAATTATTATTTCACAAAGGAAGCAAATACATACAATAAGCTAAATATAGTTTATTCAATAAATGGTGTCGGAAAAATGGGACATATTCATGCAAAAAACAATGAAACTAGAGTATCTTCTTACATTGCACACAAGAATATGCTCAGAATGGATTAAATGCTTAAATATTAGACTTGAAACCATAAACATCCTAAGAAAACACATGCAGTAAAATCTCAGACATTGCTCGTAGTAATATTTTTTCTGGCATGTCTCCTCAGGCAAGGGACACAAAGCAATAAACAAACAAATTGCACTACATCAAACTAAATAGTTTTTGCACAGCAAAGGAAATCATCAACAAAATGAAAAGGTAACCCACTCAATGGGCGAACATATTCGCCACTACATCTGATAAGGGGTTAATATCTAAAATTTATAAAGAACTTTAAACCCAACACCAACAAAACAAACAACCCAATTAAAAAAATGGGCTAAAGACCTGAATAGACACTTCTCCAAAGAGGACATACAGATGGCCAAGACATTTGAAAAGATGCTCAATGTCACTAATCATCAAGGAAATGCAAATTAAAATCACAATGAGATATCACCTCACACTGTCAGAACAGCTATCAAAAAAAAAAAAAAATCAACAAATGTTAGTGAAGATGTGGAGAAAAGGGAACCCCTCCGGCACCATGAGTGGGAAGGCAGATTGGTGCAGCCACCGTGTAATGCAGTATGGATTTACCTCAAAAAATGAAAAAATGGATCTGCCTTATGACCTAGTGATTCCACTTCTCAGAATTAATCCTAGCAACCCGAAACACTGATTCAAAAGAATATATGCACCCCTATGTTCACTGCAGCCATATTGACAATAGCCAAGATTTGAAAGCAGCCCAAGTGGCCATCAACAGATGCATGGGGGGAAAAACGCCCCTTTCATATAAACCAGTCAGAGAAAGACAAATACCACGATTTCACCCATAAGTGGAATCTAACGAACAAACCGAACTAACACGCAAAATGTAAACACACTCCTAGATAGAGAGCAGGCTGATAGCTTTGAGGGTGAGATCAGGGGATTGGGGATGGAGGAACCCAGTAAAAAAAAAAAAAGAACTCATGGTAGGCACAACAGTGTGGTGACTGCAGGGCCAGGGTTGAAGGTGGAAAAGCTTTAGGGGTGATAAGTGGTAATGGAAACATACAATAAAAAAAAATACAATTACATAATAAATAAAAATTAAGTGATCATCCCAGTTGTAAATTCTTTCTATTCCCTCTATCGCCACAAAACACCCTCAGGAAAAACATTGGGATACTTTTTCGTCCTTTGAAAACTGTTTCTGATGCAACCGCCCATTAAAAAAACACAACCCCAAATTTAAAACCCCCAAAACGGAGCAGCACGGCTGGTGCAGTCATTTCAAGAAAAGTTGGCCGTTACCACCACATCCCTGAGGACCGCCAGGCCTCCTTCCTCAGGCTGTTCCCAAAGATAAATAAATCTCTCCGTGCTTTTTCCAGACCTGAAATTAGCGGTGACTCAGAGCACTTGGTATGGCCTCAGTCGCCTCGGAAAGGAGGAAAAATGTGTAGATTTCCTCCTTCAGGCAAAGGCCCAACTTGCCCGGCAGGACCAATCAGGGGAGGATGGCGGGAATCGCACCAAAGTAGGTAAAAAAATGTGGGATCCCGTCCCCGCGCCGCCCGCAACTGTGCTCCAGCGGATCTGGTTTTCAACTCCCTCCCCCGCGGCCCCGCCCACCGCCTGCCCCCTCCCTCTTCTTCTCTCCCCCTCCAGGCCCCGCCTCTTAGCGGCGGCGCACACCTGGCCAGGTAGCTATTTCCTTGTAAGGCCAATGGTTTCGCAGTGGGCGTGGCGCCACATGGCCCCGCCTAATTGTTGGGAGCTGCGTCACCCGCCTCAAGTCCTACTTTGCCCGCCCCTCGCCGGCAGGTGCCAGTCCAAACTCCACCTCCTGTACCCTAGTAGAAGACAGAGAAAAGAACTATCCCTCCCTCCCATTGGACCCGAACTAGTGAGAGAGGATCCCTGTTTCCAGAAGGTTAGTAAGTCGTCCCGCCCGTGAGTTGTTTGGAGGGCCGCCTGGGCGGGGCGTTAGCAGCCCGATCGGTTGCGGAGCAACGGCGGATGGCGCGTGACGTGCGCACTGTCGTGTTTGGGTCGGAGGCACGCGTCCGCGCGCCCGTACCCTGGTAGGCTCGCGCCCCGGGTAGCCTTCTCGGTTTGTCGCTCTATCCAGCTTCCCAGAGGAGGACGTTCAGCAGACTCAGCATCCGCCGACTTCTTCCCTCGCGTCCGTGCTACCCCCGCGGCGAAGATGGTGAGTGGGGGGAAGAGCGAGGCGGGAGCGGAGCTAAGGGGCAAGCGCCGTCTCCCCGGCCAGGGGGGACCTAGTCCCTGCTGCTGTCTCCCGATCGGAGGGGATTTAGGGCGTCTGCCTCCCGCTGGGCCCCTCGTTTTGGGGCGGCTCTTCCAGACGCTATGTTGGTCGCAGCTGCTGTTCGACTGCCGCGTCGCCTCAGTGGTTCCTCCCGCCCCGGCCTTGGTACCACCAGCCGGGTTTGAGCCCCTCCCCTCCTTGGTGAAATCAGAGGGGTCGGGGGACGTCAGAATCCTATGTGGGCCTTGTTTGGGCTTGTTTTCCCAAAGCCCGGCACAGTTGCGGCCAGTGACTCGTGCGAATTTCCCCTGAGAGGTCTGTCCATCTGGATGAGGAAAATAAGGCCTATATTGAACAACCCTAGAGGGCGGAATGATCACTACGAGCCTGACCCTGGCAGATTAAGAACGGGTGGCCTTGCAGCCGCTTTGTTTGTCGTATCTGGCAATCAGCTTCCACCAGCACTCTCGTCGTGCTTGTCAAGCTTGGCAGTGTCTCTTTTAACCCTCGCCTCCCCAATATCTCCATGTATGGTTATAAATTTTCTTTTACCTGTAAACAGTTTGGCTGTGCTAGAACTTAACATGCAAGGTGTGGGCACGATGCTGGGATGCTAATAAAAACAAATGAAAAAAACTTTTAAAAAGTCTGTTAAAATATCCAAGTCTCTAAAAAGTAAACAGAAGCTCAGTATATGTTAGGCGATGGATACTTCGCTTAATTTACGTTTTTTTTCCTCTACGCTGTAATTCCAGTTTGTTGTAAAACAGTGTTCTTAATGGGACAATCAAGTAGAACATTTTGTCAAGTGGAACATTTGCACACGCTATTACCATTTTTGGTCAATGATTTGCAGGCAAAAGCTTACCAGACTTTGCTATAAATATTACACTGTTTTTACATCTGTCTGTCTGGAATCAGTTGGTACCAGCTTATCTATATACAAAAATGTTTTCACTGAATAACAATTTTGGTTTTTCTTATGGTATTGCAGACTGTCTCGTTAGTGGAAGAATGAGGTTGATCAGTAGTTTCTAAATGACTGGGGATATGTAATTGAAATTTGATATTCATTTTCTGGTTCTTATTTGGTTTAATTATGCAAGTTACAAAGAGGATCATCATTTTAAGACTTTTTAACCTTTTTAAGATTATAAATATATATATTACTTCATACTATAAGACTTTTAATCTAAGAGTTTTGAGTTCTAATAAATATAAGGCCATCAGCCCTGATGAAAGTACTTTGGAACCTGCTTTAGGATCCTCTGATTTGACATTCTTTTTCTTTTGTTTTTTTTTTGGGGGGGGGGGTGTTGCTAGACTGCAAACTTTATCTTCTATTTGAAAACAGGACCAAGAATTTTAACTTCAGTTAAATGCTTTAACTTTAACTAAAGTTTTACTTCCTTATTCCTATAATTCAAACAAAATGAAGAATCTTATTTACTGGTTCTTGGGGGAGGAGGGTAAGTAAAAACCATGATGGGGGATTCCAAATACATTTCAGACTTGGTGCAGAGAGGTCAATAAGAGCTTATAAGCTAATCTTGTTTGAATGTTTGCAAAGAAAGTTCAAAATATAGACTGACCATTTCTAAGGTTACTCTTGTATTTAGCCTCATGAGAACAGAGAATTTTATTCAGGCCAGCTGTTAGAGAATATTGTGAAGATGGAAAGTTCCTTTATTATCCCGGATTTAAGCATTTTACTTCTGCATTTGAAACTGTTTAGATCTGCTGGTTAGATGCTTGGTTCATTTTTTAAAAATTAGGTTAAATTTTAACTGCCAATTGTTTTGTTCTATTTGTTCTAACAAAATCACTTCCCGTTACTCAGCAAGTCTTCTAGAAACACTTTGGAATAAAGCAATTTGAAACCAACTCAAAAGATCACCCATGGCACTTTAAGATGAGATTTCACATTTTCAGAGTCTCACTTTGCCAATAAAAGTGCCAATAAAAGAAAGAAAAAAAAAGCCCTACCCTCCACATGTACACACTCCAAACAAAACTTTGTGTGCTGGATGTGCCAGTTTTCTCATACAAATTGTTTACCAGCCCACCCACCAAGTTCTTTGGGTTGTCTGCTCAATAGTTCTTCTGTTGGGTATGATTTGAGACATAACATAGACTTGCCTAGCTCCTCTTGTAACTGATAGTATGTGCATTGTTGCTTTCTGGGAAGTAGGAGTGTAGTGTTGCCCTTGAAACAGTGTAAAGGTCTACATGATAATCTAACCCTTAACTTTACCCTAATCAGAATGCTACTCTAACAGACTGAGGTAATTGGCTCAGACTGAATTACAAATGTATGCTACCACTTGATGACTAGCAAAAACACTTTTACTTCTAACAACCTAGTGGAATAGGTTGGATATGTGTTCATGTGCCTATTTAACATATCAGAAAATAGACAAAAGGATTGACTTGTGACTTTTTCTGACTCCACATCAAGTTTTAAAATAATTTAAAAATTAATGTAGAGCCCTGGCTGATGTAGTTCAGTGGATTGAGTGTGGGCCTGTGAACCAAAGGATCGCAGTTCAATTCGCAGTCAGGGCACATGCCTGGGTTGCAGGCCAGTTCCCAGCAAGGGACGTAGGAGAGGCAACCATACATTGATATTTCTCTCCCTCTCTCCCTCTCTCCTTCCCTTTCTCTCTAAAGATAAATAAAATGTTAAAAAAAATTTTTTTTAAATGTAGAAACATTTTAAATAGAGAACTACGCAGAATAACAGATTCCTTTGCCATATTTCAGGTTATGTTACCATTACATCTAAGTATGCATCTTTCTTACTCCAGTCCCTTCCCTCCCCAGAGATACCCAACCATTCCAGTGTCAAAGGCATAATGTACCAGCCAATTAAGGAAATGATATTCTTTAGGCCATTGCAATTTGGAAGGCATCAATTAATGAGGAATGTCTCAAAAAACAAAAAACAAAAAAAAAAAAAGAAAGAAAGAAAGCATGGGGACCTGGGGCAGTAAGTCAGGGAATCTTAAGGATACACAGACATGGGGTTTATCTCCCATTGAACCAGGGCAGAATCCTTTTCTTACCTGCCCCAGGTAATTTTGTGTTTTTGTAGAACACAAAATTATGAGGGTGGATTTCTTAACTGGCACTGCTTTCCAGGAGCACATGGCTCAGGTAAAATTCAGCGTAATCACCTGAAATTAGTGTATTTCATTCTCATGGATATTTCTATACTTTTATCTATGCATATTTGCATCTGCAATAATATATACTGTATTGCCTTGATATGTTTTTAAATTTTATATAAATGTTATGCTTTGTGTATCTTTTTGCAACTTAAAAAAATTAAATTTGGTTAGGTTTGGGGGGTGGTTTTTAGTTTTAGTTGTTGTTCTGGTTAACTGTTGAATACTTTTCCATTTAATCACTATGTGAATTTTATTCAGTCCCCTAAAAAAACGTTTGGCCAACTTTTTGCCTCTTTATCTTTTTTTTGTCTACTTAAACTGTTTTACAATAGATGGTTTCCATTTTTGTATATCACTGTGTATTGCTTCCCTAGCCCTAGTGAGTGTCATCTTGGTGCATATCTACAAACAGAAGTCCTGGTTTGGAGACCATGCATATGTATTTTTTATTTTATTGGGTTGGCCAAAAAGTTAATTTGTTTTTGTCCATAAGATGGCTCTAGTAGTCCTTAGTTGTCTTTAACTTCATTTGAAACAATTTTGTTAGATTGTATTGTGACAGTTGTCATATCAGCATGCTTTTTAAAAATTTACAAAATTGGCAAATTTTTGTGTAGCCATTTTAATTTTGAAGATGAAAGAAAATATGCAACATTTCAGCATATTATGCTTTCATTATTTCAAGAAAGATAGCAATGCAACTAAAATGCAAATTAAGATGTGTGCAGTATGTGGAGAAGGTGCTATGACTGACTGAACGTGTCAAAAGTGGTTTGCAAAGTTCCGTGCTGGTCGTTTCTCACTGGACGATGCTCCACGGTTGGGTACACCATTTGAAGCTGATAGCAATCAAATTAAGACATTAATTGAGAACAATCAATGTCCTACCATAGGGGAAATAGCTGACATACTCAATATATCCAAATCAATAAAGTTATCCATAAAAATGAAAAATGTGTCTTTTATTTTACAGAAAAAAAGCATATGGACTTTTTGGCCAACCCAATACCAGCAGTGGTTATAGTTTGCGTTCATCCATCCCATCATCTACATTTAGGAGCCTGTTTCTCCATTTCTCTTCACCATTTGCTATTATGAGACTTAAATGTTTGCCGATCCGATGGGTGTGAAATGTTTTCTTATTTTTTAATTTGCATTTCTCTGATTAGTACCAGTTGAATATCTTCATGTGTTTATTGAAATTTATGTTTTTACATACATGTGCATTCAGTGAACGACATTGTTTAAACATATTATTTATCATGTCTTCATCTAAGATAATTTGTGGAGCCATCAAATAAATCCAGAGTTAAAAGAAAATCAACAAGAACATGATTGTCCAGAATTACGTACAGAAGACTAATTGTACCCTAAACTAATTCTGGTTTCTTTTTAAGCCTCTCAAGCTGCTAAGTAAGGAAAGTTCAGTACTCTCTCTTAATTCTAGACACCTGGTAGTGGTAGAATGCTGAGTAGTCTAGAATAGAGTTTCATAACATTCTTTACTTTATACTTACACCTTTCTTTTTCCTAGGCAGTTCATCTAGCTTAAATGTTAAAACACACACACACACACAGAGGCTATGTAGGAACTCTATGCTCAGTTTTACTGTGAACTTAAAAGGTATCTAAAAAATAGTCTATTAACAACAACAAAAAACCCCAAGCAAAACAAATAACCATGACTATTTTTTATAAAGAGAATTGGTTTAAATCAAAGTAGTGTTTAACTTAATGTAGGGAGATTGTAAACATTTGTGTTTTTATAATAAGTAACTATATTTTCTCTCATTAATTAAGATACGAGATGAATACCATATTTGAAATTTGAAAAAAATCTTGAAACTTTTGAAAAACGATTTTTAAAAAAAGATTTTAGATATTTTTAGAGAGAGGGGAAGGGAGAGAGAAAGAGATGGAGAGAATCAGTCATCACTGCGTCAGAGATACATCAATCAGTTGCCTCTTGCTTGCCCCCAACTGGGGATTTGGCCTGCAACCCATGCCTGTACCCTGACTGGGAATCAAACTGGTGACCCTTTGGTTTGCAGGCCACCCACACCAGCCAGGGCAAAAAAAAAATTGGATTTAACATAATTATGTATATGCATTACTTTTATTTATAGAGCAATTCTCTAGTCTCTAAGAAACCAGGCCTAGTCTTTTTACTGTACAGGTATACCTTATTTCATTGTGCTTTGCATTATTGTACCTCATATATGTTGAGCTTTTTACAAATTAAAGGAACCCAACTGGCAATATCTCTGGGGTTAGAGTTTGCTGTTTGCATACCTAAACTGTAGAACATAATAAAGACATAAGTAGAAGATTGTTACTCAAGTATCTTGAGCTTCTTTCTCTTGTAGTATAATATTATTCTCTAGATTGTCCATGAAGATTTACACCTAACACTTCAGAAATATTTTAATCCCAGCTTTCCTTTTGTCCTTGCCTTTTTGCCTTAATGTTAGAAGTGAATTTCACATGAAATTTATTTTTCTTGAAATTTTACATTGGGGAAGTATGGAAAAAGAAACAGCATATTGGTTCATGTTAGTAATGCTTTGACAATCCTGTTACTTACATTCATCATGGAATCTGTGCAAGGACCCCCATAGAGTTGAATAGTTTTTTGTCTAGAGTGATTTTTAATTCTTGAAGATAAAGTCTCATAGTAGTTGACATTGTAATGTTTATGTGATTTGCTTTGATATGTTAAAATTTAGCAATCAATTTTTACTTAGAAATTTAAAAAGCAAGTAAAAATGCACTTAAAATTCTTAAAATTCACATTTTCAACTGTAGTTGAAGGTGTGAAAAAGCTGAGATTTTGACCTTTTTTAACCTGGGAAGCTAGCATCAAAGAGCTCTGTTCTGTTGCAACAGGGCACAGGAAGAGCATTTGAAAGGTAGATACTTCAATGCATCCAATAGCAGGAAACCTACATTTAAAACTAATTTGTTAGCCCTGGCCAGGTAGGTCAGTTTGTTAGAGTGTCATTTCGTATGCCAAAAGGTTGCATTCCTGGTCAGGGCACATAACCTAAGTTGTAGGTTCTTTCCCTGATTGGGGCTCTTAAGGGAAGCAACCAATTGATATCTCTCTCTCTCTCCATATTTATGTATATATAAAATCTCTCTCTCCTATCCTTTCCTCTCTCTCTCAAAATCAACATATCCTTGGGTGAGAATTAAAAAAACAGACAGAGAATGGGTTGTGCTTTTTTTTTTTTTTTTTTTTTTTTTGGTGTTTGTGCTTTTGGATCATATCGAAGTAGTATGGTTTACTCTTTTCAGCATTTCTGCATTACATTATAGGGTGTTACTGCCATTTGCCTTATTACAGAAAATAAACATTAATTTCCTACCCATATTCCTACTCAGCTTGCTTTCAGAAAATCGACAACTTTAAATGTAATTAGTGTTTACTTTAAAGTAGTTTCACATAGCACATTTTTGTTGGTGGTAGTATTTTCATGTAGTATTAGAGCTAAAACTAAAGCATAGGCAAATACTGGTAAGACTGCTTCAACTTGCTAGAGCTTCAGTGATTTGAGAATTCCTTAGGGCTCCAGAGCTTCAACGATTGACTTAAAAGATTGCTCCCTAGCAAGCTGAAGGAGTCTTTTGACCAGTGTTGCTGAATAGAAATAAAATATGAGTTACATATGTACTTTTAAAAAATTTCTTAAATTTATTGAGGTGACTTTGGTTAATAAAAGTATATCGGTTTCAAGTGTACAACTCTATAATACATTATATGTATATTGCATTGTATATTCACCACCCAAGGTACACATATGTACTTTTAAATTTTCTAGTATCCCTAATTTAAAAAGTTAGAGAAAGGTAAAATTTATTTAACTCCCTATATATGAGGTATATCAACATTTTATTTATATAAAAATTAATGAGACATCTTACATTCTTTTTTCATACAAGTTGTTTGAAATCAGTCTGTATTTTACACCCAGAACACATCAGTTGAAATGCTCAATTTTCATTAGCAATATTTGAAATGTATTAAGATTTAAATTTTACTGTTGAAAAAGTAGATTCACATACCTAAGTTGCTCTGGGCATACTTACAAGTTTTTCCAGTAATGGAATTGATAATCAGTTTTAAAATTTAATTAAAATGAAATACAATTAGTCATGCAGTTCTTCAGCAAATTAGCCACATTTAATGAACTCACTAAACACATGTGGTTAGGGGCCACCTTAATGGACTAGCTTCAGAGTTTGTGGATTGACCTATTTGTAAGGGAAAGTTAGTATGGATATCAACCAACACAGGTGTTAATTCTCTGCATTTCTGCACATGTCTAAGAAACAGTGCTAAGAGAGTATATAAATTCCTTTTTTTTTTACATTATACAAAACTTCCTCTTTAATCAAGGCTTTTAACATGAAACAGATTTCTTGAATAAAATGGAAAGTTTCCAATACATTGAAACATAAATCACACCACGCATACAACACCTGGCAAGAAAAAAACAAAACAGCAAGTTTACACAATCCCTGTAACAGCCATGGTCTTATTCTCGGATGCTTCCTCCATCTGCCGAGTGTGTTCTGCTGAATACAGAGCTCACCATGTTTCTGGGGTCATACTCAGCAGAGGCTGCACAGCCCAAAAAGCACTCTTCTGGCTGGGTTGTGGTGCTATTGGCTCTGCTCAAGAAGCAAAGCAGTCACAAGCACATCAAACTGTGTTTTAAACGTCCTTTAAATATCAAACTGAGAAACAAGAAGGCAACACAATAATGTTATCAGAAAGATGTTAGCAAGTGAGGACAACTGTGTAAAACTTGAGGCTGAATGGTGGTTCCTCACCTTCATTCCTTTGGCTTGGGCAGTGGCCGCTGGAACAGCAAGATGTGAAGCTCTGGTTCATGGATCATATAATGGACCCATCCCTGACTCTGCTGAATACCAAGATTCCTCCGTTCAGATTCAGACATCAAATGGGTTTTAGGGACCAGGTTGACTCTGTCTTTGGGCAACATGACATGCCTGTACTTGATCTCCTCGTCGTATTTGTCCGAATAGTAAATTTGTTTGTGCGTCATGACTGCTCTGCTTGAGGGACCATAAAGGGACAACCCTGCACTGCCAACCTCCAAACAACTTGCAGCAGCACACCTAAATTCCTTTTATGGCACTTAAGATGTCTGTGGAACTAGGCTATTAGCACCTAAGAGAGGGTTTACATATTTCAGTAGCAAGATGCCTCTCTCATAGTATAGGTTACTGAATGAACTTGAATTGGTGAATAAGAGGACATTTTTAACTATGACAGGAACAGGTTCCCATGAAGATGGATTACTTTAATTTTTATACTTTCTATTCCTACATACTTTTTTTTTAATGCAATGGAAATGGAGTTTTAACTACTAAATTGAATAATATCTCTGCTTTGTATACTGCATTGCATTTTAATTTGAGTCTTACATGAAAATTGTTTGAGATAAGCACCTTTAAAATAAATCTGGAATATAGAAACTACTAAAAAATGTGAGTTTTTCTTCTTTTAAAAATTAAATTAAAGTTCGATTCCCAGTCAGGGCACATGCCTGGGTTGTGGGCCAGGTCCCCAGAGGGGCCACATGAGAGGCAACCACACATTGATGTTTCGCTCCCTCTCTTTCTCCCTCCCTTCCCCTCTCTCTAAAAATAAATAAAAACTTTTGAAAAAAATAGATCTTTAAAAAAAATTAAATTGAATGGTATTTGGTGCCCATTAGGGCATCCTGAACCATACAAAAGTGTTTAAAGAAAGAATACTATCTTAGATAACTTATAAGTATTTACTATTTGTCACTAAATTAAGGCAATTGTGTTGCCTTATCTCATTTGGTCCTTATAGCAACCCAGTGAGGTAGATATTGTTATCATTCCTGTTAAATTATACTAAGAAATGGTTAAAAGGATAGGCTCAGAGTTGGGCTACCTAGGTTTTTTAAATCTTGGTTCTGCCACTTACTAACTGTATCACCTTAGATAAGGCATTGATTGTTCTTAGCCTCAATTTCATCATTCCTCCAAATGTGGAATGATGGTAAGACCTACCATCACAGCAGTTTACGTGATGCATATAACTAATTTAAAGCAGTGCCTGATATGTAATAACATTAAACAACCTTGAGTCCTAATTAGATTATCAGTCTTGTTTTCTTTATATTCTGATTATACCAATGCATGCTTTAGTGATTATAGGTAAAATGAAATGGGTAGGAGGAGTGCATTAGAACATGTTTCCAATAGTTTTATTACTTCTTTAATGTTATTTTACTTGGAATCATTATTTATTCATGACTAGCTTTTTAATTTGATTTGTCAGTTGACTTGATTCTTGATAAAAAAAAATACCTCTTAGTTTTTAAAGAATTAAATAAACATTTTTCCTGAAGTAATTAATGAAGAATCAAATATAGCTCTTCACTGCTTTCAGGGTTTAAAATAACAACCATTTATTCAATAAATAGTTGAGAAATTTGATATGCCAAGACCTGATCCAAGTACTAGGGATACAGTACTTAAAAACAAAACAAAGTCCTTTTCTTGTGGAAATTATATTCTAATGTAGGGGAAAAAGAAAAAAATGATAACATATCAGATAATTGTAAGTGGTATAAAGGAAATAGGGTAATCAATAAGGAGTACTAGAAGAATTGGCTACTTTCAACTAAATTGTTAAGGAAGGCCTCTTAGGAGATGACTTTTGAGTTAAGACTCTCATGGTAAGAGAGAGCAGTCCATGTGAAAAACATTTCAGGTAGAAGGAACTCTATAAGTAGAAAGTCCTTGAGAAGAGAATGAGCTTGACATGCCAGAGACAAAAAAGATTTGTGTAGCTAGAATTCACTGAAAAGAGGAGAGAGAAGTAGGAAATGGATTGTAGAGGCAAGAGCTAGAACAGGAAGAACCATTAGGCCAAAATTAGGAATATGAATTTTATTCTGACTACCCAGGGAACCACTGGGTTTGTGGTGGTAGGAAGGTGTTAAGGAGTTAAGTAGTGGGATGGGACGGGATTTATCCTTGTGGTTCATGTTATGGAGAAGTACAAATGGGAACAAAGACTGATTGAGAGACTGTTGCAATTATTCAGGCAGTTGATGGTGTAGTAGCTTGGATTTGGATTGTTATTGGGGAAGTAATTAGATATACAGCTCACCCTTGAACAACACAGGGGTTAAGGACACTGACCCCTGCACAGTTGAAAATCTACATATAACTTTTAACCCCCCCCAAACGTAACTACTCCTTGTAGCTATGGGGAATTGGTTCCAGGATCCACCTCAGATACCATAATCCATGGATGTTCAAGTCTCTTATATAAAATGATGTAGAACAGTGCATACAGTCAACCCTCTGCATTTGTGGACTCCCAACGATGGATCGAAGACAGTACAGGTATTTACTAAAAAAATACTTCTGTAAATGAACCTATGTAGTTAAAATCCATGTTGTTCAAGGGTCAACTGTATATTTTCAGGGCTAAAGCTGACAGTACTTATTGATAATTTAGATGTGTGGCATAGTGAAAGAAAGACATCAAGGATAACTCTTAAGATTTAGCCCTGACTACTAGGGAGTTGGTGGTGTCATTATGTTGGGGATCTTAAAAGGAGCTAAAATAAAATAATTGGCAAAAATTAAGGTTCTTAGAACTTTGAGGAATAACACATTGACCCAGAAATATTACAAATCTTTAAAATACCTTTAACTTCATATTTGATAATAATAATGTATGTTTCATTATAAAACATTAAGAGAAAATTTAGTTGTAATGGCAATTCCAACCAAAGTATTAACATTTGGTATATTTTCTTCCAGGGCATTTTAAATATATGTTCATTCTTTCAATAAATGGTTGTTAGGTGTCTTCTAGGAACCAGGTTCGACAGGTCCTCATTTAATGTCATTTAATTCTAATGTTGATTGAGGAACCTAACTCTTGTTTATATCAATTAGCTTGTGTTAAAATTGGTTTCATTATATGTCATTTTTTATTTTTGTCTTTATTATATGCTTATTGCTATTAGAGTATGGTTTTTTAATAAAGATTTTATTTATTTATTTTTAGAGAGAGGGGAAGAGAAGGAGAAAGAATGACTCTTGTGGTTGCCTCTTGTGCACCCCCCACTGGGAACCTGGTCCACAACCCAGGCATGTGCCCTGACTGGGAATTAAACCTGAGACCCTTTGGTTTGCAGCCCCCACTCAGTCTACTGAGCTACACCAGCAAGGGCTATATGTCATTTCATTTCATGTCACATAACCTGTCAATGATGTTAAGGCTCTGCTTACACATGACAAAGTCCTGTCTCTGTGATGTATACACTATAATGGGGGAGACAGGTAAGAAATAAGTAAAAAAAAAAAAGCTGAATAAGAAAATGCAGATTGTAATAAGTACTATAATGAAGATAAGGGAGAAAGTGATTATCTGGTGACTACCACTACAGATTTTTCTTACACATTTGAGTTTATCTGTAACAGTTTTATATTATTTATTTTCCATATCCCAAAGTGACAAGGGTGCTAAGCTAATTCAATGGGGTAAAGAATAGTGTCTTCAATAAATGGTACTGGGACAATTGGATATTTACAGGCAAAAGAATGAATTTGGATCCCTGTTTCATACTATATGGAAAATTTAACTCAAAATATGTTACACACCTAAATTTAAGAGCTAAAAATATATAACTTATAGAAGAAAACATAAGCATAAATATTTGTGAACATGATTTAAGCAGTGTTTTTGGTCAATTTTCTTGGCCTTTCTGGGCAGTACAGCAGAACCTCCAGTGACAAAAGAAAAATAGGTAAATTGGACGTAATTAGAATTAAAAACTTTTTTTTGCATAAAAGAAAGTGAAAAAACAACCTACTGGATGGGAGGAGGAAACATTAGCAAATCATCTGTCTGACAAGGAATTTGTATTCAGAATATATGAAGGACTCTTACAGGTCAACAGTGAAAAGACAACCTAATCATATGGACAAAATGCTTTGAGTAGATATTTCTTACAGAAATGCACTTGGTCAATAAGCACACCAAAAGATGCTCAGAATCAGCTATTAGGAAATGCAAATCAAAACCACAATGGGATACTTCACACTCACTAAGATGGCAGTACTAAAGACTACATCACACCCACTAAGATGGCACTAATTAAAAAAGATACAAGTAACAAAGTGTTGGCAAGGCTGTGGAGAAGGTGGAACCCTCATATATTGCTGGGGGCGGGGAATGTAAAATGGTGCAGCCACTTTGGAAAATGATTTGGCAGTTCCTTAAGAAGCTGAACTTGGGAGTTACCATGTGACCTAGTAGTTTAATACCTAATTATATACCCAAGCAAAATGAAAACATCTGTCTGCATAAAAGCTTACACGTGAATGTTCATAGTAGCATTATTCATAATACACCAAAAGTGGAAACAGCCCGAATGTCCACCACTGATGATTAGATAGGTAAAATGTTGTATATTCATACAATAGAATATTATTCGGCAATAAAAAGAAATGAAGTACTGACTCATGCTGTATAACATGGATGAATTTTAGTGAGAAAACCCAGTTAAAAAAAAAGACTACATATTATATGATTCACTTACATAAAATATCCAGGATAAGCAGATCCATGAGATAGGAAGTAAATTAGTGGTTGGCTAGGTCTTGGGTGGGTTAAGAGTGGGAAAAAGGAGTGATTGCGCATGAGTAGAGTCTCTTTTGGGAGTGTTCAGAATGTTGTAAAATTCGATTGTGGTGATGAATGTACATTACAGCTTGGTCAATATTCTAAAACCCACTGAGTTTACACTTTTAAATTGATTAATTTTATATTAACTATTGATATAATTAATGTATGTACAATTAATTAACTAAAATACTTAAATTGTTTCATGATATCCTGCACATACAGTGATGATATTAAATTATCCTCTTCTTAAATTTAAATATAGTATTTTAAGTAATGCTGTCATCTTTGTGCATAAATCTTTGCCTGCATTTGCATTATTCTTCAAAATGGCAAAGTTTATGTATATAGTTCCAATTTTTAAACCATTTTTATTGTTCAAATTTCTGATTTTGAAAATATGCTCATCACAGAAAACTTTGAAAATACAGAAAACTAGAGAAAAGATAAAAATCACTTATATCCCCACTGTTAGACATAGAATTTCTTTTCCCTATACTATTTTACATAGTTGAGATTACACTGTATGTAAAACGTTATATCCAGCTTCTTTTCTTCCACTTAAATCATAAATATTTCCCCATGGCATTTGAAACTTTCTGTAAACAGGATTTTAATGAATGTAGCAGAAACTATTCTGTGGATACACTATAATTTCCTCGAAGTTTTTCTGTTTTTATTTATTTGGGTTGTCTGATTTTTAGTATTATGAAGGTTATTTCCCCAGAATAAATTCCTTGAAGTGGAATTGCTGAGTTAAAAGGTTAGAAGGTTTGGATTATTTTAAGGCTCTTGATATAAATGGCCAAAGTGCTTTCTGAAAGGTATGAGTGATTAATACAATTGCCTGTGGTGGAAGACGTATCTGGAAAAGTAGGTTAGCTTGAATGATAAAGGGTTTTTAATGCTCTGTTTTCAAATATGGACTTTATCTTATAGATACTTGAGAATTGGTGAAGACTTTTAGTTTTGGGAGTGTTAGGAGATTTTAAGAGGAAATGGGAAGAAACAGATTTGAAATATACATTTAAGGAGGAATTGGTAGGGCTTAGAAACTGAATGTGACCATGGAACAGAGGTAGGTCAGTTAACCGACAACATCAAAGATTTCTTTCCTATCTTAGATTCACTGATACGTCAGTTAATCATGCAGAGAGAAGCCAAGTTGTTAAACCAAGGAGAAATCTTTTACCTTTAGCTCAGCGATTTTCAACCAGTGTGCCACAGAATTTTTAAAACATGCAATACCCGTTTATTTAGTCAGGGGCACTGACCTTTTTTCCTTTAGATTGTCAAATAAAAAGATGGCAACAGCTAACATAACAATAGCCATCTGGTATGAATAAATCAAAATTATACCTATTTATTGTCAGGCTGGCAAAAAATATATTTTTGGTGGGCCACAGAATTTTAGTATTAGGTTATGTGTGCCATGAGATGAAAGAGTTGAAAATCGTGGCTTTAGTTTATTGTGTTTCAAAATGGTTTTTCTCAAAGGAGGATAGAATATTTTTATATTGTTGCTCTTGAAATAAAGACTAGAAGTAATGCATATGTATAATTTTTCCATACAGAATAATTTACATAAAGTAAAATTCACCATTTTTTAAAATTTAAATTTATTGGGGTTACTTTGGTTAAATTAAGTTTCAGGTGTACAATCCTGTAGTACATCATCAGTATATTGCATTGTTTACTTACCATTCGGAGTCTAGTCTCCTTCCATTACCATATATTCGACCCCCTTTACTCTCTTTGTATTCTCCCACCTCCCTTGCTCTGTGGTAACGGTTATACTGTTGTTACGAGTTTATTTGTTCAGTTGTTGCTTTCTATTTTATATCTCACATATGAGATAAATCATATGATTCTTGTCTTTTTTTCTGGCTTAACTTCACTTAGTGCGATGCTCTTAGGATCCATCCATGTTGTTGTAATGGTAATGCTTTTTCAAGGTTGAATAGTATGCCATGAATTGGGTTGGCCAAAAAGTCTTTTTAGTTTTTTCCATAAAATAGAAGACTAATTTTTTATTTTCACCAATAACTACTGAACTGGATATTTTGAGGATGTCGGCCATCTTGCATGCGGTAGGACATTGATTGTTCTTAATTAATGTCTTGATTTGATCACTATCAACTTCAGTGGATCTGCCCAACCATGGAGCATCATCCAGTGAGAAATGGCCAGCACAAAACTTCACAAACCACTTTTGACATGTTCAATCAGTCACACACCTTCATACACTGCCCAAATCTTTTTTTGGTGTGTTTTGGTAGCGTTTTTACATTTCTCAAAATAATAAAGCACAATATACCGAAAATGTTGTATATTTTCTTTAATCTTCAATATTAAAATGGTTACACAAAAATTCATCAGTATTGATATTTTAAAAATATATTTATTGATTATGCTATTAAAGTCACAATTTTCCCACTTTGCCCCCCTCTGCCTGTTACCCCATTACCTCTAGCAATTACCCCTTAGTTCATGTCCATGGGTCATGCACATAAGTTCTTTGGCTTCTTCATCACCAAACTGTTCTTAACATCCCCTGTCTATTTTGTACCTACCAATTTGTGCTTCTTAATCCCTGCACCTTTCCTCCCATTCTTCCCTGTCCCCTTTCCAGCTGATACTCCTCCAGATGATCTCCATACCTATGATTCTTTTCCTGTTCTGCTTGTTTGCTTAGTTTATTATTTGGATTCAATTATTGATAGTTGTGAATTTATTGCCATTGTAATGTTCATTGCTTTGATCATCTTTTTCTTATATAGTTCCCTTTAGCATTTCATATGATAGTGGCTTGGTGATGATGAACTCCTTTAGTTTTACCTTGTCTGGGAAGAATTTTATCTGTCCTTACATTCTAAATGATACCTTTGCTGGATAGAGTAATCTAGGTTGTAGGTGCCTGGTTTTCATCACTTTGAATACTTCTTGCCAGTCCCTTCTAACCTGCAAAGATTCTGTTTAGTAATCAGCTGACAGTCTTATGGGAACTTCTTTGTAGGTAACTCTCTGCTTTTCTCTTGCTGCTTTTAAGATTCTTCCTTTATCTTTGGCATTTTAATTATGATGTGTCTTGGTATGGTCCTCTTAGAGTCCATCTTGTTTGGGACTCTCTCTGCTTCCTGGACTTACGTGTTTATTTCTTTCACCAAATTAGGGAAGTATTTTTCAAATAAATTTTCAATTTCTTGCTCTTTCTGTCTTCCTTCTGGCATCCCTATGATTCAGATGTTGGTACATTTGGAGATGTCCCAGAGGCTCCTTATTCTATCCTTGTTTTTTTAATTCTTTTTCTTCCTGCTGTTCTGATTGAATGCTTTTTCCTTCCATATGTTCCAAATTGTTGATTTGATTCTGAGGTTTATCCCCTCCATCGATTCCCTGTAGATTTTTCTTTACTTCACTTAATGCAACCTTCATTTCTTCCTGGGTCTTTTTTATGGCATTGAAATACCCAATGAGTTCCTGGAGCATCCTGATAACCAGTGTTTTGAACTGTGCATCTGATAGGTTGCTTATCTCCATTTCATTTAGTTCTTTTTCTGGAGTTTTGTTCTGTTCTTTCATTTGGGCCGTATTTCTTTTGTCTCTTCATTTTGGCAGCCTCCCTGTGTTTGTTTCTGTGTATTAGGTAGAGCTGCTTTGACTCCCTGTCTTAGTAATGCAGTCTCTGGTAAAAAAAAAAAAGTGCACCTATTAAATTGTATGGGGCAGAGGCTTAGGTAATTATCAGGGTGGGGCAATCCGTGTTACTGCTCTGTTGCTCTGTGTTGGGGAAGGCTTGGAGAGGGGACAGTACCACAGCCTGGCTTGTGGAGTTTTGCCCAGGAGGACGCAGTCTACTGGCACTCACTCTTCACTTTCCCGCTGGATATGCCTCTGGTGTCCTTCCCGCTGTTGCCCTGGTGCTGAATCCCAGAGGGGGTGGGTCTGGGTCTGTGTGAGTCCTAAGTCTGTTGTGGGCCCTTTAAGAGGAGTCTTTTGAGAATTAGTTCCTGAGAATCTGGCACTTTCTTCTACAGCTCCAAACCCCACTGATTTTTACAGCCAGAAGTTATGGGGACTTACCTTTCTGGTTGTGGAACCCTTGGTTGGGTAGTCTGGACTGGGGCTGGGATCCCTTGCTTCCTGAGGTAATCCTTCCTTTTTTTATCTACCTCATGTGGATGTGGCACTACCTGTTCCCATCTCCACACCTCTGCTTCATTCAGCATTCCACGCATCTCAGCGCCTCTCCAACTCTCCACTCCTCTCTGCGTCTCTGCCCCTTCTACAGGTCTGGATGAATGTGGTTTCTTTAAATCCTAGGTTGTCTGACTTTCATATACCTTGATTTTCTGGCAGTTGTGGGCCTTACTTGATTTGTAGTCTGCTTGTGTATTTTCCTGTTATTGTGCACGGAGGTGAGGCATGTTTGCCTACGCCTCTATTTGACTGGAAATAGTTTTTTTTGTGTGTATTTAATGCTCACTGATACAACAACTGTCCCAATACAGTCCAGCAAAATTGTGTTGAATGAAGTTAAAGACAACTAAGCACTAGTAGAGCCGTTTTATAGACAAAACCAAACGAACTTTTTGGCCAACCCAATATATATGTACCACATTTTCTTTATCCAGTTATCACTCAAGGACACTTAGGTGCTTTCTGTGTCTTTCTGCTAATTTTGAAATACGAAAAGTATACATAGTTGTATAACTACCACTACAATCAAAATATAGAATATTTCCTTCACTTTGAAAAAAACTTCATGGTAATTCCTGCTCCCAACTTCTATAACCACTGATAGGGTTTTTGTCCTTATAGTTGTACCTCTGCTGGAATGTCATAACTGGAATCGTCTGATTATACCTTTTGAATCTGGCTTCTTTTCACTTAGCAAAAGGCATTTGTGCATCAGCACTTTGTTCCTTTCTATGGTGAGTACTATTCCATTTCTCAGTTGAGAAACCCTAGTTATTGAAATTAATTCATTCTGGAAGTCAGTTTGAGAAGTGATATTTTTGAAAACTGAATCATTTTTTCCCCATTAGAAATACAGGTATCAGCCCTAGCTGGTGTGGCTCAGTGGATTGAGCACCAGCCTAAGAACTGAAAGGTTGCCAGTCTGATTCCTGCTCAGGGCACATGCCTGGGTTGTGGGCCAGGTCGCCAGTTGGGGGCAGGCAACTGATGGATGTTTCTCTCATTCTCCTTCCCTTCCCCTTTCTCTGAAAAAATTAATAAAACCTTTAAAAAAAATACACCAGCATGAAAGGGTTGTCAGGTCAAGAATTGACAGCTGAGACTTTTTTCTGTGAACAACTTAGTCGAGAACTGAATTGTTTGAGGTGGGAGACATTTGAGAACTGAGCTTTAAATATATTCTTTTGTAAAATTCCTGTCTTCCTGAAGAATGAGACAGAATATTGTAGAGAACGTTTTCCAATATTGATAAATGCTTGAAACAATCATTTTTTATATCTTGTGTAAAACTAATAATTTTTAAATTATATTTTATTGATTATGCTATTACAGTTCTCCCATTTCTCCCCCATCATCCCCCTCCACTCTTCACACCCCCTCCCACCCACATTCCCCCCTTTAGTTCATGACCTTCTTTCATAAGTTCTTTAGCTTCTACTTTTCCCACACTATTCTTGTCCTCCCCCTATCTATTTTCTACCCACCATCTATGCTACTTATTCTCTGTACCTTTTCTCCCTCTCTCTTCTTCCCACTCCCCTGTTGCAAATCCTCCCTGTGATCTCCATTTCTGAGTTCCTGCTCCTGGTCTAGTTGTTTGCTTAGCTCTTAGTTCGCTTTTAAGTGAGGTTGTTAATATCTGTGAGTTTGCTGTCTTTTTACTGTCCTATTTTTTATCTTCTTTTTCTTAAATAAGTCCCTTTAACATTTCATATAATAAGGGCTTGGTGATGATGAACTCCTTTAACTTGACCTTATCTGAGAAGCACTTTATTTTCCCTTCCATTCTAAATGACAGCTTTGCTGGATAGAGCAATCTTGGATGCAGGTCCTTGACTTTCATGACTTGGAATACTTCTTTCCAGCCCCTTCTTGCCTGGAAGGTCTCTTTTGAGAAATCAGCTGACAGTCTGTTGGGAACTCCTTCGTAGGTGACTGTGCCTTTATCCCTTGCTGGCTCTAGAATTCTCTCCTTCATTTTAATCTTGGCTGATGTAATTATGAAGTGCCTTGGTATGTTCCTCCTTGGATCCACCTTCTTTGGGACTCTCTGAGCTTCCTGGACTTCCTGGAAGTCTATTTCCTTTGCCAGATTGGGGAAGTTCTGCTTTATTATTTGTTCAAATAAGTTTTACACTTGTTGCTCTTCCTCTTCCCTTTCTGGTACCCCTATAATTCGGATATTGGGACGTTTCAAGATGTCCTGGTGGTTCCTAAGCTTCTCCTCATTTTTTTGAATTCTTGTTTCTTCCTTGTTTTCTGTTTGGTTGTTTCTTTCTTCCTTCTGGTCCACTCCATTGATTTGAGTCCCAGTTTTCCTCCCATCACTATTGGTTCCCTGTGTGTTTTCCCTCATTTCACTTATTGTAGCCTCCATTTGTTCCTCTAATTTGTGACCAAAATCAACCAATTCTGTGAGCTTCCTAATCACCAGAGCTTTGAACTGTTCTTCTGATAGGTTGGATACCAGTGCTATGAGCTCTGCATCTGATAAGTTGACCACCTCCTGGTCGCTCAGATGAATTAGTTCTGGGGCTCCTGTCTGTTCTCCCTTTTGAGCCATCCTTGGTTTTTTTTTTGTTTGTTTTGTTTTTGTCTGGTCGGGGATGTTACATAGTGAGGGGCGGAGCCTTGGGTGTTCATCAGGGCAGGGCAGCTCAGTCACAGGGTTGTGGTGCTGGATGTGGGAGCAGGGTCCAAGAGGGAACAGTAGTGCTTGCTCCACTCTCTGCCACTTTCAGTCACTTTCACCACTTTCCCCAAGCAAACTGGACCCCTCTGGTGCTGATTCCCAGGTGGGTGGGCCTGCCCATGCTCCAGGACCCCGTGGGTCTCCGCAGGGAACTCTCCTGTGAGGCTGGGACTCCCTCCCAGCACCTCAGCCCCTACTAGTATTTTCAGTGGGTGCTTTTAGGCTTCACTTCCCGGTGCTGGGGCCCTGTGTCATTGCAGTCTGTCCTGCTGCCCGTTTTCACCTGGTTTATCTGTGCGCGAATGTGTGTCCGTGGTCTGCTTTGCCGCCTGTGCGCCAGGAGTGACCGCGGCCTGGGACCTCCACTGGCTTACTCCACTGCGATCCGACTCTGCCAGCCTCAGACTCTGCTGGCCGCTGACTCCGCCCCTCTTACCGGTCAGGGTGAATAGTTGTTGTCGGACTCCCACACAATTCAATTTTCTTTCTGTCTTGGTTGGGTTTTCTTTTTTCTTTTTGGGTCTATATTTTTATTGTCCTTAATCTTGGTTGTGAGAGGAGGCACAGCATGTCCAGCTACGCCTCCATCTTTGCCGGAAGTCTCTTTCTGCCCATTTTTTAATCGGATTGTCTGTCTTCCTGTTGAGTTGTGTAAGTTGTTTATATATTTTGGAAATGAACCCCATATCATATGTATAATTGGCGAATATATTCTCCTATTCGGTGGGTTCCCTTTTCAGTTTGTTGATGGTTTCTTTGCTCTGCAGAAGCCTTAGTTTGATGTAGACTCATTTGTTTATTTTTCCCTTTATTTCTCTTGCCTTAGGAGACATATCAGCAAAAATACTGCTCCAAGAGATATCCAAGATTTTGCTGCCTATGTTTTCTTCTAGGATTTTTATGATTTTGAGTCCTAACATTTAAGTCTTTAATCCATTTGAGTTTATTCTTGTGTATGGTGTAAGTTGGTGGTCTCGTTTTTTTTTTTTTTTTTTGCATGTAGCTGTCCAGTTTTCTCAACATCATTTATTGTAGAGACTGTCTTTACTCCATTGTATGCTGTTGTCTTTTTTTGTCAAATATTGACCATATAGGTGTGTGTTGATTTCTGGAGACTCTGTTCTGTTCAGTTGATCTGTGTGTCCTTATGCTAGTACAAGGCTGTTCTGGTAACAGTGTCCTTGTAGTATAGTTCAATATCAGGTATTGATCTCTCCAACTTTGTTATTTCTCAAGATTGCTGAGGCTATTTGTGGTCTTTTTTGGTTCCATATAAATTTTTGGAATGTTTGTTATGGATCTATGAAGTTATACCATTGGTATTTTAATAGGAATTTCATCGAATCTGTAGATTGCTTTGGGTAATATGGACACTTAAGTGATCTTAATTCTTCTAATCCATGAACATGGTGTGTGTTTCCACATGTTTGTATCTTCCTCACTTTTTTTCATCAATGTCCTATAGTTTTCCAAGTATAGGTCTTTTACCTCCTTGGTTAAATTTATTCGTAGTACCTTATTTTTCTTGTTGCAATGGTAAATAGGATTGTTTCCTTAGTTTCTCTTTCTGATAATTTGTTATTAGTGTATAGAAAAATACCACTCATTTCTGAATATTAATTTTGTATCCTGCTACTTTGCTGAATTCATTTGTTAGCTGTAGTAGCTTTTTGGTGGAGTCATTGGGGTTTTCTATGTACACTATCATGTCATCTGTGAATAATGACAGTTTTACTTCCTCCTTTCCAATTTGGATGCCTTTTATTTCTTGTCTAATTGCTATGAGTGGCTAGGACTTCCAATATTGTGTTGACTAAAAGTGGTGAAAGTAGAAATCTCTATCTTTTTTCTGATCTTAAGGGAAACACTTAGTTATTTTCCATTGAATATGATGTTGGCTGTGGGTTTGTTATATATGGCCTTTATCATATTGATTTTTTCCCCTCTACTTCCACTTTCCTGAGGGTTTTTATCATATATATGCTTGATTTTATCAAGTGCATTTCTGCATCTGTTTATTGATCATGTAGTTTTTATCCTTCATTTTGTTTATGTGGTGTATCATGTCTATTGATTTGTGGATATTATAGAAACCTTGCATCCCCCAAATAAATCCCACTTGATCATGGTGTATGATCTTTACGATGTTTTGCTATATCTGGTTTGCTAATATTTTCTTGAGCATTTTCTTATCTGTGTTTATCCAGGGATATTGGCTTATAATTTCATTTCTTTGTAATGTCTTTATCTGGTTTTTGAAAGTTAGGATAATACTGGCCTTATAAAATGAACTTGGGAGTCTACCCTTTTCTTGAACTTTTTGGATTAGTCTGAGAAGGAGAGGTGTTAGTTCTTTGAATGTTTGGTAAAATTCACCCATGAAGCCATGTGGTTCAGGACATTTTTTCCCCCCAAGCATTATTTTTTTTAACATTTAAAAAACTATTTTATTTATTTATTTTTAGAGAGGGGAAAGGAGGGAGGAAGAGAGGGAGAAAACATGAATGTGTGGTTGCCTCTCATGCACCCTGCACTAGGGACCTGACCTACAACCCAGGCATGTGCCCTAGACTGGGAATCGAATTGGCGACCCTTTGGTTCTCAGGCTGGCACTCAATCCACGGAGCCACACCAGCCAGAGCTGGTCCAGGACTTTTATTTGTTGCGAGTTTTTTTATTACTGCTTCAATTTCACTATTTATAATCTGTCTATTCAGACTCTGTGATTATTCCTGATTCAGTTTTGCAAGATTATATGTTTCTAGGAATTTATCCATTTCTTCCAGATCATCCAATTTGTTACCATATAGTTTGTAATATTTTTGTACAATCTCTTGTATTTCTTGGTGTCAGTTTTTACTTTTCCTCTTTTATTTCTCATTCTATTTATTTATTGTTCCTCTTGTTTTCTGTTTTCTTTTCTTTCTTTCTTCCCTTTTTTTTTGATGAGTCCAATTAAAGGTTTGTCAATCTTATCTTTTCAGAGAGCAATCTCTTGCATTCATTAATCTTTTGTATTGTTTATATAAACTCTATTTTATTTATTTATGCTCTGATCTTTATTATTTCCTTCTTTCTACTTTGGGCTTTGTTTTTTTTCCCCCTTTCCTTGCGTTTAAAGTTAGATTGTTTGAGTTTTTTCTCATTTCCTGAGGTAGACTTGTAATGCTATGAATTTCCCTCTGATGACTGCTTTTGCTGTGTCCCATAGATTTTGGGTTGTTGTGTTCACATTTTCATTTGTTTCAAGGTAACTTTTGATGTCTTCATTGATCTCATTGTTAACCTATTCATTAATTACATGTTATTTAGCCCCCATAACTTTGTGTTTTTTTCTTGTGGTTAATTTTTAGTTTCATTCTATTATGGTCAGAGAAGATGTTTGATATAATTTCAATCATCTTAAATTTATTGAAGCTTATTTTGTGTCTTAACATGTGGTCTATCCTAGAAAATTTTCTATGTACACTTGAAAAGAGAAAAGAATGTATATTCTGCTGTATTGGGATGAAATGCTCTGAAGATATCAATTAAATCTTTGTGTGTCATTTAAGGCCACTGTTTCCTTGTTGATTTTCCATTGATGTCAATGGAGTGTTAAAATCTCCTGCAATAAGTGCATTACTATCAGTGTTTCTCTTTATGTCCTTTAAGATATGCTTTAAATATTTGAGTGCTCCTTAAGGTGCATAAATGTTTACCAGAATTACATCTTTTTGTTCGATTGCTTGTTTTAATCGTTATGTAGTGTCCTCCTTTGTCTCTTACAATAGCCTTGGTTTTAAAGTCTATTTTGTGATTTTAAAGTCTATTGCTAGCCCAGCTTTTTCTTTTTAATTTCCATTTGCATGAAATATCTTCTTCCATCCTTTACTTTTAGTCTGTCTTTTTCCTTCACCAAGTTAGGGAAGTTTTCAGTCATTAGTTCTTCAAATAGGTTCTTGATCCCTTGCTTTCTCTCTCCTCCTTCTGGTACCCCTATAATGTGGATGTTGTTACATTTCATGTTGTCCCAGAGTTCCCTTAAACTATCCTCATTTTTAATTTCTTTTTTCATTTTGCTGCTCTGATTGGGTTTTTTTTTTTTTAATATGTTCTCTTGCAAATCAATGATCCAGTCCTTTGCTTCATCCAGTCTACTTTTTATTTTTCCAGAGTGTTTTTATTCCAGTGTATTCTTGATGGCAGATATGGTATTCTTCATTTCCAACTGGTTCTTTTCCATGTCTTCTGTGTCTATTTGCATGGTCTTGTAGTTCTCACTAAGTTGCTTGAATATCCTTATAACCATTACATTGAAGTCTTTATCTAATAGACTGCTTGCCTCTATTTCATTTAGCTTTTTTTCTGGGCATTTCTCCTGTTTTTCAGTAGGGACCTGTTCTTTGTCTCCCCATTTTGGCTGTCTTTTTGTATTTGTTTCTATGTACTAGAAAGATCTGATGTGACTCCCAGTCTTTGTGGGGTGACCTTTTGTAGTAAGTGTCCTGTGGGACCCAGTGGTGTGGTTTCCTTGATTTCCTGAGCTGGATGCTCTAGGAAAGTCTATTGTGGATGGTGTGGGCCCTCCTTTATATTTGATGTTGATTGCTGTTGTCCTGTTTATATAGGAGATGACCCTTAGGCCAGCTGACTGTGAGGCTCAGCCCCAAGCATGGCCTGTGCTGCTGGAACAATAAAAGAGTTTTTTAAGTGTGTGCAGCTGCTGTGCAGATGTGAAAGTTCTCCTGGTCTTTTTTTCCCCACAGCTTAGGCAGCTTTAGGCATCCAACCTACTTATTACCAAAATGACTGACAATTTTTTTATTCAAGCCTACAGAAGGCACTCCACAACCCAGCTGGAATAGCACTCCCTGGGGTTGGCACAGGGGTTCATGCTGTTACCCCACTTCTGCCATGACCCCATTTGGAAGTCAAAACCCTAAAGTTTTAAGGTGAAAAAATTTTTCCTTGATATAAGTTGAAGAATTGTAACCCAAAGAATGGCTTTTAAATAGCTTGGAAATAATAGTACTTTTCATAACAATTTTAAGGGATAATCAGTTTCTTTGTTTTTAAACTTAGAAAAGTAGACAATAGTTCTTAGGTAGAATAGGGATTTTTAAAAAAAGATACTGAGAGTTAGTTGTTTCACTTAAGGAATACATCTAATAAGAGAATCAGACAACCAGTAGACAATCCTGGTGTTAGATAACACTGGAGGATTAGAGGTGGTGTTGAGGGGCCAAGTAAGAGCTGTCTTCCAAGAGGAGGTGATGTGTGAGCTGAGCTCTAGAGTACTTAACCAGGTGAAGAGGAGGAAGGTAAAGCATAACAAGAGAACATAGTGTATTCACAGAATCACAAGGAATTGTACATGACTAGAATTAAGAGGTATGTGTCTGGAGAAGTGCGAAAGGAGGCTAGAGAAATAGGGCATAAAGGGCTTGATGTGGCATGGATTTTATCCTGAAGGAAATTGAAAATTCTTGAAAGAAAACAGTAAAGGTATAGGGTTATTTGTCATTGTGCCTACTACCCCTAGGTTGCTAGTATTTTTGAGGAAAGAAGAAGTGGGGAGTATTACTTTTCTCTATCAGGCTTATAAAACTCTCTTATTGTTCCCAGTGTTCCTGTCCTCCCTTTCTGACTTCCTGCCTCATTGTTGGGGCAAACTGGGTATTAACAAACCCAGTTAGGATTATCTATAAAATAAGATCTGAATGAGATTGATTATTTTTGGTAGCTGGGTTTTATTACCTCTAATCCACTTTGGCCGTTAAGATGTTTTTTCTGCAAGATTTGATTTTTCTTATTTTGGTGGGGGTGTGGGTGGTATTTCATAGAGTTTGTTATTGAATGTTTTTTTATCCCACTAAGTAAGGTGTAACCATAAAATTGTTTCAGTGGAACTCTTTAAAATTAATTCATAGCTAGTAAAATTGCTACTTGGTCTGCATAGGCTGTCTCAAAGTCACTGTCTGAAGCACTTCTATAACTGGAAATTGGTTGTAAATTTAACAGTCACTCTCGTTTTGGGGGTGACTTAACTTGGAACATTTTCTGGGTCACTGATAGCCTATATAGTGAGTGAGTTTGTGTAAATTATGTAATAGTGCTTCCTCTGGGTGATGTGGCTTTAGGACACAGGCAGATAGTACTTCTTTGAACTGTAGAAGTTCTGCAGGCACATTCCTTGAAATTAGCTGTCTTGACCCAGGCACCCTTTAAGCAAGGGACCATCTATAAAACTAGACCCAGCAGCTTGGGACATTTTGATCTTATTAAACATGGCAGGGACAAATTTTAGTACAAAGCCTGTTACCTCACCCCATAGGCCCCAGTTTTCAGCACTGGATTTTGATTTATGGCCATAGGGTGATAGTTGTGCCTAGAACAATGGCAAGAGGTAGTAGTGTAATTGAATCTTAATTGTGTTAAAGAGGACTTTTATTCTTTTTGTCCCTGCTTGTCATTGCTAGTCAACCATTTAATAGTCATGGGAATGTCAATATGGTTTTTTAATCCGTAGTTCTGGTCATCAGAGAAGAGATAGAAATTACTGTTTCAAATAGAAGTTTTAAGCTGTATGGATTTCTTTTATCCATAACCTTCTGTTACCTAAAGGCCATATAGGTAACTAGAAGGAGTTGAAGAAGTTCTAACAGGATTTCTGGTTAATAATGAGTCTTTACATACTGAATGGTACCATTGCCAGGCAGTCTAGTTAGGTGATTTACGTGTATTGTGTTGCTGTGTCAATCCTCTTGATTTAGAATTATCATGATTCACATTTTATAATAATAAAACTGAGATTAGAGAAGTTAGCATACTTGCTCAAGTTATTTGAGTAAGTCTGATTTGAATAAGTCCGACTCAGATTTAGGGTGTACCTTCTCCTCTGGTTAAAGAAGTCTTCTAGACTTCCGGCCAAGATGGAAGCGTAGGTAGACACACTGTGCCTTCTCTCACAACCAAAAGAAGGACAACAACAATTTAAAAACAAAAACCAACAGAACTGACAGAAAAATCGAACTGTATGGACATCCGACAACCAAGGAGTTAAAGAAGAAATATCCATCCAGACTGGTAGGAGGGGTGGAGATAGGCAGCCAGGCAGAGAGGACTCCTGGCAAAGCGGTGGTGGAGGACCAGGACTGGCAGAGCGGCAGCTGGTGGACCCAGTGAAGTGGTAGATTGTGGACAGGGGCAGGCAAGGCTGCAGCTGGCTGCCAAGGCAGCAGCTGGTGGAGCAGGCAGTCTCACATTCTTGTATAGATAAACAATGAAGAACACCTGGGAAGAACACCTGGGAAGTGAGGCAGAGCTTGCAACCCAGGTTCCCAGCCTGGGGAAATAAAGCCTCAAACCACTGATTGAAAACACCTGTGGGGTTGAGGTGGCAGAGGGAGAAACTCCCAGCCTCACGGGAGAATTCATTGGAGAGACCCACAGTGATGCAGACAACGGCTAGCAGTGTTCACGTCATTATGGATGAAATAAAATATACACACGGACTACCCAGTTGGGTGGAGGAAAAAAGACAGAGTGGCTTTTCTCTCAAGGAGAGCAAATCTGCAGCCTCCGCCATGACAGGCCTTTATTTCTTTAATTTTTTTAATTATATTTTATTGATTATGCTATTACAGTTGTCCCATTTCTCCCCCGTCATTCCCCTCCACCCTTCACACCCCCACCCACCCACATTCTGCCCTTTAGTACATGTCCATGATTCATAAGTTGTTTAGCTTCTACTTTTCCCATACTATTCTTGCCCTCCCTCTGTCTATTTTCTACCCACCATCTATGCTACTTATTCTCTGTACCTTGTCCCCCTCTCTCCTCCTCCCACTCCCCTGCTGCAAACCCTCCATGTGATCTCCATTTCAGTGGATCTGTTCCTGTTCTAGCTGTTTGCTTAGTTTGGTTTTGTTTTAGGTGAGGTTGTTAATATCTTTGAGTTTGCTGTCTTTTTACTGTCCTATTTTTTATCTTCTTTTTCTTAGGTAAGTCCCTTTAACATTTCATGTGTAAGGGCTTGGTGGTGATGAAGTCTTTTAACTTGACCTTATCTGAGAAGCGCTTTATCTTCCCTTCCATTCTAAATGACAGCTTTGCTGGATAGAGCAATCTTGGATGTAGGTCCTTGACTTTCATGACTTGGAATACTTCTTTCCAGCCTCTTCTTGCCTGGAAGGTCTTTTTTGAGAAATCAGCTGACAGTCTGTTGGGAACTCCTTCGTAGGTGACTCTGCCTTTATCCCTTGCTGGCTCTAGAATTCTCTCCTTCATTTTAATCTTGGCTGTTGTAATTATGATGTGCCTTGGTGTGTTCCTCCTAGGGTCCACCTTCTTTGGTACTCTCTGAGCTTCCTGGACTTCCTGCAAGTCTAATTCCTTTGCCAGATTGGGGAAGTTCTCCTTTATTATTTGTTCAAATAAGTTTTCCACTTGTTGCTCTTCCTCTTCTGATACCCCTACAATTCAGATGTTGGGATGTTTCAAGATGTCCTGGAGATTCCTAAGCCTCTCCTCAGTTTTTTTAATTCTTGTTTCTTCATTCTTTTGTGTTTGGTTGTTTCTTTCTTCCTTCTGGTCCACTCCACTGATCTGAGTCCCCGTTTTCCTCCCATCACTATTGGTTCCGTGTGCGTTTTTCTTCATTTCACTTATTGTAGCCTCCATTAGTTCCTCTAATTTGCGACCAAAATCAACCAGTTCTGTGAGCTTCCCAATCACAGAGCTTTGAACTGTGCTTCTGATAGGTTGGCTACCAGTGCTATGAGCTCTGCATCTGATAGGTTGACCACCTCCTGGTTGCTCAGATGAATCAGCTCTGGGGCCCCAGTCTGTTCTCCCTTTTGAGCCATCCTTGGTTTTGGGGGGGGGGTTGTTTTGTTTTTGTCTGGTCACGGCTATTACATAGTGAGGAGCGAAGCCTTAGGCGTTCACCAGGGCAGGGCAGCCCAGTCGCTGGGTTGTGATGCTGGGTGTGGGGGCAGGGTCCAAGAGAGAACAATGGCGCTTGCTCTGCATTCCCTCGCAGCTTCTAGTCCCTTCAGTTTCTTTCCCCTATCAAATTGGGCCCTTCTGGTGCTGATTTCCGTGTGGGTGGGCCTGCGCTCGCTCCAGGACCCTGTGGGTCTCCCCAACGAACTCTCCTGTTAGGCTGAGACTCCCTTCCAGCACCTCAGCCCCTACAAGTATTTTCAATGGGTGCTTTTAGGCTTCACCTCCCAGTGCTGGTGCCTACATCGCGCAGTCTGTTTTGCTGCCCATTTTCACCTGGTTTATCAGTGCACAAATGTGTGTCCACCGTCCACCGCCTTGTGCACTCAGCTTGGCCTCCTCGAGTTCGGCAACACCAACACCTGTATGCCTGCAGTGACTGTGCACCTGGGACCACCACCGGCTTATCCCACCCTGTTCTGACTCTGCCTGCACTTGACTCCGCCCCTCTTACCAGTCTGGGTGAATGTTGTTGTCGGACTCCCACACAATTCAATTTTCTTTCTGTCCTGGTTGGGTTTTCTTTTTTTTGGTTCTGTATTTTTGTTGTCCTTAATCTTAGTTGTGAGAGGAGGCACAGCGTGTCCAGCTATACCTCCATCTTGGGACAGGCCTTTATTTTATTACTGCTAACGTTACAAGATGGTCCTCACTTTGCACCCATTACAACAGAGCCAAATGCCCCTAATCACATCACAGAAGAAGGATATTAGCAAATGAAAAGACAAAAGTGGTTGAGCCAGTTACACTGGTCCCTGCAAGGTTTAGCACTTGCAGGGTGAGGGAGTCTTCAACAAAAAGCAAGACCTACAGCAGCCTAGGTATATTGCAAATCTGATTACCCACTAGAGAACCTATCTGTGGGCATGGGTCCTGTGCATCTCTGAGTGGGAGCTGGGCCTGCGCCATGCAGAAGGATCTGCCACACTACGGGGTCCTAGAACGCACACAAGCCTACCCACCCTGGAATCATCACCAGAAGGGCCCACTTCCTTGTGGGTAGAGGGGGAAGTGACTGAAATCTGGCAGAGAGCAGAGCAAGCTCCATTGTTCCCTCCCTGACCCCTCCCCCATACACAGTGTCACAACCCGGCAGTTGGGTTGCCCCACCCAGGGAACACCTAAGGCTCCGCCCCTCACAGTGTAACAGGCCCATCAAGACAAAAAAAATGGCCCAAATGAAAGAACAGATCGAAGCTCCAGAAAAAATACAACTAAGCAATGAAAAGATAGCCAGCCTATCAGATGCAAGTTCAAAACACTGGCAATCAGGATGCTCACAGGATTGGTTGAATTTGGTCTCAAATTAGATGAAAAATGAAGGCAATGCTAAGTGAAATAAAGGAAAATATACAGGGAACCAATAGTGATGGGAAGGAAACTGGGACTCAAATCAATGGAGTGGACCAGAAGGAAGAAACAAACAAACAAACAGAAAAGAATGAAGAAACAAGAATTCAAAAAAATGAGGAGAGGCTTAGGAACCTCCAGGACATCTTGAAACATCCCAATATCCGAATTTATAGGGGTACTGGAAGGGGAAGAAGAAGAGCAACAAGGGGAAAACTTATTTGAACAAATAATAAAGGAGAACTTCCCCAATCTGGCATAGGAAATAGACTTCCAGGAAGCTCAGAGAGTCCCAAAGAAGTTGGACCCAAGGAGGAACACACCAAGGCACATCATGATTACATTAGCCAAGATTAAAATGAAGGAGAGAATTCTAGAAGCAGCAAGGGATAAGGAGACAGTCACCTACAAAGGAGTTCCCATCAGACTGTCAGCTGATTTCTCAAAAGAGACCTTACAGGCAAGAAGGGACTAGAAAGATGTATTCCAAGTCATGAAAGGCAAGGACCTACATCCAAGATTGCTCTATCCAGCAGTTTTCATTTAGAATGGAAAGGTGGATAAAGTACTTCTCAGATAAGGTCAAGTTAAAGTTTATCATCACCAAGCCCCTATTCATATGGAATGTTAAAGGGACTTATCTAAGAAAAAGAAGATAAAAAACATGTACAGTAAAATGACAGCAAACTCTCAATTATTAACAACCATACCTAAAACAAAAACAAAAACTAAGCGAAAAACTCAAACAGGAACATAACCACAGAAAAGGAGATCACATGGAGGGTTAGCAACAGGGGAGTGGGAGGGGGAGAGAGGGGGAAAAGGCACGGATAATAAGTAGCTTAAATGGTAGGTAGAAAATAGACAGGGGAGGGCAAGAATAGTGTGGGAAATGTAGAAGCTAAAGAACTTTGACATATGGACATGAACTAAAGGGGGAGAATGTAGGTGGGAGAGGGTGTGAAGGGTGGAGGGGAGTGAAGGGGGAAAATGGGACAACTGTAATAGCATAATCAATAAAATATATTAAAGAACAAAAAACCTACTACCATTAAAAAACATTAATTCTCTCAATTCTACCATAAGGGTAAGCACCATCTCAAAGGAGTATCAAGTTTTTCTGATTCAATTTTTATAAAAATCTGAACCAGTCCAAACCCTAATGGCTGTTAATAACTTAACAGCCATCCATCCTAAACCAATATATCAGAAACAGTGGTCTATTTCTACACCATTAACTTAACTTTGGCTCCATAATTAATGCCAACTACACTTTACTGAACCCTCACTGGAGAAAAAGGAATGAAAGCTATTTCCTCCCTCAAAATATTAATTAAAAATTATTTTTCTAAGCTAAGAGAGTCTAAAATATTTGACAGAATATTGCATGCAGAAAAATACAATACAATTTCAAATTTACACCTGGCAGAAAACAATTCTTTCCTCAACCTACCAACTTTTAAAAACCCAGCATAACTACTAATCAAAGAAGTTGGTTGAGTTTAAAAATGGGTTCATGCTTCTCCTTTATTTTCAACATACCTTGCACAAGGACCAGAAGAAAGAAAAAACTGACTGAGAACAAAATATTTGGGCTTTTGGTTAAGCAATAGTGTTGATACAACAAATAGAATGAGAGACAGTGCTTAAGAAATGAACAACATTTTCACACAGAAGTGTTAGAGCCCTATAGATCCTATGTTAAAATGGAGGATCTAATCTTATCTCCCTCCCAAGATTCCAGTGAAAGTACAAAATAGGAATTTAAAAAAAGAAAAGAAAAAGAACATAAACCCACAAGGACAAGGAGAGCAAAAGAAAAAATGGAAGTTCAAATAAGGAAAAATGAGTGAAATTAGTTTGAGAAGCACTGAGATCCCTAGGCCCTCCTCTCCTGAACTCCACCCTGCCACCACCTCCACATCCTTGGAATTTTGGAGTTCATTCTCTGCAAGGTATATGCAGTAGGTCTTCCTGGCTTTCATCACACTGAAAACAAGAAAATAGGTGAACATATTTAAATGAGTGCTAAGACTCTCTCTCTACTACCATTACTACCTTGAGCCTAACAGAACTTTCTGTGATTATGCAAATGTTCTATATCCATAGTGTCCAATATGGGAGACAGTACCACGCATGACAATGAAATGTGGCTAATACACTAGAGGAACTAAATTTTTTACTTTATTTATTTTATTTTATTTTATTTTATTTTATTTTATTTTATTTTATTTT